>JASJOG010000072.1:600000-955000 GCA_030142905.1 Heliopora coerulea | reverse complement strand
ACGAGGTAGTTCGTCAGTTACGGAACATATGTATGTATATGTATGTATGTATATACCCTTACATTGTTCGCTCAGTTTCTTTTGTTCTGCGGAGGTTGATAGCTAATTTATCAACTTCATTAAGACATTCACCAACTTTCTGATGAAATATTGCAATTTATTAGTTTGACGGGCTAGTTAAATACTATTTTTGCCACTTTACCAACGATGATATAAGTCGGTTATGTACCTTGACCTCGGAGTTTAAGCGATATATCGAACTTCGGGCTTCGCCCTCAGGTTTCTATATCGCTTAAACACCTCGGTCACGGTATATAGACTTTACTTACGTACGTATATGATGCATGCTTGGGTGTATGTATTTTTGTATAATATATGTATTATGTATCTATGTAATATATATATATATATATATATATATATATGATTTAAACTACTGGTATAATTTTGACTGTTCAATTTAACTGCTGCCAGGTACTGGCAAGTCAACACTAATCTTCCTCGAATCTGGATTTTGTATTATGCACCGAAGGTGACATCAAAATGAGGCAATCTTGAGGCATACCTTGGGTTCCAGTTGTAACTCTACCCATGGTTGTCGCGTAGTTTTGTACGTTTTTCAAGGTTTTCAGCTATTGCAAAAGTGGCAGAAAAGCGTGAACTGAATTTTGGCAGTCCTTTCGGTAATCATGCCTATTTCTTGCAGTTTTGGGTATTAAGGAAGGCCATGTAACTGTTGGTCAAGAGTTGAGAGGTCTGCGTGGCTTTTTTAGGTTTTTCTTGTGTTGAATAAACCATCGTACGGTTATTCGACCAACCTGATCGGTGCCGGTTTAGTGCGAGGTGACATTTTGTGCTTGTCTCCTATTCGGAGTTGATCAGTAGAGGAAAGCGACTTGAGATGCCAACTTCTGACCAATCTCGCGAAACCCGGTTTTTCCTTGCGATAAAAACAACCAAACACGAGGTTTCTAGAGCACTGCGTTTGTTCTTCGGGAATTCAGCCATCAAGGCACACTTTTAAATTTGTTTTGACAGTGATAACTGTGACCAAGGAATTTCCCACTCTAGCCCTTGCCTGAATCCCCCTCGAGGGAATAGTGACCTCAGCAAAGCAGTGTTCGCAGAGTCTCGCCATAGCGGCATGTGCTCTCTGCTGGTCTTCCATTGCTTTATGCTATAAAATCGCAGAACACCTCGGTTTCCTATTATGGTGGATTTTTCGACTTCAAAATTCGGCTTATTTCGGCTTAAATTGACTCAAAGGAGTCCAAAATTAAATTATTTGGACTAAACCTTCCTATTTTCAGTTTATTTCGAAAGATTAAGGTTGGTCGAAAAATCGTAAAAAACCATGGGTCAACTCCTTTACTTTTAGGTGAAAATTGCCGACCTCAAAAATCAACTTCATTTCAGCCTAAAATGACTCAAACGAACCGAAAACTCGATTATTTCCTCTAAACTTTCCTATTTCGAGCTTATTTCCAAAGTTCAAGATCGGTCGAAAAATTGTCAAAGACCATAGGTTCACCATTTTCCTATTTGGTGAAATTTTTTTACTTCCAAAATCAACTGGAGATCAACCCAGAATCACTAAGATCATTCCGGAATTAAAATATTTGTGCCAAACTTTCCAATTTTGAGCATATATCAAAAATTTAAAATTGGTCGAAAAGTCGTCAAAAACTATGGGTTAACCCCTTTACTTTCTAGTGAAAATTTTCCACCGTAAAAAAATTATCACAAATATTAGTGTAAAGTCCCTGAAATTAGGCCAAAACTATGTTATTCCGACCAAACTATCATATTTTGGCCTTATTTCGAAAGTATAAAAGTGGTCGAAAAATCGTAAAAAACCAAAGGTTAACCCCTTTACTTTTTGATCGAATTTTTCGACCGAAAATATTCAACGTAATTTCACCGAAAAACCACTCCAATCACTGCAAAACTACTTTCTATGCAATAAACTTTCATATTTGGACCTTATTTCGAAAGTTGGAAATTGGTCGAAAAATCGTCAAAAACCAAAGGTTAACCCCTTTACTTTTTGGTCGAATTTTTCGACCTAAAATATTCAACGTAATTTCACCGAAAAACCACTCCAATCACTGCAAAACTACTTTCTATGCAATAAACTTTCATATTTCGACCTTATTTCGAAAGTTGGAAATTGGTCGAAAAATCGTCAAAAACCAAAGGTTAACCCCTTTACTTTTTGGTCGAATTTTTCGACCTAAAATATTCAACGTAATTTCACCGAAAAACCACTCCAATCACTGCAAAACTACTTTCTATGCAATAAACTTTCATATTTGGACCTTATTTCGAAAGTTGGAAATTGGTCGAAAAATCGTCAAAAACCAAAGGTTAACCCCTTTACTTTTTGGTCGAATTTTTCGACCTAAAATATTCAACGTAATTTCACCGAAAAACCACTCCAATCACTGCAAAACTACTTTCTATGCAATAAACTTTCATATTTGGACCTTATTTCGAAAGTTGGAAATTGGTCGAAAAATCGTCAAAAACCAAAGGTTAACCCCTTTACTTTTTGGTCGAATTTTTCGACCTAAAATATTCAACGTAATTTCACCGAAAAACCACTCCAATCACTGCAAAACTACTTTCTATGCAATAAACTTTCATATTTGGACCTTATTTCGAAAGTTGGAAATTGGTCGAAAAATCGTCAAAAACCAAAGGTTAACCCCTTTACTTTTTGGTCGAATTTTTCGACCTAAAATATTCAACGTAATTTCACCGAAAAACCACTCCAATCACTGCAAAACTACTTTCTATGCAATAAACTTTCATATTTGGACCTTATGTCGAAAGTTGGAAATTGGTCGAAAAATCGTCAAAAACCAAAGGTTAACCCCTTTACTTTTTGGTCGAATTTTTCGACCTAAAATATTCAACGTAATTTCACCGAAAAACCACTCCAATCACTGCAAAACTACTTTCTATGCAATAAACTTTCATATTTGGACCTTATTTCGAAAGTTGGAAATTGGTCGAAAAATCGTCAAAAACCAAAGGTTAACCCCTTTACTTTTTGGTCGAATTTTTCGACCTAAAATATTCAACGTAATTTCACCGAAAAACCACTCCAATCACTGCAAAACTACTTTCTATGCAATAAACTTTCATATTTGGACCTTATTTCGAAAGTTGGAAATTGGTCGAAAAATCGTCAAAAACCAAAGGTTAACCCCTTTACTTTTTGGTCGAATTTTTCGACCTAAAATATTCAACGTAATTTCACCGAAAAACCACTCCAATCACTGCAAAACTACTTTCTATGCAATAAACTTTCATATTTGGACCTTATTTCGAAAGTTGGAAATTGGTCGAAAAATCGTCAAAAACCAAAGGTTAACCCCTTTACTTTTTGGTCGAATTTTTCGACCTAAAATATTCAACGTAATTTCACCGAAAAACCACTCCAATCACTGCAAAACTACTTTCTATGCAATAAACTTTCATATTTGGACCTTATTTCGAAAGTTGGAAATTGGTCGAAAAATCGTCAAAAACCAAAGGTTAACCCCTTTACTTTTTGGTCGAATTTTTCGACCTAAAATATTCAACGTAATTTCACCGAAAAACCACTCCAATCACTGCAAAACTACTTTCTATGCAATAAACTTTCATATTTGGACCTTATTTCGAAAGTTGGAAATTGGTCGAAAAATCGTCAAAAACCAAAGGTTAACCCCTTTACTTTTTGGTCGAATTTTTCGACCTAAAATATTCAACGTAATTTCACCGAAAAACCACTCCAATCACTGCAAAACTACTTTCTATGCAATAAACTTTCATATTTGGACCTTATTTCGAAAGTTGGAAATTGGTCGAAAAATCGTCAAAAACCAAAGGTTAACCCCTTTACTTTTTGGTCGAATTTTTCGACCTAAAATATTCAACGTAATTTCACCGAAAAACCACTCCAATCACTGCAAAACTACTTTCTATGCAATAAACTTTCATATTTGGACCTTATTTCGAAAGTTGGAAATTGGTCGAAAAATCGTCAAAAACCAAAGGTTAACCCCTTTACTTTTTGGTCGAATTTTTCGACCTAAAATATTCAACGTAATTTCACCGAAAAACCACTCCAATCACTGCAAAACTACTTTCTATGCAATAAACTTTCATATTTGGACCTTATTTCGAAAGTTGGAAATTGGTCGAAAAATCGTCAAAAACCAAAGGTTAACCCCTTTACTTTTTGGTCGAATTTTTCGACCTAAAATATTCAACGTAATTTCACCGAAAAACCACTCCAATCACTGCAAAACTACTTTCTATGCAATAAACTTTCATATTTGGACCTTATTTCGAAAGTTGGAAATTGGTCGAAAAATCGTCAAAAACCAAAGGTTAACCCCTTTACTTTTTGGTCGAATTTTTCGACCTAAAATATTCAACGTAATTTCACCGAAAAACCACTCCAATCACTGCAAAACTACTTTCTATGCAATAAACTTTCATATTTGGACCTTATTTCGAAAGTTGGAAATTGGTCGAAAAATCGTCAAAAACCAAAGGTTAACCCCTTTACTTTTTGGTCGAATTTTTCGACCTAAAATATTCAACGTAATTTCACCGAAAAACCACTCCAATCACTGCAAAACTACTTTCTATGCAATAAACTTTCATATTTGGACCTTATTTCGAAAGTTGGAAATTGGTCGAAAAATCGTCAAAAACCAAAGGTTAACCCCTTTACTTTTTGGTCGAATTTTTCGACCTAAAATATTCAACGTAATTTCACCGAAAAACCACTCCAATCACTGCAAAACTACTTTCTATGCAATAAACTTTCATATTTGGACCTTATTTCGAAAGTTGGAAATTGGTCGAAAAATCGTCAAAAACCAAAGGTTAACCCCTTTACTTTTTGGTCGAATTTTTCGACCTAAAATATTCAACGTAATTTCACCGAAAAACCACTCCAATCACTGCAAAACTACTTTCTATGCAATAAACTTTCATATTTGGACCTTATTTCGAAAGTTGGAAATTGGTCGAAAAATCGTCAAAAACCAAAGGTTAACCCCTTTACTTTTTGGTCGAATTTTTCGACCTAAAATATTCAACGTAATTTCACCGAAAAACCACTCCAATCACTGCAAAACTACTTTCTATGCAATAAACTTTCATATTTGGACCTTATTTCGAAAGTTGGAAATTGGTCGAAAAATCGTCAAAAACCAAAGGTTAACCCCTTTACTTTTTGGTCGAATTTTTCGACCTAAAATATTCAACGTAATTTCACCGAAAAACCACTCCAATCACTGCAAAACTACTTTCTATGCAATAAACTTTCATATTTGGACCTTATTTCGAAAGTTGGAAATTGGTCGAAAAATCGTCAAAAACCAAAGGTTAACCCCTTTACTTTTTGGTCGAATTTTTCGACCTAAAATATTCAACGTAATTTCACCGAAAAACCACTCCAATCACTGCAAAACTACTTTCTATGCAATAAACTTTCATATTTGGACCTTATTTCGAAAGTTGGAAATTGGTCGAAAAATCGTCAAAAACCAAAGGTTAACCCCTTTACTTTTTGGTCGAATTTTTCGACCTAAAATATTCAACGTAATTTCACCGAAAAACCACTCCAATCACTGCAAAACTACTTTCTATGCAATAAACTTTCATATTTGGACCTTATTTCGAAAGTTGGAAATTGGTCGAAAAATCGTCAAAAACCAAAGGTTAACCCCTTTACTTTTTGGTCGAATTTTTCGACCTAAAATATTCAACGTAATTTCACCGAAAAACCACTCCAATCACTGCAAAACTACTTTCTATGCAATAAACTTTCATATTTGGACCTTATTTCGAAAGTTGGAAATTGGTCGAAAAATCGTCAAAAACCAAAGGTTAACCCCTTTACTTTTTGGTCGAATTTTTCGACCTAAAATATTCAACGTAATTTCACCGAAAAACCACTCCAATCACTGCAAAACTACTTTCTATGCAATAAACTTTCATATTTGGACCTTATTTCGAAAGTTGGAAATTGGTCGAAAAATCGTCAAAAACCAAAGGTTAACCCCTTTACTTTTTGGTCGAATTTTTCGACCTAAAATATTCAACGTAATTTCACCGAAAAACCACTCCAATCACTGCAAAACTACTTTCTATGCAATAAACTTTCATATTTGGACCTTATTTCGAAAGTTGGAAATTGGTCGAAAAATCGTCAAAAACCAAAGGTTAACCCCTTTACTTTTTGGTCGAATTTTTCGACCTAAAATATTCAACGTAATTTCACCGAAAAACCACTCCAATCACTGCAAAACTACTTTCTATGCAATAAACTTTCATATTTGGACCTTATTTCGAAAGTTGGAAATTGGTCGAAAAATCGTCAAAAACCAAAGGTTAACCCCTTTACTTTTTGGTCGAATTTTTCGACCTAAAATATTCAACGTAATTTCACCGAAAAACCACTCCAATCACTGCAAAACTACTTTCTATGCAATAAACTTTCATATTTGGACCTTATTTCGAAAGTTGGAAATTGGTCGAAAAATCGTCAAAAACCAAAGGTTAACCCCTTTACTTTTTGGTCGAATTTTTCGACCTAAAATATTCAACGTAATTTCACCGAAAAACCACTCCAATCACTGCAAAACTACTTTCTATGCAATAAACTTTCATATTTGGACCTTATTTCGAAAGTTGGAAATTGGTCGAAAAATCGTCAAAAACCAAAGGTTAACCCCTTTACTTTTTGGTCGAATTTTTCGACCTAAAATATTCAACGTAATTTCACCGAAAAACCACTCCAATCACTGCAAAACTACTTTCTATGCAATAAACTTTCATATTTGGACCTTATTTCGAAAGTTGGAAATTGGTCGAAAAATCGTCAAAAACCAAAGGTTAACCCCTTTACTTTTTGGTCGAATTTTTCGACCTAAAATATTCAACGTAATTTCACCGAAAAACCACTCCAATCACTGCAAAACTACTTTCTATGCAATAAACTTTCATATTTGGACCTTATTTCGAAAGTTGGAAATTGGTCGAAAAATCGTCAAAAACCAAAGGTTAACCCCTTTACTTTTTGGTCGAATTTTTCGACCTAAAATATTCAACGTAATTTCACCGAAAAACCACTCCAATCACTGCAAAACTACTTTCTATGCAATAAACTTTCATATTTGGACCTTATTTCGAAAGTTGGAAATTGGTCGAAAAATCGTCAAAAACCAAAGGTTAACCCCTTTACTTTTTGGTCGAATTTTTCGACCTAAAATATTCAACGTAATTTCACCGAAAAACCACTCCAATCACTGCAAAACTACTTTCTATGCAATAAACTTTCATATTTGGACCTTATTTCGAAAGTTGGAAATTGGTCGAAAAATCGTCAAAAACCAAAGGTTAACCCCTTTACTTTTTGGTCGAATTTTTCGACCTAAAATATTCAACGTAATTTCACCGAAAAACCACTCCAATCACTGCAAAACTACTTTCTATGCAATAAACTTTCATATTTGGACCTTATTTCGAAAGTTGGAAATTGGTCGAAAAATCGTCAAAAACCAAAGGTTAACCCCTTTACTTTTTGGTCGAATTTTTCGACCTAAAATATTCAACGTAATTTCACCGAAAAACCACTCCAATCACTGCAAAACTACTTTCTATGCAATAAACTTTCATATTTGGACCTTATTTCGAAAGTTGGAAATTGGTCGAAAAATCGTCAAAAACCAAAGGTTAACCCCTTTACTTTTTGGTCGAATTTTTCGACCTAAAATATTCAACGTAATTTCACCGAAAAACCACTCCAATCACTGCAAAACTACTTTCTATGCAATAAACTTTCATATTTGGACCTTATTTCGAAAGTTGGAAATTGGTCGAAAAATCGTCAAAAACCAAAGGTTAACCCCTTTACTTTTTGGTCGAATTTTTCGACCTAAAATATTCAACGTAATTTCACCGAAAAACCACTCCAATCACTGCAAAACTACTTTCTATGCAATAAACTTTCATATTTGGACCTTATTTCGAAAGTTGGAAATTGGTCGAAAAATCGTCAAAAACCAAAGGTTAACCCCTTTACTTTTTGGTCGAATTTTTCGACCTAAAATATTCAACGTAATTTCACCGAAAAACCACTCCAATCACTGCAAAACTACTTTCTATGCAATAAACTTTCATATTTGGACCTTATTTCGAAAGTTGGAAATTGGTCGAAAAATCGTCAAAAACCAAAGGTTAACCCCTTTACTTTTTGGTCGAATTTTTCGACCTAAAATATTCAACGTAATTTCACCGAAAAACCACTCCAATCACTGCAAAACTACTTTCTATGCAATAAACTTTCATATTTGGACCTTATTTCGAAAGTTGGAAATTGGTCGAAAAATCGTCAAAAACCAAAGGTTAACCCCTTTACTTTTTGGTCGAATTTTTCGACCTAAAATATTCAACGTAATTTCACCGAAAAACCACTCCAATCACTGCAAAACTACTTTCTATGCAATAAACTTTCATATTTGGACCTTATTTCGAAAGTTGGAAATTGGTCGAAAAATCGTCAAAAACCAAAGGTTAACCCCTTTACTTTTTGGTCGAATTTTTCGACCTAAAATATTCAACGTAATTTCACCGAAAAACCACTCCAATCACTGCAAAACTACTTTCTATGCAATAAACTTTCATATTTGGACCTTATTTCGAAAGTTGGAAATTGGTCGAAAAATCGTCAAAAACCAAAGGTTAACCCCTTTACTTTTTGGTCGAATTTTTCGACCTAAAATATTCAACGTAATTTCACCGAAAAACCACTCCAATCACTGCAAAACTACTTTCTATGCAATAAACTTTCATATTTGGACCTTATTTCGAAAGTTGGAAATTGGTCGAAAAATCGTCAAAAACCAAAGGTTAACCCCTTTACTTTTTGGTCGAATTTTTCGACCTAAAATATTCAACGTAATTTCACCGAAAAACCACTCCAATCACTGCAAAACTACTTTCTATGCAATAAACTTTCATATTTGGACCTTATTTCGAAAGTTGGAAATTGGTCGAAAAATCGTCAAAAACCAAAGGTTAACCCCTTTACTTTTTGGTCGAATTTTTCGACCTAAAATATTCAACGTAATTTCACCGAAAAACCACTCCAATCACTGCAAAACTACTTTCTATGCAATAAACTTTCATATTTGGACCTTATTTCGAAAGTTGGAAATTGGTCGAAAAATCGTCAAAAACCAAAGGTTAACCCCTTTACTTTTTGGTCGAATTTTTCGACCTAAAATATTCAACGTAATTTCACCGAAAAACCACTCCAATCACTGCAAAACTACTTTCTATGCAATAAACTTTCATATTTGGACCTTATTTCGAAAGTTGGAAATTGGTCGAAAAATCGTCAAAAACCAAAGGTTAACCCCTTTACTTTTTGGTCGAATTTTTCGACCTAAAATATTCAACGTAATTTCACCGAAAAACCACTCCAATCACTGCAAAACTACTTTCTATGCAATAAACTTTCATATTTGGACCTTATTTCGAAAGTTGGAAATTGGTCGAAAAATCGTCAAAAACCAAAGGTTAACCCCTTTACTTTTTGGTCGAATTTTTCGACCTAAAATATTCAACGTAATTTCACCGAAAAACCACTCCAATCACTGCAAAACTACTTTCTATGCAATAAACTTTCATATTTGGACCTTATTTCGAAAGTTGGAAATTGGTCGAAAAATCGTCAAAAACCAAAGGTTAACCCCTTTACTTTTTGGTCGAATTTTTCGACCTAAAATATTCAACGTAATTTCACCGAAAAACCACTCCAATCACTGCAAAACTACTTTCTATGCAATAAACTTTCATATTTGGACCTTATTTCGAAAGTTGGAAATTGGTCGAAAAATCGTCAAAAACCAAAGGTTAACCCCTTTACTTTTTGGTCGAATTTTTCGACCTAAAATATTCAACGTAATTTCACCGAAAAACCACTCCAATCACTGCAAAACTACTTTCTATGCAATAAACTTTCATATTTGGACCTTATTTCGAAAGTTGGAAATTGGTCGAAAAATCGTCAAAAACCAAAGGTTAACCCCTTTACTTTTTGGTCGAATTTTTCGACCTAAAATATTCAACGTAATTTCACCGAAAAACCACTCCAATCACTGCAAAACTACTTTCTATGCAATAAACTTTCATATTTGGACCTTATTTCGAAAGTTGGAAATTGGTCGAAAAATCGTCAAAAACCAAAGGTTAACCCCTTTACTTTTTGGTCGAATTTTTCGACCTAAAATATTCAACGTAATTTCACCGAAAAACCACTCCAATCACTGCAAAACTACTTTCTATGCAATAAACTTTCATATTTGGACCTTATTTCGAAAGTTGGAAATTGGTCGAAAAATCGTCAAAAACCAAAGGTTAACCCCTTTACTTTTTGGTCGAATTTTTCGACCTAAAATATTCAACGTAATTTCACCGAAAAACCACTCCAATCACTGCAAAACTACTTTCTATGCAATAAACTTTCATATTTGGACCTTATTTCGAAAGTTGGAAATTGGTCGAAAAATCGTCAAAAACCAAAGGTTAACCCCTTTACTTTTTGGTCGAATTTTTCGACCTAAAATATTCAACGTAATTTCACCGAAAAACCACTCCAATCACTGCAAAACTACTTTCTATGCAATAAACTTTCATATTTGGACCTTATTTCGAAAGTTGGAAATTGGTCGAAAAATCGTCAAAAACCAAAGGTTAACCCCTTTACTTTTTGGTCGAATTTTTCGACCTAAAATATTCAACGTAATTTCACCGAAAAACCACTCCAATCACTGCAAAACTACTTTCTATGCAATAAACTTTCATATTTGGACCTTATTTCGAAAGTTGGAAATTGGTCGAAAAATCGTCAAAAACCAAAGGTTAACCCCTTTACTTTTTGGTCGAATTTTTCGACCTAAAATATTCAACGTAATTTCACCGAAAAACCACTCCAATCACTGCAAAACTACTTTCTATGCAATAAACTTTCATATTTGGACCTTATTTCGAAAGTTGGAAATTGGTCGAAAAATCGTCAAAAACCAAAGGTTAACCCCTTTACTTTTTGGTCGAATTTTTCGACCTAAAATATTCAACGTAATTTCACCGAAAAACCACTCCAATCACTGCAAAACTACTTTCTATGCAATAAACTTTCATATTTGGACCTTATTTCGAAAGTTGGAAATTGGTCGAAAAATCGTCAAAAACCAAAGGTTAACCCCTTTACTTTTTGGTCGAATTTTTCGACCTAAAATATTCAACGTAATTTCACCGAAAAACCACTCCAATCACTGCAAAACTACTTTCTATGCAATAAACTTTCATATTTGGACCTTATTTCGAAAGTTGGAAATTGGTCGAAAAATCGTCAAAAACCAAAGGTTAACCCCTTTACTTTTTGGTCGAATTTTTCGACCTAAAATATTCAACGTAATTTCACCGAAAAACCACTCCAATCACTGCAAAACTACTTTCTATGCAATAAACTTTCATATTTGGACCTTATTTCGAAAGTTGGAAATTGGTCGAAAAATCGTCAAAAACCAAAGGTTAACCCCTTTACTTTTTGGTCGAATTTTTCGACCTAAAATATTCAACGTAATTTCACCGAAAAACCACTCCAATCACTGCAAAACTACTTTCTATGCAATAAACTTTCATATTTGGACCTTATTTCGAAAGTTGGAAATTGGTCGAAAAATCGTCAAAAACCAAAGGTTAACCCCTTTACTTTTTGGTCGAATTTTTCGACCTAAAATATTCAACGTAATTTCACCGAAAAACCACTCCAATCACTGCAAAACTACTTTCTATGCAATAAACTTTCATATTTGGACCTTATTTCGAAAGTTGGAAATTGGTCGAAAAATCGTCAAAAACCAAAGGTTAACCCCTTTACTTTTTGGTCGAATTTTTCGACCTAAAATATTCAACGTAATTTCACCGAAAAACCACTCCAATCACTGCAAAACTACTTTCTATGCAATAAACTTTCATATTTGGACCTTATTTCGAAAGTTGGAAATTGGTCGAAAAATCGTCAAAAACCAAAGGTTAACCCCTTTACTTTTTGGTCGAATTTTTCGACCTAAAATATTCAACGTAATTTCACCGAAAAACCACTCCAATCACTGCAAAACTACTTTCTATGCAATAAACTTTCATATTTGGACCTTATTTCGAAAGTTGGAAATTGGTCGAAAAATCGTCAAAAACCAAAGGTTAACCCCTTTACTTTTTGGTCGAATTTTTCGACCTAAAATATTCAACGTAATTTCACCGAAAAACCACTCCAATCACTGCAAAACTACTTTCTATGCAATAAACTTTCATATTTGGACCTTATTTCGAAAGTTGGAAATTGGTCGAAAAATCGTCAAAAACCAAAGGTTAACCCCTTTACTTTTTGGTCGAATTTTTCGACCTAAAATATTCAACGTAATTTCACCGAAAAACCACTCCAATCACTGCAAAACTACTTTCTATGCAATAAACTTTCATATTTGGACCTTATTTCGAAAGTTGGAAATTGGTCGAAAAATCGTCAAAAACCAAAGGTTAACCCCTTTACTTTTTGGTCGAATTTTTCGACCTAAAATATTCAACGTAATTTCACCGAAAAACCACTCCAATCACTGCAAAACTACTTTCTATGCAATAAACTTTCATATTTGGACCTTATTTCGAAAGTTGGAAATTGGTCGAAAAATCGTCAAAAACCAAAGGTTAACCCCTTTACTTTTTGGTCGAATTTTTCGACCGAAAATATTCAACGTAATTTCACCGAAAAACCACTCCAATCACTGCAAAACTACTTTCTATGCAATAAACTTTCATATTTGGACCTTATTTCGAAAGTTGGAAATTGGTCGAAAAATCGTCAAAAACCAAAGGTTAACCCCTTTACTTTTTGGTCGAATTTTTCGACCTAAAATATTCAACGTAATTTCACCGAAAAACCACTCCAATCACTGCAAAACTACTTTCTATGCAATAAACTTTCATATTTGGACCTTATTTCGAAAGTTGGAAATTGGTCGAAAAATCGTCAAAAACCAAAGGTTAACCCCTTTACTTTTTGGTCGAATTTTTCGACCTAAAATATTCAACGTAATTTCACCGAAAAACCACTCCAATCACTGCAAAACTACTTTCTATGCAATAAACTTTCATATTTGGACCTTATTTCGAAAGTTGGAAATTGGTCGAAAAATCGTCAAAAACCAAAGGTTAACCCCTTTACTTTTTGGTCGAATTTTTCCACCTAAAATAGTCAACGTAATTTCACCGAAAAACCACTCCAATCACTGCAAAACTACTTTCTATGCAATAAACTTTCATATTTGGACCTTATTTCGAAAGTTGGAAATTGGTCGAAAAATCGTCAAAAACCAAAGGTTAACCCCTTTACTTTTTGGTCGAATTTTTCGACCTAAAATATTCAACGTAATTTCACCGAAAAACCACTCCAATCACTGCAAAACTACTTTCTATGCAATAAACTTTCATATTTCGACCTTATTTCGAAAGTTGGAAATTGGTCGAAAAATCGTCAAAAACCAAAGGTTAACCCCTTTACTTTTTGGTCGAATTTTTCCACCTAAAATAGTCAACGTAATTTCACCGAAAAACCACTCCAATCACTGCAAAACTACTTTCTATGCAATAAACTTTCATATTTGGACCTTATTTCGAAAGTTGGAAATTGGTCGAAAAATCGTCAAAAACCAAAGGTTAACCCCTTTACTTTTTGGTCGAATTTTTCGACCTAAAATATTCAACGTAATTTCACCGAAAAACCACTCCAATCACTGCAAAACTACTTTCTATGCAATAAACTTTCATATTTGGACCTTATTTCGAAAGTTGGAAATTGGTCGAAAAATCGTCAAAAACCAAAGGTTAACCCCTTTACTTTTTGGTCGAATTTTTCGACCTAAAATAGTCAACGTAATTTCACCGAAAAACCACTCCAATCACTGCAAAACTACTTTCTATGCAATAAACTTTCATATTTGGACCTTATTTCGAAAGTTGGAAATTGGTCGAAAAATCGTCAAAAACCAAAGGTTAACCCCTTTACTTTTTGGTCGAATTTTTCGACCTAAAATATTCAACGTAATTTCACCGAAAAACCACTCCAATCACTGCAAAACTACTTTCTATGCAATAAACTTTCATATTTGGACCTAATTTCGAAAGTTGGAAATTGGTCGAAAAATCGTCAAAAACCAAAGGTTAACCCCTTTACTTTTTGGTCGAATTTTTCGACCGAAAATATTCAACGTAATTTCACCGAAAAACCACTCCAATCACTGCAAAACTACTTTCTATGCAATAAACTTTCATATTTGGACCTTATTTCGAAAGTTGGAAATTGGTCGAAAAATCGTCAAAAACCAAAGGTTAACCCCTTTACTTTTTGGTCGAATTTTTCGACCTAAAATATTCAACGTAATTTCACCGAAAAACCACTCCAATCACTGCAAAACTACTTTCTATGCAATAAACTTTCATATTTGGACCTTATTTCGAAAGTTGGAAATTGGTCGAAAAATCGTCAAAAACCAAAGGTTAACCCCTTTACTTTTTGGTCGAATTTTTCGACCTAAAATATTCAACGTAATTTCACCGAAAAACCACTCCAATCACTGCAAAACTACTTTCTATGCAATAAACTTTCATATTTGGACCTTATTTCGAAAGTTGGAAATTGGTCGAAAAATCGTCAAAAACCAAAGGTTAACCCCTTTACTTTTTGGTCGAATTTTTCGACCTAAAATATTCAACGTAATTTCACCGAAAAACCACTCCAATCACTGCAAAACTACTTTCTATGCAATAAACTTTCATTTTTGGACCTTATTTCGAAAGTTGGAAATTGGTCGAAAAATCGTCAAAAACCAAAGGTTAACCCCTTTACTTTTTGGTCGAATTTTTCGACCTAAAATATTCAACGTAATTTCACCGAAAAACCACTCCAATCACTGCAAAACTACTTTCTATGCAATAAACTTTCATATTTGGACCTTATTTCGAAAGTTGGAAATTGGTCGAAAAATCGTCAAAAACCAAAGGTTAACCCCTTTACTTTTTGGTCGAATTTTTCGACCTAAAATATTCAACGTAATTTCACCGAAAAACCACTCCAATCACTGCAAAACTACTTTCTATGCAATAAACTTTCATATTTGGACCTTATTTCGAAAGTTGGAAATTGGTCGAAAAATCGTCAAAAACCAAAGGTTAACCCCTTTACTTTTTGGTCGAATTTTTCGACCTAAAATATTCAACGTAATTTCACCGAAAAACCACTCCAATCACTGCAAAACTACTTTCTATGCAATAAACTTTCATATTTGGACCTTATTTCGAAAGTTGGAAATTGGTCGAAAAATCGTCAAAAACCAAAGGTTAACCCCTTTACTTTTTGGTCGAATTTTTCGACCTAAAATATTCAACGTAATTTCACCGAAAAACCACTCCAATCACTGCAAAACTACTTTCTATGCAATAAACTTTCATATTTGGACCTTATTTCGAAAGTTGGAAATTGGTCGAAAAATCGTCAAAAACCAAAGGTTAACCCCTTTACTTTTGGTGAAATTTTTCGACCTAAAATATTCAACGTAATTTCACCGAAAAACCACTCCAATCACTGCAAAACTACTTTCTATGCAATAAACTTTCATATTTCGACCTTATTTCGAAAGTTGGAAATTGGTCGAAAAATCGTCAAAAACCAAAGGTTAACCCCTTTACTTTTTGGTCGAATTTTTCGACCTAAAATATTCAACGTAATTTCCCTGAAAAACCACTCCAATCACTGCAAAACTACTTTCTATGCAATAAACTTTCATATTTGGACCTTATTTCGAAAGTTGGAAATTGGTCGAAAAATCGTCAAAAACCAAAGGTTAACCCCTTTACTTTTTGGTCGAATTTTTCGACCGAAAATATTCAACGTAATTTCACCGAAAAACCACTCCAATCACTGGAAAACTAGCTTCTATGCAATAAACTTTTATATTTGGACCTTATTTCGAAAGTTGGAAATTGGTCGAAAAATCGTCAAAAACCAAAGGTTAACCCCTTTACTTTTGGTGAAATTTTTCCACCTAAAATACTCAACGTAATTTCACCGAAAAACCACTCCAATCACTGCAAAACTACTTTCTATGCAATAAACTTTCATATTTCGACCTTATTTCGAAAGTTGGAAATTGGTCGAAAAATCGTCAAAAACCAAAGGTTAACCCCTTTACTTTTTGGTCGAATTTTTCGACCGAAAATATTCAACGTAATTTCACCGAAAAACCACTCCAATCACTGCAAAACTAGCTTCTATGCAATAAACTTTCATATTTGGACCTTATTTCGAAAGTTGGAAATTGGTCGAAAAATCGTCAAAAACCAAAGGTTAACCCCTTTACTTTTTGGTCGAATTTTTCGACCGAAAATATTCAACGTAATTTCACCGAAAAACCACTCCAATCACTGGAAAACTACTTTCTATGCAATAAACTTTTATATTTGGACCTTATTTCGAAAGTTGGAAATTGGTCGAAAAATCGTCAAAAACCAAAGGTTAACCCCTTTACTTTTTGGTCGAATTTTTCCACCTAAAATAGTCAACGTAATTTCGCTCAAAAACCACTCAAATCACTGCAAAACTACTTTCTATGCAATAAACTTTCATATTTGGACCTTATTCGACAGTTGGAAATTGGTCGAAAAATCGTCAAAAACCAAAGGTTAACCCCTTTACTTTTTGGTCGAATTTTTCGACCGAAAATATTCAACGTAATTTCACCGAAAAACCACTCCAATCACTGCAAAACTACTTTCTATGCAATAAACTTTCATATTTCGACCGTATTTCGAAAGTTGGAAATTGGTCGAAAAATCGTCAAAAACCAAAGGTTAACCCCTTTACTTTTTGGTCAAATTTTTCGACCTAAAATAGTCAACGTAATTTCACCGAAAAACCACTCCAATCACTGCAAAACTACTTTCTATGCAATAAACTTTCATATTTGGACCTTATTTCGAAAGTTGGAAATTGGTCGAAAAATCGTCAAAAACCAAAGGTTAACCCCTTTACTTTTTGGTCAAATTCTTCCACCTAAAATATTGAACGTAATTTCACCGAAAAACCACTTCAATCACTGCAAAACTACTTTCTATGCAATAAACTTTCATATTTGGACCTTATTTCGAAAGTTGGAAATTGGTCGAAAAATCGTCAAAAACCAAAGGTTAACCCCTTTACTTTTTGGTCAAATTTTTCCACCTAAAATAGTCAACGTAATTTCGCTCAAAAACCACTCAAATCACTGCAAAACTAGCTTCTATGCAATAAACTTTCATATTTCGACCTTATTTCGAAAGTTGGAAATTGGTCGAAAAATCGTCAAAAACCAAAGGTTAACCCCTTTACTTTTTGGTCGAATTTTTCGACCTAAAATATTCAACGTAATTTCACCGAAAAACCACTCCAATCACTGCAAAACTACTTTCTATGCAATAAACTTTCATATTTAGACCTTATTTCGAAAGTTGGAAATTGGTCGAAAAATCGTCAAAAACCAAAGGTTAACCCCTTTACTTTTTGGTCGAATTTTTCGACCTAAAATATTCAACGTAATTTCCCTCAAAAACCACTCAAATCACTGGAAAACTAGCTTCTATGCAATAAACTTTCATATTTCGACCTTATTTCGAAAGTTGGAAATTGGTCGAAAAATCGTCAAAAACCAAAGATTAACCCCTTTACTTTTTGGTCGAATTTTTCGACCTAAAATGTTCAACGTAATTTCACCGAAAAACCACTCCAATCACTGCAAAACTACTTTCTAGGCAAGAAACTTTTATATTTTGTATTGGGATAGAGAATAGTTCTATTCCGCCTTTCCTGAACGTCTTAACTGATTTCACACACGGCTTTCAATCTGTTTATCGCAAGTCCAGGTTCACCGGTTCATTTATGTGAAATCCTCTACTTACCACGTTCTGCTCCGCTGAGTCCCTTCAGAACTGTCTTAACTCAAAGTATTGAATTAATTAACTCAAGACAGTTGTCCAGTCTATTACTGGGACAAAATTGAATCTTAACATGCATCTTAGTTCACAGCGTAAAACGAGGTTTTCGCTACTCTTCGAAACTTCTTTGATGTGGTCAGCCAAGAACAGAGACTCCCAAATCTTGCTGTTTGGCGTTGGTCCGATCTTTTGGTTCTCGATTGCCAGGAGATACCCACACTTGAGAATTCGCCCCAACAGCAAACGGGGTTCCACTTGACTCATGTGGTCCCCTGTTCGAAAATCGAGGTTTTGGCGACTGATCTGGTCAGCCCAGACGAGAAGCTCCCACACCTTGGTGTTTGACGTTGATTCCGATCGTTTGCCACTCGATTGGCAGAAGACATTCAAGATGACACGCCAGGATGAAAATCGGATAAATAGCAATAACTGGAATTATATTTAACAATTGAGGGTGACGTAGCAATACAACGTCATATGGCCTTACAACAGTTCCATCAATTCCATAGTAATGGAAGCACCTTCGCCACTGCCGAGAATAAACACGGAAAAAATTAAGAAACAAGCACACTTTTCTGCACTGCGTTTTCTCTGCGATGTGATAACACAACAAACAAAGAACCACGAGTGGTCAACTATATTAATACCATCGAATACGGTGACCCGGAAGGCTCACTTCGGATAAAAATAGTCACAACGCAAACAAACCACGCGGGATGTCCACGAGCATTCTACCAGTTTGAATTTAACATTGGTTAACTGTAAACAAAGGCTAAAGAGTTATGGCTTATGACATTTGTTGCAATATTATTTTCAACTGTCATTCGAGAATAAAGTAACTTTGGACTTTCTTCATTCTCGGCGCAGTATTCCAGTAAGTTTCCCGATTTTTCAATGTCAGGATCACAACCGGATACGTCATGGTCACTACCACATACACTACGATTGGCAATGACATATGCCAGGATCACAATTGGATACGACACGATCAGAATCACACCAGGATGACAATCAGACCAGGACAATCCCACACGCCAGGATGATATTCAAAATCGGATACACCAGGATGACATGTTAGATCGGATACACTAGGATGACACATTAGATCGGATACACTAGGATAACACATTAGATCGGATACACTAGGATGACATGTTAGATCGGACACACCAGGATGACATTTTTAGATCGAATACACCAGCATGACATCTTAAGTCGGATACACAAGGATGACATTTAAAATTGGATATGCCTGGATGACATTCAAAAACGGACTCACCAGGATGACAACCCGATATTCCAGGATGACAATCGGATAAATAGCAATAACTGTCATTTTATTTAACATTTGTGGGTGACGTAGCAATGCATTGTTATCTGGCCTTACAATAGCTTCATCAATTCCATAGTAATAGGATCATAATTTTACTTACTGGCAAATACTTACCTTGGGTTAGCCAAAACTTGTTCATCTCATATTATAGCACTTCATAAGAGCATCTGGTAATGACCAGGCTTCAGTAGGAGTACTACACCAGGTTGATGCAACCAATCCCTTGGGGTATTTACTAAAATTTATTTTAGCACGGTGGCCTATTCAGTTTCCTGTTTTTCAAAGGGCCGTGCATTACTTAACAACATTACTATTTACATATAAAAACTATTACTAAATTTATTAATAATACACACAATCGACAGAAAATATTAATATTATAAGAAACCTATTGCCTAACATGGATTATATATATAGTCATCTATTAAGTTTGTAAAGCTATTTAAGACCACAAAAGCCATGTGGTCCCCTCTTTGCAAAACGCGCTTTTGGCAACTCTTGGAAAGTTCTCTGATCTGGTCAGCCAAGATCAGAGTTTCCCAAATCTTGCTGTTTAGCGTTGATTCCGATCGTTTGGTACTCGATTGGAACGAGACGATTTTTAATATTTCGATTAAATTTATAAATGAGTTGCTGCTCTTTTGTTTTCTGATACCAAGTCATTCGAATTTGCACAGGATAGGACGAATTTTTAACGGTTGGTTTAGGTTATGTTTGCATTTTTGAAATTGTAGGGACCCCTCGGAAGCTGGCATTTGTAGTTTGTTCGGAAAATGTTTTGCCTAAATTCTCTCTTTGATGTTTATACCGCGGGGTAGTTAATATTAAACAAACACGGCAAGAATCCGGCAGGTATGTTGAAGTAATGTTGAAATATTTTTGATTGCATTTTGCAATTTTTATGCTGAAATTTGGTATTTTAATCAAAGTTAGATTAAATTTAATTGCATCAGTCCAATTTCTACTTCCGTTACCACCGAAATATTTCATTGTCTTATACTAAATTGTTACTCAAACTTTAAAGTGATTTTTCTCAAAATAAACATTTTGTTGCGAGCAAAAGGATATCTATGGATGTAAGGAATCGATTTGAATAAAATTTTGTGTCAGTGCACCAATGTCCGTTCTGATTTAGAAATAACTTAAACTGGCTTATCACGACACCAGGTTGGGATTTTGTTGCACTGTTTGGTAAAAATAAAGAAAATTAAGATATATTTAGGTTCAGGACATAGATTAGTCCATCTAGAGAGAAGAACCAACATCCATTCATATCCTTTGCATTTCATTCATGAGCAATCCTTTTTAAGGCTAACTCATTATTTTCTCTGCAGGGAGTATCTTGGTTACTATCGCAGCTATTGGTTTACTAACCACCACGGTATCATCCAATTACACAAATCTCTTCAATAGACCCATTGGGGAGTGAAATAAATCAAATCATAGAAAAATTAAAAATTTTGTGGGGTACCAAGTCATTGAGTTTTTTTGCGTTTTAAATATGATGGAGAGTAAAATTCAGTTTATTGGGCAAAAGTTGCTATTATTTCAGATTGTGGCGTGCAGTAGTTAATATTGATTGATGAGCTCGAAAAACCTGGCGAATCAACTGTTTTCTGCTTGAAGGAAATAAAATGCTTAGCTCTATACTTGTTGTATTTTGTCTCGGAAACTTTGCAGTCATCACACGAGGTAAGAAATTGATATGCCATGCATTACACACTTTTTATAAATTTTAAAAGCAATTAGCTGTTGTTTTTTTACCATAAAATATCTTACGATCTATGTATCTCTTATCGATTGTGAAGTTTTCATTTTGGTAAGGTTGTTACTTAAGAAATAACAATAATAAAGGTACTAACTACCTGTTGCGATAACAAACGGGAACATAATAGAACACCAGACAATGGTAAAGTTATCAAACGATATCTCTGTATTTCAAAGACTTGTCGAGACCACTTTTTGGGGAATCCCACTTCAATTTATACAAGTCAATATTAAATAGATATTTATTATAACTGAAAAAGTTTAAATGAAGGTTTACTTGGGTTTCTCTCTTTCAAAGTTTGGGGATCAGAAACTACCTTTATAATGCATGTTCTCTGGTCTTATGTACTCTATCTGTGTTGTCCTATGAACAGAGTTCTACAATCATGCAGGTTGTTAGGGCGTCCCATCTAGCAGAAACAGGAGCGTTTTCAATTCTGGCTAACGCACTTGCCATGACCTTGTCTGACACAGTTCTAACGGCATTAGGAGGGCAAGATAAGAATGCTGCTATTATCGCAGACTACAACTACAAAACTAAAGCAAACATCTAATTATTGTTTCCAAACCTTTGAATTCAAAATAATAGTTTTAAAGTCAGGAAGTGACAAAACCACACCCCTGGATTTCTTATTTTAAGATTGAGCACCCGTCAGATTTTAGGCTGGGTCCGCCCCTGTCAATCTAGTAGCATTCCTGTTCTTTTATGCTTCCAAGCATTTCGCTCTGCTCTTAGCTGATTCGCTTGCTCTGATTTGTTTTTTAAATTGCCGGCACTTTTCCAATCTCTTTTGTCTGTTTAACTCATTTTCTGAATTTTTCGTTTTTAAATAATTCACGTGTTTACCCTGCGGTGCTTTGAGCCATTCGTTTTTATACAGTCAATACATTCACGTTCATACTTATCCAGACACCCCAACGAAGTTCTACATGTACAAATATACAAAAAAAAAAGTACTTCAAATTGTGCTTCAAGTACTTCAAGAGTGCGATTCCAATATCAAATTCACAAATAACTCAAACAAGACCTATACTCAAACAATGACAACACACTTGCAAAAGAAAATCTGCATTGTTTCGATTCGAAGCAGTGGTTTCAGCGTTTCGTAGAAAAAATTATAACGGATTTTCCAGTCAGGAAATCTTCTCCCTGTTTGCCGCGTAGAAAGATTCAGTATTATTCAGGATTTCAGAAAATTGTGTACAAACCCGCGAGAAGTGGCCACCTTCCCAGAAAATCTTCCCGCATGTTGCACAGCAGTAAAATAGCTCAATTTTGTCCAGAATAGCTTCAGGAAGTTTCTCGACCTGCAGCCTAACGCCACTTCGTAAAACCAACGTGTCCACATTCAGCGGGGAAGAGGAGTACTTCGTCTTTGATAAGGAATGGGTTTTTTTTCCCTTTTCGTATTTCTCCCGTTCATTTTCAAAGTAATTCATATATGCTTGTCTCATCTGCATGGAACTTACTTTAATATAGTCGTTTCCGTTGCAAACCTAGACAATGACACAGTAAACAGTGGCGTAGGAAGCAAATGTAAGTGGAGGGGGGGGGGGGGTAGGCAAGACCTTTCAGAGGCACCTTTGCGCACGGAAAGGGCACTTTCAAATAGATAACAACTGTCATACCAGTTCTTTTGACCGAGTTTTGCATTTTAGTAAAGCTGAAAATCGTTAGCTTGAAGATCCTTGTCCAATGTTGCTGGCTTTACCGATTCTGTTTGATTAATTTGTGATGAAACGTCGGAATTCTCGGAGACTAATTCAACAGGAAAACCTCAAGCTTCTTGGTTAGACTGACATCAGAGTAAAGGTGTTGTTGTTCAATGTGTTTTGTTTTTAACATTCTTACGTATCTTTTAATTTGTAGACCTGAGCAACAGGGCATAAACTAATGCGTTACACTTCGTTATAAAAAGAAATATATATATATATATATATATATAACTACAGACAGAACCGTTTTGGCCTACTGATGGTATATAGATAGATAGATAGATAGATAGATAGATAGATAGATAGATAGATAGATAGATAGATAGATAGATAGATAGATAGATAGATAGATAGATAGATAGATAGATAGATAGATAGATAGATAAAGTGAGATTTTATTAAAAATCGTACGAAGAGAGTGCTCATGTATATATATATACATATATATAATAAGGGCACTTTCCGTACTTAAAAAGGGCACTTTTTGTTGTTTCAAAAAGGTGGGGGCCACATGTCCCCAATGCCCCCCGGTTCCTACGCCTATGACAGTAAAGAAAAAAAGACCATTGCCTCTGGTTTCTAAACAAGAAATATATGTTTATACTCAGCTTTGAAACTGTTGTTGGACGGGCATTTCTAAAGGAATGATGATTGCTATTCCGTGCCAACCTCGTTACAATATGTGAATCAAAAATTATTTAAAATGGCGAATTTACACTAACACAATTAAACAATTCGTCCCCGTTGACCATGGAGCAATAGTCAACTCAGACTTCGCAATCCTTGACTATTTGGTCATATAGAAAACTTGGTTTTTTAAATATTCAAAAACAGCAAACTCACATATATTACAAACAATATACTGTATCCTGAATTAAATATTGTTTATAATTTACGTGTAAAGTTAACAATGTGATTCTCCCTCTGTTTCTCCTACCTGACATCTGCTAAATATGTCACTAGTGCTAACACGGATATTGAAGTGTTTGAAAACGGCAGTCACTTGCTCTTTTGCACTTCCAGCTGGAACACACATACAATGTCCAATAGGAACTTGTGAACGCAACTAAAAGAAACGTTTGAAACAAAAAGGACTCAAAGTGGAAGTAGACAATTGATGGTATCAAAAAAAGATGTTCCCATGTACATTTAACCACAAGCTTTACGAACTTAAATCAGTTCTACTGATAAATGACGAATGTTTAAGTTGTTCCTATGAATAAGGCAGCCAAGAGCTTTCTTCTTACAAATTTTAATCCTTTGATTCTTAAAAATTTAATGCTTGAATTTTATCTTCATCTATTTCAGAAGGATACGCTGTTTACTGCGAGTAAAGGATTGTGATTAAATGAGTATTATCTTTTTCGACATGCTTAAAGATCAAGTGCAAATAAAATCAATAATTTCCTTAACTGCAAGCAAAGACTGCAAACATATACGCAACTCGAAGTTTCACTGTTACAGAAATTGTAGTTACGGACAAAACACTAAGAACTGTAGTGAATTTGCAGGAGCTACACTGGTCTAAGTCTGGAGATCTTGGAATGAAGTCACAGTTGGTGTGGATGAAAATATTGTTTAAATTGCGCATGAAACTGAAAATTCAGTTTGTTTTATTTGTAAGAACATTTATTTATTTGCCAATCAAACCGTGGGTTATATCTGACTTGTTTTATCGCAAGTAATCATCAGTTGCTCGGTATCAGTAGCATGGACACCAAAATAGCTTCCGTTGGTGGTATCGAACATTGATTGAAGCGGTTGTTCGCCTGATACATTTCCCCTATATGTCCAGCACAGAGAGGATTAAACTGTGTTTCATGTTAACAGAATTGAAAAAGTCAGGGATACTTACACAGTAGCCTAACCTGGTTTACAAGCGAACGTGGTTAGAAGCCTGTACTTTTTTTATACTTGACCTACAATTGTGAAATAACTTTGTCAAATGCTGTTCCCCCGGCCTACAATATCTCAGTTCACAGGCGTAGCTTAGCTAAGGCATTGTTTCTTGGAAATAGCATCTTGAAAACTTATAACCTTGCGTAAAGCGGTTTGGCCACTCACTGTGTAATATGGCATTCCAGTCGTCAGAATGATTCGTTCTTCTCTTTGAGCAATCTAAATAAACAAGTCAGAGGTAGATGTAAAATAACAGAACATGGGATAATCTGTGATGTTCCAGCCAGAACTTAGTTTGGTGATAGCACATCTGACATCACTCTTTCCCTTACAGAGCTACATTCAGTTCTTCAAGCCATCTGCAATACAAAATGCTATGACATCCAATCACAACGACAGTAAGTGAACGGCATATAAAGAATATAAAAAACTTCGCGTTTATAAATAATTATCGGCACAGTAGACCCATTTCTCAGGTGCCGTATGTGTCCAGCACACATTTGTAACCTTCGGTCGCCATCTGAACGATTGAAAGAAGCTCAATAAATGAGGTTCTCACCAGTTTTAAGAATTTTATTGTTCAATTCCCGTCAGGTGCTCAGAATACACTTCCTGGGTTTACATGCTTCAAAAGTTTGAGTAGACAAGAATATATACCAGAAAACTGGAGGTTTTGACAGGGAATAACCAAAGGAAAGCTCTGATTCGCAATTGTCACACCCAATGCAAAATAGGTTTGGTTAAAAAAGGATATTATTTAAAGCACAAAGCCATTCAGTACCTGACGATTTTTAGGTCAGAAATTCCCTTAAACAGCGCAGAAATTTTATGTTGAATCAAGACGACCCACTTCGTTATATTTTTTCACAGTTTTCATGTCGCACGCAAAACTGGCACTAGTGGATAGCTGGTGAGGAAATGCGGACTGGCACTAGTAGATAATAAAGTAGAAAACCCAAGCCAAAAATATCTACGTTGGAAGTTGATATTCAAGTAAACGCAAGAAAAGACAGCGAGAGCTTGGGGAGGGGGGAAATAAGGCATCAACTAAGACATGACGTTCGACTTTTGCAACCAAATACGTTCCACCAAGTTTTTACAATTGTTCTCACAGAATTTTCTAGCAGTTGGCAAACGCCATCTCTTCGTTAATGCTAGTTTACTTCATTTACCAAACTCACCTGTGCTGCTTTATCGTGGTCATCTTTATTCTCAAGCATTACCACATCCACGCCACAACATCTGAGATAGCGACCCAAGCCTTGAAGCATGTTATCGACAACCACGCGAAAGTTCTGCGGAGAGGTTGGTGAGCCTTGGAGAGGCGGTTGATTGAGTCTCTGCTAAGTTGGAAAAACCAAACAACATTCAAGCTACATTGGTTTTTCTCACTTTCACAACAAAGTAAACCAACTAACCAGATCAAAGTTTGATGAACCAGGTTTGGGTTGCTTGCCAAGGTTACCTTTCGCTTTCCTAATGAAGAAACAATCAGGAAACACCAAAAATGGACTGTACAAACGCAAAAATGATCACTCTCCGATATTACGCCTGTTCAGAAAAGTATAGTGACTCCAGATGACCACAATATGAACACTGCACCTCTGTGGCGATAAACATGTTGAAGTAAGTGCCTGTTCACCATATCACAAGTCCTTTACGTCTCCTTCATTCCTCACTGTCCTGTGCCTTGCTTCACCTCGTTAGTTCTCTCCATTTTTCTCCTCTCATCTTCTCAGTTTCTGCACGTATCTCTCTTCCTTTACCATAACTATCTATCACTGAAATTTTCTTCCTCTTTCTTTTGTTTTTCCCGTATCTTTTTCTTAATTTCCTCTTCTTTGTTCTCCTATTCATTTCAATACTTTCCTTCTTCCTCCACTTTTACATTGTTCCCCTGTCACTTCCTTTCTGTTCTTTCCTGGCCCCATCCCCCATTTACTTTCCCTCTTTTTATCTGCCCTTTTTCTGCCCTTACCTTCCCTTCAATTCCCTTTCTTTTCTTTCCTCATCTTTACTTCC
The DNA here is from genome assembly GCA_030142905.1 of Heliopora coerulea. Taxonomy (NCBI): domain Eukaryota; kingdom Metazoa; phylum Cnidaria; class Anthozoa; order Scleralcyonacea; family Helioporidae; genus Heliopora; species Heliopora coerulea. The sequence continues at coordinate 928,164 of JASJOG010000072.1, read as the reverse complement.
CATTTACTCAATCCTCTTATCTTTATTCTCTGTTTCTTCCCTTCTGTAATTCTTCGATTCAAATACTCTTCACCCCTTGCTTATTCAGTGACACACGGACCGCCCACCAACCAACCATACCTTCTTTTCTTCGGGAAAAGCCAAGGTAGCCTTGGAGTGCATTCATTTAAATCAATTTCTATCTTCTCTTCGACCATCCACTTATTCAGCACATCGAAGACGTCAATGAGACAACGGGCATCGAGAGCTGGAAAACACACGATAGTTGAAGAGAAATATAGTTAGGAAACAAACCAACTGGGTTTTATACCATTACTTAATTTTATGTTTATCTACAAAGCAAGTGTAGCAGTTACACTGGACTGGATCTGTTACTGTGTTCTCGCCCAGTGGTCACAGGTGTGATCCTTGATCTATAGAATTGAAGCTACGTCATTGGCTTGTGATATCAAGTGTAGAGATGTGATTGGTTCACTGTTTAAGTAAAACCATCGGTGTATCCTTACTCTGATAGACCTCAGTGTAACAACGACCAATAAAGATGTGTGTAGAATACTATTTATTGTATGAAAGGAATTGGTTAAGCACTACTGCCGTTATTGTTCTGAAGATGATGTCAGGTAAGAGAAACCATAGTATTCAGGGGTGGATTTAGGGTTAGGCAAATAAGACAACTGCTTAACCTGATTCACAGCCGATCGAAGCGATTTTAATTTGCATGATGACATGTTCACCGCAGTTTATCAAAGTCGTCGTCTTTGCTACATCCACTGTCTAACCTAGAAGCATTTGCGTGCATTGCATTAGCGAGCATTGTGTTAGCAATGTAAATACATTGAGGTAACCAAACACTCGAATTTTATATTTCAACTGCTCCTTTGCTCGAATGACGTGGCCGTAGTTGGTGTTATGTTATTCAAATATCAGTCATTTTGCCTAACTTCGTGCTAATATCAATCCTTGTGATTGGTTAAATTACTTTGAGTGCCTCTATCATGGACGGTGATTGGTTTGCCGAAGTTTTGCCGAATCTGTGATTTGTTTGGAGGTCTCTGATTGGCCAAAATTAGGAGTTGGTCTTTTTAACAGAAGCACCGGTTGGTGTAGAGGCATTACTTTGTATTTTTCTTTCTAACTTGCCGAGACTACAGGTAATCATGTGATTGAAACTCTGTGAAATAAATGGTCTTGTGAGCCAATTTTGCCTAACTGAACATGAAGATTTCTATATGCTGCGCTGCATCGGTGTAGAGAAAACTACCGAAGAAAGCCCTTTCTTCAGAAACGGTTCCGCAGTCTTCAAATATGACTGCCACAGAGCTAATTTGAATGTTTTCAACTGTATGATGCTTTCAAATAGTTTGTCGTCGGCGATATACAGTGGCACTTGTTTGACGCCCAATGAACTTCTATTGTACGAGAACAGCCTGCATAATATTTTGGGGCCTAGATCTACATCCATTATAATACAAATTATAATTGTAATAGAAGTTATAATTGTAATACAAATTATAATTGTGATAGAAATTATAATTGTAGTAGAAATTATAAATGTAATAGAAATTATAAATGTGATAGAAATTATAATTGTGATAGAAATTATAATTCAAATAGAAATTCTAGTTGTAATAATTACTGACAAATGTTCCCAAACTGGTCCAACATGTTACTGCTGGTTATTATCATAAATTAGTATTACCATTTAATGTGATATTCGAGTATTATTTGAAACCCGATTCCCTACACGCCGTTATTGTGGTTTGCGCTGTGTCTCTGAGTTAATCAAATCAGTGAACCGTGTCCTCTTTTTAAGGGCTGTCATTATTGTTTGCCTTGGTGAAAGCACCTATCCTTTTTTGTATTTTTTATCTATTTTCATGCGCTTCCTTTAACAGGTCTGAGCAATTTGGAAACTGTCTGCACAGCTCTACTTCTTTGGGGTCATAACATATTTCATGTGGATCATTACACACTTTGTGTATTATTTAGTCCTAAGTTTGCATGTGCATAGCAAGAGTGTAGCATTGAATCGTTGCATTGGAGTGTTTTACTTGCCTTCATTTAAGTCAACCTTTTTATTGTAATTTCATCCTGAACATAATAAACTTTTAAATAAACATTTATATTTCCCAGTTCTTTTTGTTAAATATTGAATCATGGCACTTAATAATAATAGAAGACTAAAACTTCCCACTTTTACTGTGCAAGTTGGTCATTTTTAAGAACCATTTCAGGATCTGCTCTCAAATCAATCCCGCAAATGTTCATTTGCTCTGAAATTTAGCAAAGAGGGAATGAAGGGGATGCTTAGGGTCACCCACTCCCTGTTCAGTGCTTTTTAAAAATTTGCTTAAGGTGAAAAATATTCGACAGTAGATCCATCCCTGGTATTGACTTTAGCCACCCCAATCAGCAAAGTCTTATATTATAAATAATCTTACCTGCATACACAATTTGTTTCTCAAGCAGCGGTCGCTGTTCCCAATCTGACAACTGATAGGTTTTGTCCAACGGTAAACCAAGGCACTGACGAACCAACAGACTTAATCCCTTTTCACTAAGGTGGCCATAGCTCATAAGGGATTTCGTTGTTTTGTCAATCTTTTTCTTGATAACAGGAATTTCAAACAGCTGCAAAACAATTTAAAATTGAAAAAACAAAAACGGCCGTGAGAGGGTCGCTAATGTCTACCACATGAGATCGGTAGTCTTGGCTAACCTAAAGCAAAGTCGTTTTTGCTTAGAATACAGATTTCATTGCTAAAATCTGGCACACGCTTGTCGTAAGAATTGCAGACAATCGTTAACAGTTTTGTTCTTGTTTCTAACGATCCTGAGGAACTCAGCAACCGTCTGTGGTTAACGTTAAAAGAGAGATAATTCCAATTCTCAAGACTCTTAAGATTAGATTGGCGGTCATCATGGACGGTCCGAAAAAACAATTTTCGCACTTGGACCAGGCTTAACTTGGTTTACAGCATTCTCTGCAAGGCACACGCGAACAAACAAAGTTGATCTCTTTTCATGCACTTATATAACCAAAGCTCGTGCACGTTAAGACAGTGGATTAACCAACCCTACATTCATCGCCAGCTATAAATGACCGGAGATCACTTTCTGACGAATACGTGACCGGATATAATTCATTCCTGAGGTTAAATGATCGGGAATTACTTGTCTTTTTTGATCTTCGTTACCTGAGACAATGGAGGCAAGGCAAACAAACACGATCTAGGATAGTTTCAATTTACTTACCAGCTGACTCAACGTACATAGATCAACAAATCGTTTCATCTTCTTAATGGCTTTCTCCATGACAGGTAACGTTGTTACCAGAGCTCTAAAGTCTGACTCCACTCCATAGCCTATAAAAAACAATTCAAGGTCAAATAGTACAAGGTTTTTCCGTTTGTGGCTAAGCCTGTTTTTACATTTTCACTTGCGAAGTGGCACTCAATAAATCATTTATTTGGCCCTGGGTTAGCTTAAAGTAGAAAATGCAAAATATGTAAGGATATGATAAGTGAGCCCAAAAGACGCCCGTTGATTGGCTGCCTTGCCATGCAATACATTTTCCCTATGGACTGGCAAGTTTTGTCGGGAAAATTTCCGAGTTGACTTAAAGACAAACAAACCAGATTCAGGTTTGTTTTGCAATGGATTAACAACAACAGACTGCTTATTACTCGACAGACCCCACACTTGGTTAATAAGTAATCAATACTGTACATTTATTACCTAATTTCAAAACATTTTCATTGGCAAAAACAGCATTCCCGAAAGCTAACATTGAAGGCTCAGGAATTATCTCAGCCAAAGCACTGACGTCCAGAATATAAACTGTGTCTCGAAGTGATAGTTGTACGATGGACAATCTTGAAAAAGAGATTTAAAAAGTCCCAAATAAACGCTAACAACGGTCTTGAAGTCAATACAAACAATACAAGAAGTACAAAATGAAACTGATATAGAACTGTATACAGTCAATTATTGGTCAACACAAGCTAACAAAATATTATTGTAGCAGGCTAGTATAAGACAAATTAAAAAAAATCAAAGAATGAATAATACCTAAGTCCTCTGATGTCTACGGGTAAGTTCATGTCCATGCTATGGGTTCACATACCCCTACATCTACGCCTATGTCTATATCTATATGTTATCTACGTATACTTTATCTTCAAACGTGTACTTCATCAAAGATACCTTTGTGCTAAACCTGCTTGGCACATTTGCGGTTTCCATTCGGCATCAAATCCAAGTGTCACGCCGGGCTTTTAAGATTAAAAAAAAATAGTAAAGAATAAACGATTGGTGCACGATAGATTGTACAAACCAATATCACGTCCACTGTTTTCCTAAAGACGGGCAACTACAAATATGGGCTCTCGAGCATTTCTGCAGGGCCTTAAGGAAGCACATTCTAGTATTGGATTGACCGGGAACGCTGGCTTCCATGTCCCTGTCACAAACCTTGCAGCTATTCGCTGGCTTGGGTCCTAACACTCACACTTCACAGGATAAAGCTTTGGTGGATTCATTCAAAGTCTGCCTACGAAAATGCTACCTTCTTTGGGTGCTATTCCAAGAATTATACAATCATTTCTTTGCGTAAGCTTTTTAAAAGTCATCGGGGAAACTAGTTATTGTTAGAACAAACGTTCCTCAAAACCAAAAAAAATTCAACACACCTTTGAAATCGCTCTTTGACACCGACGAAGTGACTTGTAATTGTCGACAAAATGTATCTTTTGCATTGGTATTTCAAGAGCAAGATACGCCGTGGATGGCCGTCCAACATATTCGTTTCCCACAAGTCTTTCCGGTTTACTGGAATATAAACCACTGTTATCAAGTTCACACTCGCTATTCGAGCGTTCTTTCCAGTGGTGGTCTTGTAGGTTCAGTCTAGTGAATTCTTCTTCACTTTGCATTATTTCTTTCTCCCAATCTTCTTTACATTCAAAACTGATTTTGAAAATACGACGAGAAAGAAACAAGAAGCTTTTTTTCACCAGTCACGTATACTTCACATAATTGTACACATGCACATAGAAACTCCTAAACGTGATTACACGCGCAATACATACGCTGAAATCTTGCACGTTGTTATTTTAAAACGAAAATAAGATAAAAAGAAAAAAATAAATATAAAAAATAAATTTAAAAAAGTCATTTTCAATTGAACTGAACTAATACTTCTCTTTCATTTTTATTCTATTTTTAGTCGAAATTCTAAAATGAAATAAAAATTAAATTTAAATGAAAATAAATAACTTTATCGCCTCTGTTCCTATTTTAATGACGCAAATTTAAGGAGAGTGGGTTGCTTCTGAAGGAAAAGTTATTAGGAAAGCATAAATGTAGGTTAAAAAGTTGACCAATGTCGAACTACGCGTACCTCACTGGGTTTTCTTGTAAACGTAGGCCGTGTTCACATGGTAACTGGTAGAAACAAGCCCATCTCCTGGCTTCGTCCGTATCTCCGAAGTCGGTAAGTAGTTTAACAAGAGTTTGTTGCAAGCACAAGTTGTTGCCGACACACCTCTAAATGGACATGAAATAACCAACGCGTTAGTATTAACGTGAAGAACATATTAACAAGAATAATAATAAGAAAGCAACAAGACGCAACAAAAACAGCCACAGCAGAGACAAAAGGAGTGAGAACGTTAACAACTAGGACGACGACGATGACGACAACAGCGACGACAACAGCAACAACAACGACAACAACGACGATAACAACAACGACAACAACAACGACAACTACGACAACAACGACAACAATTACAACAACAATAACAACGACGACAACAACAACGACAACGACGACAACAACAATGACGACGACGACAACAACAATAACGACGACAACAACAACGACAACAACAACAACGACAACAATAACGACAACAACAACAATGACAACAGTAACATCAAATATCCAACATACAGCAATTAGAACCAACGTCTTACCTCGATCAAGTCATCCCACTTTTTACCAGACCGTCCCCCCTGCAAAAAACAAGTCTTACGAATTGAATCAAAGTAAGTTTACTTCACTTAGCAAGTCTTTCAGACAGCTTGATTAAACTTACTTCGATTCTCTTTCTAACGGCTTTAATCTAACCTACAATCAGCTACAAAATGTCAAATAAGATACAACCAGAGTTTTCAACATATCTCATCAGCCAAGATTCAGTAACTGAAAAGTCTTATGTGCTGTAGTCGAGTCCTAAGTCAATTCTAAAGTTTTACGAGGTGATTAATCGACTTCCCGTTATGTTCACGCTGTTAAGTGCAAATGTTATTTGAAATGTTATAGCAGATTTTCACACAAGCTTCGCAAAGTAATCCATACTCCAATCTTGCAAGCGATAACTACTGAAAAATCCCAGTAGTGAAAGTTAAACCAATTCCCTCACTCGACTGGAAAACTCGAGGTAAGTCCGATGCAATCACCTCATAAACTTAATCAAAATGAGCTCCACATTAACTACTCAACGGAACTTTCTTAAACCTTCGCCGTTCCACGTCCCACTTACGTCTTTCTGTCGTTGATGCAGAAGATAGCATAAGCCATTTGTATTCTTCGATTTAAATAACTCTGGAAAATCATCTAAACAATCCAACAAATAGTGGAGCAGTTAGTAACGGTCAAGCAACGGATACTTGCTAGATATTTCTTTTCACATGTCGTTCAAAATTTAAAGGCGAAGTGGCTTAACTCCACAGGGAGAAGTGGTAAGTTACATTATCCATTTGCAAGGTGGCAAACTTTAGCGACAATATACGTTGTTATGCTATAATTCCCACTGATGAGACATGTACTTATCTACACTCAGTAGCGGATCCAAGGGGAGGGTTCAGGAGATTTAACACCCCCTCCTGAGCCACAAAACAATGTAAGGATTCCTTTCCATAGTCTCTATGCGTACATAAACTTTATTTGCATTTTTCCCTTTCATTTTACACGTCATTTACGTGATAAAGGAACCATCACATCCATAAATATCTAGAATAACCAATGGGCTGGTAACACCCACTTGTCAAAAACCTGAAACCTCACCCGGCCTGCCACACTCCCCATTCCGCAAAATCCTAGATCCGTCCCTGTACACTGTTAAGACAACTGTGTTAAGCTGAGGTAAAACACATTTCAATCCTCAAATCAACGCGCCTTCTTGGGTGTCAAATTAACATATTTTAACGTGTTTTAACTTTAACGTTTACACATCAGTAGATGTGTTACCCAACGGAAATGATGTGTTTGAAGATAAGAAAACACGCCATAAGATGTGTTTTTTTGCATGTTCTCAAACCAGCAACCTTTAAGAAGTTTTTTGCCCAACCATTGGATAGTCAAGCATGGCCTTCTCTTGTATTTTTAAAGACTGCATATGCCATCGAAGCAGTGGGCAACGGTTCAACAACCATCCAACAGCAGCCAACCCTCTTTGTCAGAAAACTATGGTTGTTTCCAACTTTAAACCTGATTAGAGCCTCTCAGCAATGACTAAACCATTAATTCCACATAAAATCTTCAGACGACGAGCATTCTGAGTATTTACTTCCCCAAGGGATGATAAAAAATGTTCCTGCCACAAAAAGTAACTTGTTGAAACTGCTTTAACACATACTTGGATCAAGTTTGAATTTCTTAATCATTCTTTCCCCTAATTTTGTCAAGGATGCCTGGGTTATTTTACAGTTTGCAGGTTTGGTTGGTATCATTTCACTGAAAAACATGTAAAAGAATGTACAAATCAATGCACACAAATGACTAAGAGTTAGTTGAAACTTAGAATACAAAAGTCCTTTCAATTTTCAGAGTTATGATTATTTTGCACTTTTGATTATCTCACAACTGCAGTTGATAATTTCTGATACAGTATGCATCAAACAAACATGGTTGCCATAGAAACTATATTTGGATATTTCTTTGACCTATGTATCCCCCAGGGATAGTTTGTGCAAGTTTGCTGGCAACCATTTAACCATCATAGCACGATCCATTATTTATTATTATTTATTATTATTTATATTTAATCCATTTAACCATCATAGCACAATCCATTATTATTGCCTTATCATTATGCTTCTTACCTTGCAAGTGACTCAAGTCTCTCATCTGTCATAACACACAATCTATCCAACATGCTCACAAATGCTCTTTGTTGCCATGGACAATCAGATACATAACTGACAAGAAAATGAAAACATATAAGATAAAAAAGCACCATACCAAGAAATGGTGCATTTTCACAAAAGTAAAGAGATAATAGAACTTAAAAACCTTTCTGCAAGCTGGACTTTGTTCAGTATGACAAGTGGCAGCAAGATCTAGTAATAGAAACACATGCATTTCTACTGCAAGTATTTAATATATCTAACTGAAGAAAGACAGTAAACTAGATGCCACTTTCTGTACCTCCATTGGTTGAAAATATGGCTGTAAATGCAGCTTGGTAGCAATAGTAACTGCCTGAGAAAGTAAGAATAGTGGAAGGCATTTTAGTTGATAAAGATGAATTAATTCATGTACTTGAAAGTTATGTTCAATCTGACTCCCAATCACCTCCAAGACAGCTATCACCACATTTTTCAACACCTTCTAATGAATAATCTATTCATCAGACAATTGAACAACAACAACAACAGTCATTTTATGGCTGTTTTCCCTGCTTACACAGGGGTTGGCTGGCGGCTTTACACAGAAACAGAACAGAAAGCAAGTTATCAAATACAAACAGAAGACTTGCTATTTGTTGGTAATGTTAAAAAACCTGCTGGATTGCCTTGAAGTACCTGCCAGTGCACCTGGATCCTCTAACTTAGTCTGAAATAACCTGTTTGACCACATTGCAGAGGCAAGCAACAGGAACCATGCAACCTAATATAAAATAATAACTATACCACTTTTAAAAGATGGAAAAATTACTTTTCACTGCATGTGAGGGCATTTGAATCTGAAACTTTCCTTGTGGAGAAGTTATTGATTTTGGATAAACCAAGTTCTTCTAAAGAGCCACAACTTACTTCTTTATATCTCCTCTTGTTCTTTAGCAGATAATATATGTGTCGTTGGAGAAATTCATTCCCCTTGCTATCAAGTTTAAACACTTTATTACACAAATCAAACAGGTACAGCTTGTGGGTTGTGACAATCCACAAAGCACGATCTCTCTCCATTTTATTTGGACTTAAATTTGAGAATGGTTCCTCATTGTGCCATTTCTGAAACTGTGACAAAGCAACGTGAGCCATTGAGTTTTTCCCCTCAGTAACCTTTGAATAGTGGTTTTCCACTAAGTAAAGAAGAAATGAATATGGGGATGTAACCAATTGAAGAGTTTCCTTCAGCAATGTTAAAAACATTTCCTTATCAGGTAATGAAAACACTGTTTCAAGGTTGTTAAGCTTTTCCATGAAACTCCAATCATATAAGTCTTCATTTGCATCAGGCCATTCACTAACATTTTGTATCCCTTGTGGAAGTGTAAAAGTCAAATCCCCAGAATCAGGTTGGGTGTCAGTTCCACAGTTACCAAAATATTGGTTCTCCAGCTGGTAATCCTCTTGTAATGGTGCATTATAATCTCTGTGTTGCAAATGTGGTTCCTGATGCACTTGACATATAGTATGGGAAACTGATACATTCTTTCCATTATACTCTTCTTTATAGGATAAGTATTCTTGTGAAGTGTTTGTCTCATGTGGAACAACTTCCTCAGTGACAGGTTGGTAAACATCATCAAATATAGCATTATTAGAACTAAAAATACTTGTTTTTGGCCCATCAATCTTAATACTTTGACTTGAATCAGTGCAGATATGGTGTTCTTGCATTCTTTCTTCAGATTTAATTGATGTCCCAGAAAATGGCTTTTTAACACATAAATCTGCCACCTCCTTGGTCTGCAACAATGAAATTTCTTTGTCCCAATCCTCCATACCAGAATACTGAAAAACATCATCATCAGTACTGTCAGATGCCACTTCAGCTGATGTAGCATATAGGTCAGGTTCTAAAGAATGAATTACCAAATTACCATCTTTTAAAAATCCTTTATCTTTCTCAATCTTTGCTTGAGAAAAGTAATGAGAAAAGGAATGCAATAAACAGTACAGCAACTAATGAATTAAAGAACTCACACTATGGTGAGACATAAAAAGGTAAAGCAAGACCAGTGGCGTAACGGACTATGGTCAAGGTTAAAGCAACTCCTAGGAGCCCCCAATCTCTAAGGGGCCCCCAATGAATCTGTAAAGACAATTGAGATTCAAGTCTTGAAATATATGTCTATACCAAGGAAGGTGATGAGGCCCCAAACAAAAATCTCCTAAGGGCCCCCAGTAGTTCTGTTATGCCACTGAGCAAGACTGGGAAATACAGGTTAACTAAAGAACATCAGGAGGTTGCATAGCAGTATGGTATTTAAGTAAATCACATACCAATATTTTTCCATGTATAATATACAATAGAAAATTGCCTCTCAGATCAAGAAAGTTTAAATGACAAAGAATAAGTCAGAAATGCATAAAACTGAGTAGAATGCTATATGCTACTTCTAAATTGATCTCTTCTTTTGCCTCAAAATAAGGTTTAGTTCAAAACCTGCCACAATTCAGGTTTCCATAGCTGTAACTGCCAGTGATGTGCTGGCGGCACGTTGTGCATTGTTGTTGCAGGGACGTTGCAGACAGTCATCTCACGCAACGGCTGGTGTAGATGGTTCTTTTAAGAGTCTAAACTAATCTTTTTGGAACCATCAAATATTAAAAAGGTAATAACAAACGATACTCTTTAGACATAGTGTTGTGCTGTGTTCATATTTCATATTTTAACATAGATATGAGGGGTGGACTATTCTGGACACGGGTGTTCAGTTCAGTCTTCCAAGACTTATAAGGGTACTATTCATAACATGACCTACAGCTAAGGAAATAGAAATTTTAAGGGAAATAGAAATTCGTGCCTGCCAGTTCATTGTAGTCGTCTACCTCTTCCTTGAACACTGTAGAACCTACAGCTGTGGTTATCCAACCAAATATGCTTGTAAGGCTGAACATCACTAAATCCAAATTTACATATTCACTCTGATAACTCTCACAATGTTTATTTCTCTTTCAGTCTGCAGCAAAAGGTCGGCACTGGAACGTAACCACCGAGACCATGTGACCGTGTGGGGACTGGGACTGGAAAATGGAATATTTTATTTATCTGATAACTTTTGGGAAAAAATCGTTGGGGGTTATGCTAAAATGTCACCAGGGGTAACAAGTAAACGGTAAGGATTAGGGTTAGCATTAGGGTTAGGGTTAGAATCCTAATCTTAATCCGAATCCTAACCCTAACTCTAACCCTAATCCTAACCATCCTTACATTTAGGATAATTTTGAATCTTAAAACCATTGACATTTCAAGATTGGCCTCAATCTTAGGAGAGAGGACAGGTAAACTAAATACTTAATTTTGCAGTCCCAGTCTCCACACGGTTTGCTGGTCTCAGTGGTTACGTTCTAACAAAACCACGTGTGGAGTGTCGAGATCTTCATGTCAGCGGTACGCCTTCTACTCGCTGAAACTTCGTGTAATACATACTTTGCTTGCTTGAGGCGTGGTGAGGCTGGCCTGGGTGAGGTCCCGTAAGCCTTGCACAGATCAACTTTTCTAATTTAAGTCTCAACCAGAAATTCACTGGCTCCTTAGACCAGGTGATGTGAAACGTGGTGGACACATTTCAATGACAAGTGGGCCGTTTGAGAGGTTATAGATTCCACTTAAATTGGTCGCAGTCTATTTCGAATCAACGCCCCTAATTACACCGATTAGAGAGGTGTTTCAAGAAGCTATAACGAAAGGATCGACCTTTAACGCTGTTACTCCAGTGTCCAGAGAATACTGATATAGCTTGCCGACAGCGGGGCTAAGGTTCCCTAGCTTGGGGGGCTGCAGCCCTCTGCCCCACCCCCGACTTCAGCTACTTTGTTTGATGCCGTTGCCCTATTAAGTTGCATCAACTCCCGATTGTATTCGTGTGCTGGGAGAGACTCGCATGCGATTAGAAGCCAAACTTCAACTTAAAAATATTACTAATGTACCACTCAGAGTATTCTGTAACTATAAAATTGGCAGGTCGCAGTCCCATTGAAAATGTTGAAGTCATCACCGTTCATACCAGTAAAACAGTTTATTTTTTCAAACTAGTAAAATATATTTTACATCTTTATAAAACATTATTACATTCAGACTTCTTACAGTTAAATTTGTACAAATTACACGTTCACGTGGAGAACTGACATTTTGAATGTCTTTAATGGTTAAGTACTCTGGCTCTAATATTAAACGTGGTGGATGACAAATACAGTTATATATTATATACACATAAAGTAAGAATACTGAATCATGATTAACCTTCTCAAATAAAAGAAGAGAAAAAAGCAAGAATACAAAACACCCAGTAATAACAAGTTGAACGACTACCATAAAAGCTGCCCAACAGGTCTTAACGTAATGATTCGATTAAGCGGCCTCTCTAATTTGTGCCCCATTTTAAAATGAGTTTTTGTAAATAAGCTTCCTTTTCTTCCACGAAAAGGCCAATTCCCCTAATGGCGTCGTAAATCTGTTGGCGATGAAACACGAAATAATTTTTAACGTTTATAATGATAGTTTGTTATGTGAACTGCACAACGCAAGATTGAAACGTGGCGACCTTTTGTGGAGCTTCATTTGCATTAAAAATTGTCATTGAAAATCGTCCGGTGAAGCATCACCTCGACGCTTGGTGCCAACTGGTGCGGGGAATACAGCATACAGCCAGGTCCGCCGAGGGGGGGGGGGGGGGCAGGGGGCAACTTGCCCCGGGCCCCCAACTTGACAGGGGCCCACTAAAATGTTTGAACTTTACGTTTTGTTGTCACAAAGATTAAAGACAGTGACATAACGGATGGCAGTTTGGTTAAAGTAAAAAATTTACTCATAAACACGACCTTATTACATATATAACGTCAAGGGTCCCAAATCGATATTTTGCCCCGGGCCCCACAAAACCTCTCGGCGGTCCTGCATACAGCAATGAACAAGGCAATAACTACAAATATTGCCATTTCCGCATAGAGTCAATAGCTGACTGTGAATAACCTCTTTAACCCTTCAACGTTCTGTACCCTGCACACAAGACACTTGGAGCAAAAGAATGAACGAGAGAACAACACGAAAACAACGAGTAAACAAAGAACAAAAGAAAAAAAATAAGCGTTTTAGGGTTAACCCCTCAAAACATCAAAATTCGCACAAGCAACCACGTAAGTTGGCCCACAAGTGTTCCTATTCGGATGCAAATTTGCAACCCAGTCGTGCCAGGATCCGCATCAGAACAAATGTAAAGAAGGCCTAAGAATGGTTCATACTCAAGGTTGTTCAGTGGAGATACGGACGTATGGTAGAAGTTGCGTGACCACGAAGAAAATGAAAGAGTTGCTCAACGCGATAAACCAGGGCACCTCTATCTTTCTGAGTGTTCTTCCAAGTGCGTCCATAACTGGACTGAGCACGAGATATGTCGTTTACCAGTTGTTCACCAACATTTGGTGAGCACTCAAAACAAAAGAATAGCGCCTCAACTTCTCACTCGAATCACCACGGTATCCCCGAACTGCAGCAAGATTAAAAAGCCCATTCACACATGACTTTTAGTTTGCCGTAAACCACTTTCTCATGCCACTACTTGTGTATGGCACACGAAAATCGGGAGATTTTAGAATTAACTTCAAAAATTTTACGACATGCTTTTCTGAATTTGATATCTTGGACAGCAAGCTTTACGAATATTAAGAAAAGGAGACCTGATAGTCTTCTTATCCACATGGACAGCTTCATTCTGGGTGGTAGAAATGTCGGAAAGTAATTAGAAACAGAGACGTGAAAAAGCTCCTCCCGATGGATGGGTCTTCATGAGCATCTATTATGAACTGGAGTCTTGGCCTCGTTTCCTTGCAAGCGATCGGAGTTAGCAAGGAAAAAAGCTTGCTGCAAACACTAATTTTGCTTCAATATTTCCAAGACCTAAGGTACTACATTGTTGATACAATTTACTCATCAATATTTAGCTTTCAAAAAGTATATTAAACTTTCCAGAGACATCAAAATTAAGGGTCACAAATTCTAGCCAGTCTTCGCTACGTTTGAGCAACGAGTAAAACATTCTCTGGTTTTGAACAGATTACTTCTCACTCAACTGCACTTGAAAACAAACTATGGTATACTTTTCCCAATAAGTCACGGCAGAAATAATTTTTACACAGAGAAGGACTTTTTGCCCATCAAGTCCAGGAGGCAGTTTATCTTTCCTTGGATAAATCCAAGCCTAAGGTGACAGTTTGGTTATGCAAAACTATCTATATGGCATGAAATGTATTAAATACGCAAGTGAACAATAATATCTTACTCTTTTCATTCTAAATGGCTAAATTTCCAGATTTATCTACCTACGTAGTGTGTGTGTATATATATATATATATATATATATATATATATATTTATTATATGGCTGGGCTCTTTAACCGGTCTGTACGCAAAATGACGCACGCTGATTGGCTGCCTAGCCATTTTTCCAAGTTGATTTGAAGACCAACAAATCAAGTTCAGGTACGTTTTGGAAAATATTTACAATAATAAACTACCAAAAAAGTAGTTAAATCTTCTCAACAATAATTTTAAGTAGAAAACTAGACGAACAGACGAAAATAAAAACACGAAGTAATAGATAAAAACAAGCAAGTAAACCTAAGCCACTCACGAACTAAAAAGTTCGTTAAAAGCGATGGAGAGAACCAAAAGCCATATAATAAATTCCTTATCAACCTCATTTGTTTGGTCTGTACGAGAAAGTATATTCCCTCGTTTCTTTCTGTACAGACCTCGCTCCAACGTCGCTCGGTCTGTACGAAAACCTCACGCAAGTACCATCCCGTACAGACCTCGCACTCAGTTAATACTATACATATATATTTACTACATATGTAGTATATGTAGATTACATCCAGTTTACTTGGTAGAAGCGTACAAGAACTCGTTTAACCAAGAGTTAACGCTGACGTGTTTTGTCAAGTTCAACAAGAACAAACGTTCGGTGATTTTTGTACTGATTGAACGGAGTTCTGGTAAACGCAGCAAGACATTACCGAATCTGTTTGGTTGGTCGGGATAGCGGTGGGTTAGGTATTCCTGCATAGTAGTGTGCACAGTGTCTTGAAGACGTTCAATCAGCTCTTGATTTTTCAAACCTTTGATGTCTTTTAAAGAGAAGTCAAAAACTTGGCTTTAGGATGAAGAAGCGGCACAACGGAAAAATGCCTTTTCTTTTTTTTCTTACGGAAAATTTCATCCCTCTTCTCTTAATCTCGCTTCTTAATAATCATCATTTACCTTTTCATATCGACTTACTTCTCACTTCTCCACTAGAGCCATCTCACCTCATCTCACCTCAACTTCTCTTCTCTTGTATTCCTTTCCCTTGCCTTCTCTTTGCTTCTCCTTTTGTCTCGTCCCGTCCCTCCCGTCCCTTCCCTTCCCGTCCCTTCCATTCCTGTCCCTTCCCTTCCCGTCCCTTCCCTTTCCTTCCATACCATTTCATTCCTCTCCCTTTTCTTCCCTTCTGTTCTGCTCTCTGCCCTTCCCTTTTCTCCTCCACTCTTCTCTTCTCTTTCCTTTTCCTTTTTCCCTTTCCTTCCCCACTAATCCTGTGTTATTTGATAATACCACACCACACAGGCTACATTGCTGCGTCACATCTAGCCAGCATTTCTTTCTCAACTAAACATCATCTGCTAAATCAAAAATGCTGAAGAACAAAAACCGCCTTCTCTCACCATACACGATTACTTCAATTGACATTACACCAGAAGAAGCAAATTGCATGAAGCTTCAAAGGTCACACTATATCATTACACCATATCACGTTACACCACTCATCACAAAACAAAACCCCAGAAAACAAAACGTCATTGTTTACTTCACGAAAATCACACCACACAAGATCACCAACCGTCCCCCTATATACCATATCAAAAACACACCACACAATCCAGCTACCCTACATAACGCTAAACCACAAATTTAACATTAACACCTACCAGGATTTAAGAGAACTATGATGGTTAAGCAAACATATTCAGCTTCGTCCAGCTTAAGTTCGTTCACTTTACCAGCAAGTTGTAAAATTCTCTGAGCAATATCTCCAATTCCCGCTTCGCTTGCAGCGGCGTGGTGCAAGTAAACTCCTTGACCCAACATCAGTTTGTCATTTAAGTCGACAGAGCGCCGGGCAAGACCCAACGCAAGCAACTCCATCAAGGAATTCTTAACCAAGACCTTCCTATCCTCTGTGCATACGTCCTGAAGGAAAGCGAGATTCTGAAACCATTTTAAAACATCGCTAATCTGCCAGTCGGCTAGTTGTATGAGCTGATTGATCGTGTCAGTTTGAAAGTCTTTGGTATCGGATACTTGGTCAAACAGAGGCACTGCAGCAGAACGATCGACCTGGAGGAACTCTTCGATAAGTTGGGGTTTCCAAGAAGAAACTTCTGGCTTCTCCACAAGCGCTTCGGGCAAGGGGATTTTGAGTTTAAGCAAGTTGGCATTCTTGTGTTTTCCACCAGGTGTTCGATCTTCACGAACAGCTACAGAAGTGAAATGAAAGTTCAACGTTTAACGTTGGAACTTGTTCGCATGTTGCTCTCTTGTTCGCGGTTGTTGTTTGAACTTGTTCGCGGTTGCTCTCTCACAACACAGTCTCAACCCCGAAAAGATAAATAGCATCAATTTTGAAAATGTCCTTAAAAAGATGAATATCATCTTTCTGGGGGAAACTTGAAAAAGGATTAGGGTAAGGATTAGGGTAAGGATTAGCATTTAGGGTCAGGGTTAGAGTTAGGGTTTGGGTCAAATCATCCCTCGGCAATGGTAAACCTACATCTCCCCCCATTTAAGAATTTTTTAAACGTCCCATCCCATTTATTCACTTTTTAACTCCAAACAAGGTTATGAAGGGATTAAATAAATCAAATACAATGAAATGAAATTCAAGTGACATCCTTTGGGGAAATTCCTGAAAAGTCTACCAAAATAATTTCAAACAAACACAGAAAACAAAGAGATGTTTTGTTACATATTGATAAAATGAAAATATTTTTCAACCCATTGCTACCCATGGTTCATTTTTCTGTCTTACTATGAGTCATGCCAGAATATTGTATTCACCAAGTGCATGTGCCAGATAGCTAACTTGGCAGGAATGGGTCAAAAATGTGAGTATAAAGTTGAAAAATCACACTGAAATGTAACAAAATACCAATGTTCTAATCAATAAAGTTAATTTTTTGCTCTCTTTAAGCTATTTTCTGGAGGCTTTGTCATGAAATGAACTGGCCTTTTTGAGAGCATTTTTAACGTGGTCTGAGAATGCACAACTCATAAACTTTCCAAGTAAAAACGATACATTCAGGTCATAAGGGATACTTAAGGGAAACTAAGGGATACTTGGTTATCAGTTTGACAAAGGATACTGCAAGTTCTCATCTCTACACCACTTTCATTTTTCTCCCTCAAGACCACAAGCCAAAAATTTAATTTGAAGAGATAATCCCTTTAATTAATAATCAGACAATATTACAACAACTGGATAAGAAACTTACCTTCCTTTAGCATGCCTGCTATGATACACTTCTGAAACCGACAGTACTGGCATCGATTTCTGTGTCTCTTATCAATTGGGCAATCTTTTGAAAGGTTGCGGCATGTGTAGATTTTCTTGTTTTGCACTGTTCTCTTGAAAAAACCTTTGCAGCCTTCACAACTTGTTACTCCATAGTGATGTCCTGTTGCTTTGTCTCCACATATTACACATGAAGTAGGCTGGCTCTCAATCCCCTGACTTGAATTATCTTCATTTGGCTCACTTGATGTGCTACTAGTTTGCCCTCCTGGAGGCTGGGTAAGGATGGAGAGTGAAAGAGATGGTGGATTGGGAGACATCCGAACATTTGACTGTCTTGGATGATGGCTGTTTTCATTTTTTGTGTAGTTTTGGGTTAAGCAAGTGGGATGATCAAGGTGAGTGTCTGAAACTTTCTCTGCTTTTGGTCCCCGTTGGTTGAAAACTGATAAATGGTTAGAGAAGCTGAATGCGGTTTGTTCAGGAGGTGCAGGTGACCCCACCTCTGAATGCCGTGAGATGGTAAGTTGTTTTGACACAGGCAGCTCAGTAGGGGATAAGGCCTCTATTTTGGGTGCAAAATGTGTACCAGGCATTGCTTTTTTAGCAGGGCTTGGTCCATCTCCTGGACTTTGTTGCTCATGATCAGAGGATATAGTTTGAATAACAGATTCGTGGAACAGAGATGAAGGCTTTAAATAGGATACTTGTGAGTTGGTGGATGAAATCAAATGCTGATGGTAAGGGAATGGAGTGTAATAAGGTGGGGCTGAGAGGACAACCTGCTGCCCAGTGAAGTTCAGGGGAACTGGGAGAGCAGTTGCTTGAATTAACGGTTGAGGATAAATGAGGTGTTGGGTTAAAGTGGTAATTGGAGGAGTACTTCTAGGGTCATAAGGCAGATCCTGACCATCTAAAAAACAAAATAATGACAAGATGAGTAATTCAATATTAAAAATTTTATGGAACTATTTTGGTTGATTTCATATAAAAATTGCCAGTTTGGAAATATTTTTGGAATATAAAAGCTGGGCAATATATACAAAAATCCATATAACAATATTTTGACATATTTCACATAATACTACACATAGCAAACCACCATATATGTCAATTGCAAGAGTCTCCATGAGCACTGGTGAAGAATGCTTCTGTATCACACTATATTCTTTGGGTGATGTGCACAAAATTTGACAAATACCCCAAAATGTTCATTTAAGTCTTAAAAAATAACAGCATGTTTATGAATGAAATCATGTAAAATTATGACCAGTAATGACAAACTCAAAACTAAAGGACATTCAGTTAATATCTGACCTCCACTATGCAGATTCCCTTTCAAATTGAGGGTCCACATACCTTTAATAATAATACATATCCCAGGCTCATAGTGAACGGTCCTGTGAGAGCATAACTTTGTTACATAAATCACCAAAATTATTGCTGTAAGCAGAACAGTTTTATGGGTGGTTATGTAATAAAAGTATTGGTAAACTTTGATTAATCACCTAGCCCTGGGTAATACTAGCACCATCTAGATAGATATAAAAATGCATATGTAAGTTGGATCAGAACTTAAATCTGTGTGATGCTGCTTGCAATAATCAGAAGATAATTTTTTATTTGTCTGGATAAATATACCTTTTCATGTAAGGATGTGTCCATACACTCTTATCATAGGTAGATTAAATAGAAACATGAACAGAATAATTATTTCAGAATCTGGTTGTTCAATACTGAATTTAACAGTTTTTCCATTAAAAAATTAATTTATATGACATAAATTGACCATGAGTTGAGCATGTTGACAGATGCTCAAAGGGTAAAATGTTTATAAAGGATATATTGGGAGGGATGACATGTTTCCAATCTCAATATCATTTGGGATGATTATCACTTTATCGAGGAAAAAACAGGCCAAAACACTGATATTTATGGAAGGAAGCTGCAGGAGCTATTGTTCATGGGTTCACTACTCAGTACGTTGGTTTTTGATAGTCAGATACATGAATATAAATCAATAATTATGATAGTGAAGAAATTGTCTCTTCAGTGGTAATTACCAAATTGCAGGATGACACAAGTATGGATCACTTATCCATTTTTCCCTTAATACAGGGTGATTCAAAAAGAATATGCCAAAATCATCATGCATTTATTCAGTTCTAAAGCATTGTAATGGACTGAATCAGTGGTCATTTGATAGAGGAGTTATCCAAGTTTGATTGGGTGTCAATTTCACCGCTGTGGTTACGTAATCCTTCTGGTGCCGTTCAATTGTACGAAGACCACATGTTTATTTATCCTCAAAATGGCGACTCCTCAGCAGAAGGCATTTTGTGTGCTTGAGTTTGCGAAAACAGATGCCATTGTCACAGTGCAGCGTGCTTTTAGAACAGAATTTGGCATTGATCCGCTCCATCGTGAGAGCATTCGATGGTGGGTTACACAGTTTAAAGAGACTGGATGCCTGTGTAAAGGAAAGAGTCCTGGAAGACCACGTGTTTCAGAAGAGCAAGTGGAGAAGATTCACAATGCGTTTGAGGGGAGCCTGCATAAGTCTACACGTCAAGCAAGTGGCGCCGGTGGTGGCCACATTGAGCACTTGTAAAGCATGAAATAAAAACTTGAGTTTTCTATTGTTTTTCATTTTTGAAATATTGCGTGATGATTTTGGTGTATTCTTTTTGAATCACCCTGTATAACATGAATGAAGTGGTTGAACAACCATAGGCAAGGCCAAGCATGCATGGCTTCTGTTATAGTCATAAGAGACATGTCACAAATTGACAGGGTACCTAGGTTGAAAAAGGTGCCAAGAACCTTTTAGGGTGCCAAATGGAAGAACTGGGGAAAAGACATAATCACTAGAATTGGCAGAGATTCAGACACAGCAGTAGACTACAACCTGGAAGTGTGGTTCAGCCTTGGTGATAATTAGAGGAATACAATAATTTCCCATATAATTTCTATGATGATATTCTACTTTAATGTTGTGCTATCCATAAGATTTTGGAAATTTTAATGTCATTTTGTCACCCATTGATAGTTAATTTGTTATCCTTTAAAACTAATCCCAAAAAATTTAATCACATTTAGGCTTTAGAATACCTCTATAGAGTAATGATGAAAAGGTATACTTGGAAGAGTTTATTCAGTGAATTAACTACAAGTATACTGTTTCATTACATTCAGGCTTCACAATAACTAGAATAAGCAACAATGAAAGGGAAGATTTGGAAAGTTTTGATGCAATTCCAAATGAACATGTATAGAATTCACATTTTCAGGCTAACATTTTTGGGACATAAATTTTCCTGTTGGACTCCTGCACATGAAGAAAAGGAGGCACAATGGTGCCCTCGGAAATATTGGATTCCACGTCCAATCCATTCACAAGAAACTTGGCCTCAACTGCATACCTTATTTACAAGCAAATATTTTCCATCCTTCAATCCACATAATACAATGCTTTGGATAAGTTGATCTATTTTCTAGTTCTCCAATCGTTTTAGTTGTCTTGCAGTATCTTGTTCATAAATTTCAAAGAAGTCCCAAGAAGTTTGTGCAGTTACTCTTAGGACAAGTTTCGATTAAACGCATTGTTTACACTGAGCTTCTGTGAGTTCACTAATCTAATACAAACCAAAAACACGTGAAACAGAAATCTAGTTACACTCTAAGGAAAGTTCCGCCGAACAAGACAACACGTCGAGCCAGACTTCCAAAAAATTTAGTTTGGAATAAGTCATATACTGAACGATAAAAAAATGAAAGACCGACAGGAAATTTTGACAAATCCGGCAGACATGCATCCTGAAAATGAAAGGGCGACATCTCTTTGCGTATGCTACGTAAAGGAAGGCGAAAAAGGATTTTGAAAACATTTTATTTTGTTTAGAGTTTGTTCATGTTCATCTCTTCAATATACTTAAAAGACGGACGTCACTTGTAATAAATACTCGGGATGAACTTCCCCGCGCTGGGGTAAAAAACTTCCTAAAAGTAATGAGGTTCTTCCTCAGTCAACAACAATCCGTGGCTAATGTTCAAACAAATGGCATTATCGTAGCTCTTAACTCCAAAGTTCAGGGTCAAGCTAACTTAACCATTTGTAACAAGTGATCCCCCCTATTACTTTTTGACCACAATTTATGTTCGGGGTTTTTTTTGAGGATTTTTTAAATTCAGAACGGACAGACAGCATCAGCGCTCGAATTTCAAACCAAGCCTATCTCTCTTTCCCCTTTCAACTAAATTTCGGTCAAAAAGCAAAGGAATTAATACGTTTTAAAGGCTATGGGGCCGCTTCGTAAACAGGAAACCCACCGTAGTAAGGAGCGTCGGTGGTAAGGTAATTATAATTTGTACTTAGTTGTTTATAGCTGAGAGCCCACACGATATTTTCCTTTCGCTTCACAGCTTCTTACCTGACAGGTCTGCACTGACACTGTTGGCTGTATCAGTCATAGTACATCAACACCTGCTTTTAAATCTTGTTTGTTTTTCGCGTCGTAAAACTCTTACACAAGGAAACTCGTCTGTACAACCTAAAACTTAGTTTCTGCCCTTCGAACTTCAACTTGGACCGAACGGAGGTCACGAAACTGTAATTTACCCATCATGCTTTCATTATAGAAGAAACTTCCTCCCTAGGGTTTTGTACCCCAGGGTTTAAAGTTGTTATTGCTAAGTACCAAAGATGAAGGAAATTTAAGCGTAGTTGCAACCACGCTTTTAAATTTTAACAACTGCTATTTAAATCAACTAGAAGATTGGCATTTCTGGGTTAAATGGACCAAGAACAGATTTATGATCGAGTACATATTGCACGAGTTTGTTACCCAGGGCTTCCCTACCAGAGTTTAGCGGAGGTTCAAAATGGCGTCCGTGCAACCATAACACTTACTGCATACGTATACTTGTTTTCGTTGAGAGCTGTTTGTCTGGCGGACGATGAGCTACATTTTAAGTAAACTTAGTTCAAAAAAGGAAGTAGATAATGCTATTCGAAGTACAGAAGACAAAGTGCTTGTACTGAGATTCGGGCGCGAAAATGAAGCAGAATGTATGATTTTGGATAACATTGTGAGTACCAACAATAAATTCAGTTAGCGTTATGGGAAACCTGTTACCATGTCCATGAAAATTCACGAGGCATATGATGTAGAGTTTGGTGAATTAAGAACGATTGATTTCAGCCTAATGAAGTTATTCAGCTATTCAATGTTCAAACACCAATTTTGAAGAAGCTGGACTGTGAATATTGCACGTTTCATAAGCTGCTAGTTAGATGGTCCATTGACGACGTGGCAGTTGGTTGGTTGGCAATGGTTCATTGTCATTGCTATTGTTAGGGCCAAGACAGAGATTACTTTACCCTTCCAATCTTCATTTACTACACCTTTGAAGCCTTCAAAACGTTTGGCAAGTACTAGAGACCGATAGTACACCCAGCTATGGAATAACTTTGGTGGCACAAGCGAATGAAAGAGATAAGTTGTGTACGCACAAAATGTCTTACCAACTTGAGATGAGCATTGCAAAGGAAGTTATGGAGATTTTGCATTGGGGAAAGTTGATCAAACTAGGCCAGGACACTATCTGGATGAACAATAACCAATGCAAGACATGTGCCCCAGTCTCAGACATTTTACTGTAACTGCCACAACAGTCATTGTTGTTCATTGTCAATACTGTGATTCCTGTGATTCCTAAATAATATATATGTATATATATATATATATATATACATGCTAATGTCATTGTTAAAATAATTGTGTTTTTATTGGTACTAAAATATTTGTTATCATTATTGTTATTCTTATACAGCTTGCAAAGACCAACCAAGCCCTGTCAAAAATGGCTGAGATCTACATTGTACCGGTGGATAAGGTTCCAGTTTATGTAAAATATTTTGATATTACTCTAACTCCTGCAACTGTGTTCTTTTTCAATGGCCAACATATGAAGGTTGACTATGGGTAGGTTAAACCTACTTAGAGTTTCAATGCAAGAAAAGTGTCACTCAAGACCTTCTATCATAACTTTACTTGACATTGATGACTTTACCTCTTTCAGGAACCCGGACCATACAAAGTTCGTAGGAAGCTTCAAAACCAAGCAAGACTTTATTGACCTAATCGAGGTCCTTTACCGCGGAGCAATAAGGGGAAAACTGATTGTAACTTGCCCTATTGACCCGAAAAATATCCCAAAATACGACCTTCTGTATAAAGACGTGTAGGGATTTAACGGTGAATATAAAGAGGAGAGAAGATTATGTACGAAGATTGCTTTTTTCGGTTTCATTCAAATGACGTTACCTTGGCTTTTAGCAGGTGAGGCACTGAAAAGAGGAGACTGGAGGGATTTCGATTCCTTATCAGATTCTGGGTCAATTTGTTTTGGTGGCCTCAACCGTCTGAAATACTGTTATTCCATTTCACGTCGCAATATTTTAGTGAAACTACGGAACAAAGGTGTTGTGGGGCAGGTTTCGCTAACCACTACAGTAATCCCTGCTGAAAGCCGTTGGGTAAAGTGCCCCAAAGAACACCTGACAGTTACTC
Source organism: Heliopora coerulea (assembly GCA_030142905.1). Classification (NCBI taxonomy): domain Eukaryota; kingdom Metazoa; phylum Cnidaria; class Anthozoa; order Scleralcyonacea; family Helioporidae; genus Heliopora; species Heliopora coerulea. The sequence continues at coordinate 903,866 of JASJOG010000072.1, read as the reverse complement.
TTAGTCATCTCAGTGGTCAAGAACGCCGCTCCTTGTGCTCATCCGTTTTGTATATGACGTCTTTCCGACCAGCAAAATAAAACATGTAAATCTTTTGCTTTGTATGTACATATGATTGTATTAAGCTTTACGTCTCTGCTGATTGCTAAGACGCTAATCTTAACATAAAAAAATAATAAAAAAAACCCAGAAATGGAACTGGTTCGAGAGAATATTCAACGTCAGCGCATTTAACATACGGACCAAGTCCGTGATGGCCTTCTTGGGAATGCAAACCCCTGATCTAAGCACAGTATTCATAAATAGTGGTCACCTACAAAGCATGTTTGACGTTTCAAGAGTAATTCCTAGGATGGTCGAAGACGGCCATTTCTGACCTCGGACATTGGACCTCTGCAGGGGTGTAGTTAACCCATTTTGATTGATTTATTTATTTATTTATTTATTTATTTATTTATTTATTTATTTATTTATTTATTTAAACATCTTTAGACACGGTAACCTGATCATCCAACAAGGGGTTGCTTTTCATAGGGCCGTGTAGTAAAATACGTAATTAAGAGAATATATTTACAATTAAAATGGAATATCTACAGCTAAAACACTATGCACAAGAATAAAAATGGTAAAAGTTAGAGATCTTGACTATTAAAATAAGATGTGTAATTAATTGTTTTAAGAGAAAGAGTTCCAGATCATGGCGCCTCGATACCCAAGAATTCTTTTCATGGCATTTGTGTTCGGTTTGGGTAAATACAATTTAGTGTTATTACTTCTCAAATCATAACAGTCCCGATTTAACACATGAAATAAGTGGCTTAATTGGGAGTTTCCACTCATGCACTTGTTAATTAGTGACAACAACTGTTCATCCCTTCTGCATTGAAGCGTATTCCATCCCAATTTCTTCAAGGTGTTAGTTGCTGATGAGTAGTAACTGTCTCCCGTGACTACACGAGCTGCTTTGTTCTGAAGTTTTTGCAACCGTGTTTTTAGGTCGTCGGCGCAGTTGTCCCATACGAGGGAACAATAATCCAAATGAGGTAGCACTAAAGTCTTATATAACCTTTCCAAACATTCTTTAGTAATTACATCCTTTACTCTCCGTAAAACACCTATTCCTTTGGAGACTTTTTTTGCAAACATGTTCAATATGCGTTTCCCATGATATATTTTCATCAATGAATACACCTAGTGTTTTGGTGTTGCCTACACGATTGATAACTTGATTGCTAATAGAAACACGAGGGTCGGTTTCAATGTGTGATATTCTTTGCTTAGATCCAATAATCATATATTCGGTCTTGCTAACATTCAATGATAATCTGTTTGCTAGCAGCCAGGAATGCACGTTATTTATTTCTCTATTTAATTTCTCTTCAATTTCTTGGGAGGAGGTGCCAGTTGCAGTAAAATTAGTATCATCAGCAAATAAACTAGGGGTGGAATTGCTTAGGCAGTTAGGTAGATCATTTATATAAATTAGAAATAACAAAGGACCGAGATTTGACCCTTGTGGAACTCCAGTTTTTACATTCTCCACGGAATGTAAAATTGCCCGAATCTTAGGAGGTGATTATATGAGACAGGTAGGAATTCATAGCGCTACCAATGTGAACATTTTCTGAAGTGTTTACATGAGACCAAGATGAAACTAAAACTATGTCCTTGCAAATATTTCTGACCACATTCCCAGTTCTCGTTAATTTCCAGCATCAATGCTTTTCTTGTTCGTCACATCAATGGTTGGTCTGGAGAAATTTGGCGTTCTCATAAAGAAAATTTCGTACCGATCCGACTTCAAACCGGTCTGAACTCATTTGTGTCGGTCCAACAACCGAACTGAGTGAGATTTGTATGAGGAGCGGTCTCAAGTCGTGTCGGTCTAACTTCGGACCAGTCCCGTGTAATCAGCCCCTTATTTGACGCTTATTCAAGCCATGTATTGTATAGCCTCGTTTCCTCCGCTCTGACCCTTGTATACATGAAAATTTTACAATTCTTATGGCTTTTGTCTTTTCTATTATTATTTTAATCTTCCAGACACGTAAATTAAATATAAACCAGTGACCAGAAGGAATTTCGAACAACATTAGAAAAGCAAATTTTGACCAAAATTTAACGATCCAACTATCAATTTTCCAACTATCTATTTCCAAGTTCCGAGTGCCGAGTTGCAAGTTGCGATTTTCGAGGTGCGATTTTCAAGTTGCAAGCTGCGGTTTGTGAGTTCGGAATTCCGACTTCCACATTCTGACTTCCCACGTCGGAACCCGAAATCATAACTTGGAACCCCGTACTTAAAAGTCGGAACTTAAAAGTTAGGAAGTCGGGAGTTCCAACTTACAAGTTATTAAATAAAAGTTTAAAGGTAGTACTGCGCCAAAGACAAGAAGAGAACAGGATACTAACGTTCCGAACGAAAGCCAAGTATCAAAGTCAAATGCGACTCATTTTAATCTGATGTAAGACTCGCTCAAAACATTGGTTCATAATTAGAAGGCTGGACTATTATTTCTCGCTCAAAATGTCACGAATTAAAAACCTGTCTTGAGTTAGGGTCAATGATCATGTTCTTACTCATTCGGTTTTCATCCGAAAATTTGCGATTGAAAACGGAAAATCAATGTTGTTTATCACATGATGATGTAACAAGTATTATAAAACTCAATAATTTATGCGGAAAAAACAAAAGAATTTAAAATTTAATCAGTTGTTGTAAACGTGGTACAACAACTAGTGGCTGTATTACACAGCTTTTCATGAACTTTTCGTGCTATTTTCTCGACTAAAATCGTTGGAATCTTCACCATTTTTGAAGAACACGAATGTTTCCGTGTTTTCGTTTCATGACTTATTTACAACATTCGCGTCCGTATATTACAACAATACAGCAGGGCTGCTCATGTTGTAAACATTACAAACAACCATGTTGCAGTAACGCTGGATACGACTGTGCACATGTGGATTATCTTCGGAGTTGTGAATAAGGTCAACAACTTCATCATATATGAGCAAAACCCATTGAAAAAATATGATGGAGAACAGTGTTGACCCATCAGTGTTGTTAACCCGTGGCAACCACGTTGTTACGGTGCATGTTGTTGAAACATCAAGTGTATTGCGGCAAAACCCTGGTGATGCTCTAACACCACCGAACAGGTTACCACGACAAAATTCGTCAAAAATCATCCACAAATAGTCCCACACGTATCAATTTTCTGTGCAACGTCATATTAACGTCACCTCGACAGTATGGATATTAAGAAATTTTGATCCGGGCTTTGATTATCACATTGCGAAATCACATTTTCTGAACGTAATATCATATGGCGGATTTACAAGGACAACAAAGTTGTTCAATTTTCTTATTTCAGGTGACCAAGCACACGTTCTATGTCAATTTAGTAGAACAAGTCCATAATTTAAATAGGCCATGATCTATGGTATAGTCTGACCAAGCACCAGTCGAGCAAGTTTCACAACTGGTGAACAATTGTTGATTTTTAGTGACCCTTGAACCTCACTACTGTTGTTCACTCGGGAAAATGGTTTACTGTAAATCAAGTTGGTATCCCAACACTTTGGTTGGTATCCACTAACCAAACTCATCTCATTTTTGTGTCATCTTAATACTTTAAGCTGACCTTATAAGGTGGGATTTTTAACCATAATTTTAACACGTGTCATGAACAAAATTTCAACGAAAACTCTTCGCAAATGTCGTGTTACACTTATCAATTTTTTTTCTTTTTGTCCAAAATTCGTTGCGTTAAAAATAGTTGTTCAGTGTATTATCACCACTAAGTTCCGTACACACGACCAAGTTTTCCTTGACAATTTTTCCTTGACAAGGAGCCTTGATGAAAAGCTGGTCATGCCAGCTTTTAAAAAGGTGACTTCCCGGAAAAACTTGCCAATTTGTATCGTACGCAGGAGGAAATTATACTTGTAGAGGAAAAACTCGTTAAGGAAAACTTGGAGGTGCGTACGAGGCTGTAGAATTCAGCTTGCTACTGTGCTTGTCACAAATTTGCATTCCCAAGTGGGAGACGCTACTTGGTTCAGCATAGGCTTTGGATCCGGTTTTTTCCTTTATATTCTTGTTCCTGTCAGACAAGAATATAAATACATTGTACAATTATCTGGCTGAACAAATTATTGTAAATTAGACGATATTTGGTTACACCACAACTCATGTTCCAAAAGTAATTGAGGAGAAAGTGCTACCATTGCATTAACAGAACAAGTGTATGGTACGACTTTCGACTATTCTGAGGTGAAGACGTAATATCGCCCTTTGGAGCGTTCCGCTCACAATAGAGCCAAAAACATAAACTCAGATAGCATGAAATTCAAATCTGAGTGTCAGTTTCTTCCCTCGCATGGAATAGTTTGAAATTCCGAAAACAATGTTCCGGCATTTTAAGTGAATGGTTAAGTCCTTCAGTTCAAAAAGCGGGAACTTAAACTGAATAAAGTGGAGTGGTTTGGAGTTGCCATTTTGGAGACCTATTTAGTACGTTTACTTTAGTGATTGAACGAAACAGAAGTATGAATTTCTGGTCGAGTTGAACCCCGAACAGTAAGTCTGTAATTCGTTTTCTTAACGCTTCCAAGTACACAAGAAAGAATATCGCGTCAGCACTTTTTTCATTCGGAATTGAACTTTACGTGTTCGGGCAAGAATCACACCAACGTTTGAACGCTAACTATCCTCCGCTATGACCTCAATGACATGAAAGTACTTATTCCCACATCTATACATCAGGGGAAGTCTGGCGTGTCGTGATGAGTGAACGCAGATTCTCTGGTCAGAGCAGCGTTATCGTAAGGTCACGAGAATGAAATCTTCACGAAAGGGACGTCGTCATTGTATTATAATCAAATGTAAATATGTTCAGGGTTGTCAAAAAACAAGAATGCGTCAGGTAATTTATGCATAGAAGTTACACCTGATTATTTTGACAGAATACTAAACACAACAGACAAAAACTGAAAGCACTTCTGCTCCTCACTCACAGAAATTTGTTGACATCTTTCTCATCCTTCCAAACCAAGTGAGGCACGTCTAACTGAATCCGTTGTGACAACAGAAATTGAGGTTCAATTTCTCGAGTTTGGTTGTCGCGGTAGACTATTCTTCGTTTCTAGCTTGCGCAAACTTTTTCACCTTGGACCCTGCTGGTGTAAAATCGGAAACGATATTTGATAGATATTACTCCCTTCCGGATTCCCGACGGAAATCAATATTCTGTAAACGTAATGAAATGCTTTTAAAATGTATTAAGGAGTTTTAGCGAAGACGACGGGTACTACCAGGTGTCCTCATATTAGACTGAATACTAGGAAACAAAAATTTTTAACCCCTACAAACTTCTTGACATCTTGTTCTTCTGCACTGGAAGCACAAGCCCCGGCCACGACTAAGTTTTCTTTGACAAGTTTTTTTCTTGACAAGCAAAATTGTCAAGGAAAACTTGCCCGTGTTGACGGGGCTTTTAAAAGGAAGCTTTCTCGAGTTCCCGCCAGAACACCAACACTGAGAACGTTCAAGGTTGCGGGAAGGAAGGCTTGCTGCACCGGCTGCCAAAAATATAAAATATTTGACTTGAATTGTACACAACATTTAAGGAAAGTAAATTACATCGAAAGTTAAAATGTTACTCAGCATGATTTTAACGCTGATTTTTAACGCAATACGTTTGCACGACAAAACGTCGTTAGTAAGTGTTCACTGATGGCATATTACACGTGTAATATTTTTTTGCGCAATATTTGTGGCGTTGAAAATCTTCGTTAGAAACCTTCTCATGTAACATCACCTGTTCGCGTGGTTCACTTCAGTGGTAATGTGAAAGCTGTTGTTCTTATTGACAACGCTTCCTCAGCCTGCGAAAGGTGCCCATTTTTAACGAAACGAGCATTTTTTTTTCGTACGCATTTGGTGATAATAAACGGAAGATGTTTTTCAGATGGTGTAATAGACACTTACTCAGCTGAAATAAGTGCAAATGAGCTTAAGTCCTTGGATTAACGTCATATTGGCCGAAGGATCGCGGCCAAGGTTAAACATGAACTTTGGACGCGCGTTATCAACTCCAAGATTGGTTTCAAGAGCTTTTGGTTGTTCTCTACATAAAAATCATTCTTTAAAATGTATTTATCAAGTCCCGTATGTCAAAAACGTTCAAATTTTTCCTAGATTCGAACGCACCGATAAGGACAGACCATTTTAACTGGGAAAGTAGGAACGATCTCAAAAATTGACGAAGACATTTTCAAAAGTGTGTGGGAAAATTGTCAGTAGATTTGCTATGTTAGTTTCAAAAGTACGGGTGCAAGAAAGGGTTAAGTTTGAGCAATTTTCTAGTCGTTAATAGTCTAGTTTTCAATGCCAGGATTTTCTACCTAGATAACTTGGTTTCTAAAACAATTCCTCGCTTGGCTGTAAATTCCTAATTGATATAAAAAACATGTTAACCTGCCGCTCTGTTGATAATAGAACACGTTGCTGTAATCATAAAACACATTCCGAAGAATAAAGTCATCTTGAGTTCTCAAGATGACTTTATTCTTCGGAATATGTTTTATTTTATAGTTTTTGAAATTGTCGGCTGGTCATGGTTTTTGCTGTAATCATATTTGGATCTCCAGCTAACCTCTATGGCACTTGTCGGATGTGCGATGTGTTTGCGTTCCGGCGGCTGGAACACTTGCGCGATTTCCGAGAGGCAGGTGACGCCCGAACACTCATTCTCACAAACACAGACACAATCTGGTAAAGACGATAAGCGGTTCGACTGGGGTGAAGCAAAGACGCAGGGTTGCCAAAAGGATAGGCAATCACATTCGCGTGGTATTTTTAAAAACTTTTTTCTATGCAAAGCGGTTTCAGCACTACATGCGTTTTTGCACATGCTGCATCTCGTCCTCTATGGAATCATCACTACTTAAACATGTCTGATGACGTAAATTGATGACGCACGGGGAAGTTCGCGTGTTGCTCTACTGTAATACGGTGTGGCTTTTCTAAAATCATCTGAGGGTTATTTCAAAGCATGCCAGGTCTCACAATATCTGTACATAAAAGTTTATAGTTACTTTTCGTTTGGATTAGAATGATCAGTTCAACGAACTTCTCATCTCAAGTTTCAACGATGTCTATAAGGAGTACCCCTTCACATCAATCGTAAGTTGTTGCGCCAGTCATGAAACTTTTAATGTTTCAGTGTTTATTTGCTAAGTTCCAATGGTTATATTATTGAAACATTTCCATGGCTATTTTGACTAGGAAGAAGCCAGTAATGTCGACAGTCTTAATACGTAATAACCGTTGAGCAAATCGTTGAGCACGGGAAATGTTGTCATAGTACTCAAACAGGATCAAGGATCAATTACAGTGTCATGTTAATCAGATTGTGTCACCACGAAAGGCGTACTCAGTGAAGGAAGGGATGGTCTTATGTCGGGGTTAATGTCAATAATGTTAAGCAATGGTTCATACAGTAAACTGGTTTTCACCAAGTACTTCAATTCGAATTGAAACTTATGTTACAATTTCCTCCTTGGCAGAAAAGTTCTCAGTAAGCGCCATCTAAAACAACCCCGGTTTTCCAAGGAAGTATTGATGAACGAGCACATAAATGTATGTATGTATGTATGTATGTATGTATGTATGTATGTATGTATGTATGTATGTATGTATGTATGTATGTATGTATGTATGTGTATGTATGTATGTCTGTCTGTCTGTATGTATGTATAGATGTATGTAGATAGGTAGGTAGGTATGTATATATGTATATTTGTTTTTTTAAGAGCAATCCCGGTGGGTGGTCCAGAGTTATCACAGGAGAAAACGAGACTACCCGGAGAAAACCCGTGGTGCTTGGTAGTAACAAACAAGACACTCTCATCACGTGTCACCAAGGTAACTTCAGTCGGACAACTGCGCGGAGCCTGAATCAAACCTTCGTCACCCAGGAGGCACGTGCGCTACCCGTGTCATCAGCCTGCTTAGTTTCATGTTCAATCATCCTTCCAGGTGGTGGGTCTCCCACAGAAGAGTAAAATACTAAAGGACTGCCAACGCCTGGAAAGGATGGAGGTAATCCTGCTCACTGGGCCAACCGGTTCAATATGTTGGACAAATTCTTCGATTTATACGGTGGCCTTATCTAACTAACCGCGGTGAAATTGGTCACGTGTTCACTAACATGGGAAAATGTAACTTTCTTTGTACGAGTTCTTCAAAAGTTTTCATCCTAACAGGCTGGACGTACTGTTCCCAACCAAAAATATACATTCCGTTTGGAGTGCTCGGTGAGGACTTTCTTCCCACCCAAATAACATTTAAAGGACTACATTAATTTGAGCCATTATCAGTTTTTCGCGAGTCGATTAAAATACTTTTTATGCTCAATATCATCTCAGGATTAGCCAACCGATTGACTTAAGATGTACAAAATACCTTGTAAAATTTCCGGATAAGTGAAGACCAAATCCCGATTACTCAAGGTCAACGCGAGTACCTTAGACATGCGTGCAAACGATTTTAAGGTCAGGCAAGGCAACAGTTACTTCTTAAAACATGTAAAGCATTGAGCCTCATCCGGTGCGGAGTGGAACATTATGTGTTCGTTTTGCACGCGTCAACCAAAATTCCTTCCCAGAAAAACACGAAATACGTACATATGGGGTTAGCTTGTCTAACTTTGCGTAAATTAATGCGGGAAAAAGACCTGAATTTCGTGCGAGCGCTATTACGTGACGTCTCAATTAGTCTTCGGCCAAACTGGCTGGTGCAATTATACATAGAATGAAACCAACGAGGAAATTTAGCTCAACAGATTTTGATCTGAGAATAATGGTCGGAAATATGCAATTCGACACACATTGATGCGTTTTGCGGAAGAGTTCAGTCGTTTTTGAAGAACTTTCCCGTCGGCAAAAATCACTCAGAAAAACTCATGATGAAGAAAGAGTGATGGATTCCGTGCACCTGAAGGGAATCAGTGCTGACTTCTTTGAGAAGTTTCTGTGTTACGTTTACAGTAATAAAAGGAAGCAGCAGCTGCTTTTGAATAATTTTAACATTAAAATCGATGATAAAACCATAGAAAGGAAATACTCATATAAGTATCTGGGGGTAGAAATAGATGAAAACTTAAATTGGCATCCACATATAGATGAAATAAGCAAAAAAGTGTCGGCAGGTCTTGGAGTTTTAAAACGAAATAGAAGCCTTGTTCCCCATTATACACTTATATTGATGCATAATGCACTAGTATTACCCTATCTAGACTATTGTAGTGAAGTTTTGGGTTGTTTGGGCAAAACTCAATCTGATAGACTCCAAAAGCTACAAAATAGAGCTGGAAGGATAATTACATCTTCAGATTATGATGTTAGATCAGCTGACATTCTGCAAACTCTTGGGTGGGATACCCTTGAACAGAGGCGTGCCAAACAATTGGCAGTAAGTGTATATAAAGCAATGAATAATATTTTTCCTGAAGAGCTCAATTCAATCTTTGAAGCTACCTCTCAAATGCATTCATATAATCTGAGGGGTAGCACCAGCAATATTTATATACCGAGGCCTAAAATGGAAGCTGGCAAGCGATCTTTTGGCTACCGAGGAGCTGTTTCGTGGAATGGGCTTCCGGAAGTGGTGAGAAATAAGCCGACCATTCGGACATTTAGAAACTCTTTATAGTAAGTTATAAGGCTGTTTTGGCGGTAGGACTGTCTCGTTGGTAGGGGATTTATAATATAATTTAATAATAAGAATGATTTGTTTAATGATTATGATAAATATGTTATTGTTCATGGAAGAATGTTTGTGTATATATGTATGAAGTATTTGTTATTAGGCTTGTTTGTTTTTTTTTTAAACGGTATTATAGTACACGGCTCATTGGAAGAGCATTTTTAATGAAATGATACCGTGTAATTTTTCTTAATTTTCTTAATAAAGCATTTTTGATTGATTGATTGATTGATTGATTGATTGATTGATTGATTGATTGATTGATTGATTGAAGGAAGTTAAGGACGTGGTCAAGTTTTGTCTGATGTTTGAACTTCGCGACTTGAGAAACGTAATGTAGAGATCGTGTCTTTAAGCAACTAGCGAATAATATCCGCCAGACATTAGTTAGTGACGTTGTCAGCGAAGTATCAAATAAAGTAGCTCAATTAAATGACCATGGAGAATTTCTTAAGTGTGAGAATTCTAGCCTAAAGAAAATCGTTACAGAGCTGAAGGAGCGGGTAAATCATTACAAGTTGATAACATCAGACTTGAATTCAAAAAATAAAGATTTAGAGGATGAGAAAAAGAGTTTAATAACTGTTATTAAGATTCTCCAACACGATCAAGAGCAGGAACATAATCCATGGAATGTTCCAAACAAAAGGAAAACAACCCGATACAAATTAGATCGTAGCAACAATGGTGAAACAATCATCACAAACAATCGATTTGACAGCTTACTTAATGCAAATGATATGACATTAACTTGTGAATTGAATGTAATTCAGTGCAGGAAACAAATCGTGCAAGATTGCGGTAGGCAAGTGACCGTGGGTGAAGGTTCTCCTTTTGTTAAACAAACACAAGAAGGAACCTCTGAAGAGCCCCATTATAATGATCGTGAATTAATTGATGAACATAATAATTATGTTTGTGAGGGAGAAACTAAAGACGAAAGTCAAATTGATGGTATCCCAACCCAGTCTCTCCGGAAAGAAGGAAATTGCAGTACACATGATGTTGAGAACGCTAAAAAGCAAGGTAATCCTGTAAAACGGCTCCAAGGTATGAAAACAGTTTTAATTGGTAATTCTATGATTAAGGAAATTGACGTTAATAAACTGTCTAGAAAGTCCGTTAATAAGATATGCATGCCTGGAGCCAAAATTGAAGAGATCAAAAACAGTTTAGAATTAGCTTTACAAAAGGAGTCATTTGATCAAGTAATGATACATGCAGGAACTAACAATTTATCAAATACTCGGACAAATCAAATTGCTACTGGAGTCTTCGACTTGGCAAAAATGGCAATTAAGACGAACCCCGACATTAGAGTATCTATTTTGAGTCTAATTGTGACTAGAAATGCCGATCAATCTGGAAAAATTCGATCAGTTAATAATATTTTGAAATCAACGTGTGATGACAAAGGATGGCTTTATATGGATAACTCACACATCAGAGTGGAGCACTTGAAATATAATAGTATCCACTTAAACAAAGTGGGAGTTAAACTTTTAGCATCTAACTTTATTAGACAGGCTCTGAGACCACTTAATGGATCGAAGGGTTCTACAACTGTAAATTTTCCAAAACCAGTTTGGGAGCTTGCAAAAGCTCTGAACAGAATATCGCAATTAACTTAAATATTGTTGAAGCTCCTACCACTAACAGTTCCTGTATTTTACCCAGTGGATCTACAGATGTTGTCTTGGTACAAAATATTTTAGATCATGTACAAACCAAAATCTCCGATTGTGCTGATGATAAATCTGATTCCCTAAATTGCAATACCATTTCAATGGAAGCTTTTTCCACAAACAAAATATTAACTGTGGAGGCCATTGACTGTTTGCCTGCCTCTGGGTTTGGGACATTAACATTCAGTAGAGAAGGTTTACTTGATAAAATTTCTAAAAATAAGGGTTTTAAGATTGCAGCTTTGAATATAAATAGTTTACCAGCTCATATAGATGAATTAAGAGTATATATTATCACAGGCTCTATAGATATTCTTTCTCTAAATGAAACTAAACTTGATCAATCAATCCCAGATACATTAGTGTCGATTCCTGGATATACCCTTGAACGACATGATAGAAATAGACATGATGGCGGGGTTGCACTTAACATTAGTAATGTTATTAATTATGAACGGATGTATGAGATTAAGCAGGATCCATTAGAATGGCTTTGTATCAAAGTAATTGAACCAAAAACTAAGCCATTTATTGTCGGCACATGGTACAGGCCACCAACCTCTGATAATACAATTATGAATTCTTTTGAGCAACTAATTAATAAACTTGAAGCACATCAGTTGGAGGTTAATATTATTGGTGATTTTAATTGTGATGTAGGTGCACCTTCCCTTAACTCTCATACAAAGAACTTTCTTGATCTGTGTAATCTATATCAATATCACCAAATTATAAATGAACCAACAGGAATAACAAGAACTACATCCAGTATTATTGATTTACTTATTACAAATAACCCGACCTTGTTTATGAGTTCTGGGGTGTGCCACATTGGAATTAGTGACCATTCAATTGTTTATGGGATCCGTAAATTCAATATACCCAAAAGTCATCCAAAAATAATTAATAGCAGACAGTTTAGAAATTTTGATGGTAATGCTTTTAGATATGGCTTAGGTTTGGCTCCATGGCATAATATCATGCGATTGGATGACCCTAATGTTGCATGGAATGCCTGGAAAGCTATTTTTGTAAACATTGCGGATGTACATGCCCCGAGACGGAATAAGAAAATTAGGAATAAAAATTCACCTTGGTTAACTCGTAACTTGAAGAGGTTGATGTTTGAAAGGGATAAGCTAAAGAGAATTGCGGCTAGATTTAAATCTGATGAAAACTGGGCAAGGTATAAAAGTGCTAGAAATAATGTTAACCAGTGCATCAAATCTGCCAAGATCTCATACTACCAAAACTATTTTAGAGATAACATTGGCGACATTAAAAACACCTGGAAAGGTGTGAATGAAATTATAGGCAAGGGCCCCAAAAATCGTGAAATATCTAATATTAAAATTGACGAAAGAGAATATATCGATCGAAATGAAATCAGTAATGTTATTAATGAGCATTTCTGTAACATAGGTCCTAAATTAACAAAATTAGTACCAAAATCGAATACCTCGTATCTTGATTACACTACTCAAACAGAAACTAGCTTTTCACTCAATGAGACAAACGATTCTGTGGTATATGAATGGATACAATCGCTCTCTGTCAACAAGGCTACTGGCCTTGATGAGATATCTTGTAGATTGCTGAAAGAAGCTGCTCAAATTGTTACTCCATCTCTAACTTTTATTATTAATTTGTCATTTAAATGTGGAATCTTTCCCATTGAATGGAAAGCTGCAAAGGTGTTGCCTGTTTAAAAGGAAGGAGCACAGTCAAACCCTGATAATTATCGACCAATATCTGTCTTGCCAGTTATTAGTAAAATAATTGAAAAGATTGTATTTAATCGATTTTATGATTATCTGCTTAATAATAATTTACTGGCCCAAACACAGCACGGATTCAGACCAAAGCATTCTACATTTACAACTCTTCTTTTATCGACAAATCGTTGGTATCAAAATATTGATGAGGGCTTGCTAAATGGCGTTTTATTCTTGGATTTGAAAAAAGCCTTCGATACCGTTGATCATCATATACTTCTAGAAAAACTTAAATTGTATGGGATTGATTCTAACTCACTTAAGTGGTTTAAATCTTATTTATCTGATCGAAAGCAATGCACAAATGTAAATGGTACTTTATCTCACTTCCTACCCCTTGTAAAAGGGGTTCCTCTGGGGTTCAGTTTTGGGACCCCTATTATTCTTAGTTTATATAAATGATCTTCAAACATGTGGGTGTGCATCATCTATGATGATGTATGCAGATGACACGTGTTTGACGGCAACTGCTAACAACCCAGAGGAGCTTGAAGTAATTTTAAATAATGATTTGAAGAAAGTACAAAGTTGGCTAAGAGCTAACAAGCTTTCTCTAAATGTTAAAAAAACTAAATATTTAATTATAGCTAGCCAAAAAAGACTTGGAAGTCTTAATTATAATTTTAACATTAAAATCGATGATAAAACCATAGAAAGGAAATACTCATATAAGTATCTGGGGGTAGAAATAGATGAAAACTTAAATTGGCATCCACATATAGATGAAATAAGCAAAAAGGTGTCGGTAGGTCTTGGAGTTTTAAAACGAAATAGAAGTCTTGTTCCCCATTATACACTTATATTGATGCATAATGCACTAGTATTACCCTATCTAGACTATTGTAGTGAAGTTTTGGGTTGTTTGGGCAAAACTCAATCTGATAGACTCCAAAAGCTACAAAATAGAGCTGGAAGGATAATTACATCTTCAGATTATGATGTTAGATCAGCTGACATTCTGCAAACTCTTGGGTGGGATACCCTTGAACAGAGGCGTGCCAATCAATTGGCAGTAAGTGTATATAAAGCAATGAATAATATTTTTCCCAAAGAGTTCAATTCAATCTTTGAAGCTACCTCTCAAATGCATTCATATAATCTGAGGGGTAGCACCAGCAATATTTATATACCGAGGCCTAAAATGGAAGCTGGCAAGCGATCTTTTGGCTACCGAGGAGCTGTTTCGTGGAATGGGCTTCCGGAAGTGGTGAGAAATAAGCCGACCATTCGGACATTTAGAAACTCTTTATAGTAAGTTGTAAGGCTGTTTTGGCGGTAGGACTGTCTCGTTGGTAGGGGATTTATAATATAATTTAATAATAAGAATGATTTGTTTAATGATTATGATAAATATGTTATTGTTCATGGAAGAATGTTTGTGTATATATGTATGAAGTATTTGGTAAAAAGTGAAGTGATGTCGAAACTGGCCATGACTAAATGATCGGTATCAAAATTTAGATTAAGTAATTCCTGAACAAGAGAGAAAGAGTCACTCACCATGTAAGCACCAGAAGCGATGGGACGAAGAAGGGGAACGAGAAATTTGGCAATATGATAAGAATGCGTATTAACAGAAGATAAAATAGGCCTAAGGGGAATGTTACTTTTATGTATTTTAGGTAGTCCGTAGAGAATGCCAATTTGAGAACCAGTGGGAAAGAGTTTTTCGTAAGTTGTCTGTGTGATGCTCTTGGATTTCTTCAAAATCAAACACTTCCTACGCAGGCTGAAGAAATCCAAGAGCATCACACAGACAACTTACGAAAAACTCTTTCCCACTGGTTCTCAAATTGGCATTCTCTACGGACTACCTAAAATACATAAAAGTAACATTCCCCTTAGGCCTATTTTATCTTCTGTTAATACGCATTCTTATCATATTGCCAAATTTCTCGTTCCCCTTCTTCGTCCCATCGCTTCTGGTGCTTACATGGTGAGTGACTCTTTCTCTCTTGTTCAGGAATTACTTAATCTAAATTTTGATACCGATCATTTAGTCATGGCCAGTTTCGACATCACTTCACTTTTCACCAACGTACCATATGAAGTATTTGTTATTAGGCTTGTTTGTTTTTTTTAAACGGTATTATAGTACACGGCTCTTTGGAGGAGCATTTTTAATGAAATGATACCGTGTAATTTTTCTTAATTTTCTTTATAAAGCATTTTTGATTGATTGATTGATTGTCTTCAAGATTTAGACCCCGTTCACACGATACCGGTACGAAATGAAACCGTAACGAAATTATTACGGTTAGGCCTTGCGTTCACACGGTACCGGTATGAAAAAGCATGAAACCGTAATGCTAACCGTAACGATTTGAAACCGTAATGTGAAACCGTAATCGTGTGAACAGGTTCGTACCGTGATATTTTGTTACCGGTGCAGTTTCGTACTGGTATCGTGTGAACGGGGTCTTAATAGTGAACACGGAGGCAACGAGGTTTTCTCGGTTGAGTGACCTTCACCAAGCTTTACTACGCTTTCTTCACGATCGAACTTGTATTTACAGAACGAAGGACATCGCGAAATTCGTAGCATGCGAGGCTTATAAAGACGGAAATTTAGAGTATCTTTTGCGTGTCCGGGACACAACAAATGTAGGCAGTTTGTAGCAAGAATATTCAAATGCGGCTAGAGATCTTGGATATCTTTATTGGATTGTTTAGTTCAAGTTTAGATGTGTCAGGAAGGTCAAGTGTGAAAATGGATAACGACGTGACGTGTGTTTCGAGTGGAAAGAGTAGACGGAAACAGTTTGTTAAAACGTAAAATCTGACGAGACGCCATCATCAGACCCGCGAAGTTGTGAGGATATTTCATATCCAGCGTTTCCGACTTAAAACATGACCGCGAGACATCAACCCGCTCGCAAAAACGTGACAAGGAAAGCGAGTCATCAGAAGTTAGTTATAAAGAAGGTACAGACCAAAAGTACCAACTCAAGACGCGCAAGAAACGCGAAATGTGATCGATGGAAAAGAAACAAACAAGACCTGGCAAACGAAACGTGGAATACAACATACCTTAGCGCAAAGTGAAATAGAAACATATTAAATCCGAAAGAAACTCTCGTTGAAAGTGATAATGGTTCGTGCAAACGCAGCCAAAATGGATCAAAATCAGGAAGAGCCGCCACTGGGTTGAGGCAAAAAACCGTCGTTGAACAAGAAACCAGGGTTACTCGGAGGAAGCGGAGGACGAAAGAGAAAATTATTGCGGCTATTCTTTTCATCGAGAACGAAGAACGAAAACCCACCGAAGTGAGCGGTCGTCAAGACTCGGAAGAATCTGAATATTTGGCACCTGGTTCGGAAGAAGCCTTGACCGTATTTTCGCCATATTTTCAACGCCAGCGTGAAAGGATATTTCTCGCCGGAGGAATTCAAGACGACTATTTCGCTAGGAAAGCACTACTTGAGTACGACCCAGTTAACAGCGTTTACATCCCTTGCAGTGCGATGAAAGTAAGTCGCTTTAATCACGGTATCGTACAAGTGGAAAAAGAAATTTATTTTGTTGGTGATAACTCAGGCCTTTTCGAACAGCTTCGCAGCGTCGAGAGCTACTCTGTTGAGCGCAATGAATGGTCAACCCATGCAAGCATGCATGAATCACGTGATGAATTTTCATTGGTTAACTGTGGCCGGTTCTTGTACGCTATTGGTGGGCACGATGGTATACACGACCTTCGAAGCGTGGAAAGGTTTAATGTGTTTGAGAAGTCCTGGAGTTCGGTTTCGTCGATGAGAAATTTCAGAGTTGGTGCTTGCGCTGTTGCAGTAAACAACAGGTATGTCTGAGGGCAAAGCGATTGTCAAAACCTTGCACGACAAATGTTATGTAACTGACAAGGAGCATTGAAAACTACCACGCTATCAGTTAAAAGACGATGTAGAGCTGACAAATAACCAAAAGTTTGCAAGAGGTGTTCGGTAACCTCTAAGGGAGTCTAAGGTCATCTTCTCCCAGGAAAGTCTAGTCTATGGAGTCTCCCAAATGTAATTTCCTACATTTAGCGGGAAGATTTTCTAGCACTAACATACCTGCTTTTTGATCCGAATTCAACTTCACTATATTACTCTGGCTAACGCCAGACGATTTTACCCGTCAAGACATTTCGGACCGGAAAAAGTTAAACAGAGGTCTTGTCTTGAGGCATCAACGCGAGAGTGCATCAAGTAAAATATGTTAGGATTTCGAGCCAATTTAAAAAAGTCTTCTGTTAGCACTTTAATCCAATTCTTCCTCGCTATTTTGACAGATACATCTATGTCACTGGGGGATTCAATGGACAAGTCTATCTAAACAGCGTTGAACGGTATGACATCGCCACTGACTTGTGGAACGAGGTTGAACCGATGAACATTAAGCGAGCTTACTCTTGTCTGGTTCATATTGAACCCAACATTTACGTCCTTGGTGGATTTAATGGGACACACGCTATCAGCGTGCGAGATTTACACCCCTCGAACGCGAACCTGGTCGCCAATTTGTGACATGAATACACCACGAATGAACTCCACTGCGGTCGTATTCATGGGAAACGTGTTTGTCTTTGGGTGAGAATATGAAAGCGTTTATCTGGAGAGTATGGAGTGCTATGACATTAACAACCAAACATGGCATTACGTACAACGGTTGCCACTTCCAATCGCTGGTCTGCGAGCGTGTGTTTACCTCGAGCAAATGAAACCGCAAAAAGATGAAACCTAGTCTCACAAAAATACTGCAGTCTCCTGAAAGTCACGCCATGACGTTGTAGCAAGTGTACCGAATATTCTTCACCCATCGCAACAGCGTATACTTGGTTTTCATCTGGGGAAACCGGACGGACTGATTACTTGTTAGTCATTTTAGGGCTTAGAAAACTGAAGAGTTACTAGAAGAGCGAGAGAAAAACTGTGCCTTTACACCGGCCACAGAGAGGACTAAAAGATATACAAATTAGTTGGTGACGTCTGCGCATTCATAGGATCTATACCCTTCATTAACGCAACCGTACATGTATATGGCGGAGTATTTTTCATTTCTTTGACAGCTGTCAATATATATCTATAAAATATATCAGCGTTTGGAAAAAATAATAGATTTCATTTTCCCATTGTTTGTTTAGTTACGGATGCACAGACGACGTCACAACGGTGATAAGAACATAAGAGTGACCCCCCGAGAGTCCGTCATTTATCTTAAGATTTTAGGCCATGGAAAATGACGAAAACGATTATCTGACATGTTTCATGGTTTATTCAAATGAAGTTACGTGATTGGGTCGTGATGTCACGTGGAGACTTGTGATTTCTTTATCGTTTTAGTGATGTCACCTGTGCATATGTCCTTTATGGGATGAGAGAGGTAACGATCGACGGAAATGTACGTAGGATTAAATTCGTAAAGAATAAAACATAGTCCGAAAAAGATCATCTTGTAAAACCCAAGATTCGACTTGTAAAATCCAAAATTCGAATCTTGGGTTTCACAAGATGATCCTTTTCGGAGTATGTTTTATTCTTTATTTATTACATTTATCGAATAAAATAAACAAGGCAAATGTATAGTTTTTGTCGGACTGAAAGGAACTTTGGCGGTTAATTGGCGTAAGAATTGAGGTTGGCCTAGCTGTAATTTGTGTTCAGGTGTTCTACGCACACATTCCGGAAGGCAGAAGACGAAGTGAGAGTACAGATAATGAAATAACTAACTTTATTTGTTCCAGTTTCTTCTTCCCCAGCTACAAGCGGTCTGCTACAACAAACACGCTAAAATCTACGTCATCCCAACAATTGTTCTTCCGATTGGTCAAGCCTTCAAGGTACTGATTCGCCCAGCGTATCAAGACCTAACTCACGGGACCATACAGCTCAGCTGATTACGGTCACGTGTTTCAAAGGCTCTCCACGAAAGAACTCTTGTCGGACTACTTACGAGCAGGGCGTGACCTGGCTTTGGGATGCTGCAGACGATAGTCCGATACTTAACACTTCTTAGCAGTGATCGACGAGGATCTCTGACGTTCGGCTAACTGATGTCCTCTTCAATTTTACTTGCACATGTTTAAAAACCAATGTTAACGTCGGATGTCTACCTCACACTTCACTATGTTCAGCACATAAAACGAACAGATTACCAAAGTGTGACACCATAAAACTAAAGTTCCCAGGTTTTGATGGAGGGTAGGTCAATTATTTTAAATCTTAAGTCATCAAACACGTACACCTCCACAAAATAAGGTCTACAACTTAAAGTTTTCCTCCCAGACTGAAGTATGTTATTCTACACCCTCTATTTCAATACGTTAATTGAAAACTAAGCGAAAATTTCTGAATTAGTCACTATTTGCCCCCTTTTCCAAATCAGAAGTGGGCTTACAGTTTGATAAGTGAATCTCGGCAAAGGTAACGAGTTGGAAAAAATTCCGAAAGTTAGTTATGTTGTGACGTCACTTTGGTAACCTGAAGCATAAGTACTGTACTACCATGCCCCATTGGTTGTACCATCTCCACGAATAAAGAAGCCTGAACGAGTCATTTCGCTTTTTGCAACCTAGATTCACGAACTCATCTTAACACTCCCATAGCCACGGCTACACCCGCTGAGAAAGTTACATTTTTTGTCTTGACAAAGTTTTACGATGGATGACGTCTACGATAATTGAGTACAATCATTTGGTGGCAACGTTACAAGCAACAAAAAGCTTACTGCCTGAACTAATCACACGTTCGCTCTAAAACTAACTAATCACACTTTGTTAATATTTTACTGCAAAAAATGACGACAAAATGGATTATAGAGATATACGGTGTAAAACAGCATACGTTTCCCAAGTAGCAAATCTAGAAAGCATTTTCGCCCACACAGTTTCCTCAAAACACTTTCCGAAATCGAAAGTTCATTTGGTTTGACGTATTGACTCCAGAAGTCACTTGGTGTCATTCCACAAGAAATAAATACACTCAAAAACTAGGTCTTCTTAAAAAGCATTCAGTAGTTGTTAGCAAAATAAGCCGCTTAAAACTCTCTGTCCATTTCAGACCACAACGTGTAGTTGTTTTGTAAAACAAACGGGCACCCAATCCCTCAACCCATCCTCATAATTCTCCCTTTCCGTGGACTAAACACAACAGATAAAATAAACTGAAAATCATTGATATTATAAAGCTACGTATCCAGCGAATGTACGACTACGCAAGCAAAAATAGATGCGAGACGGAATAATTAACCAAGTGCAGAATTACACAAGCAAACACACAAGAATGCCAAGAACGAAGTTTATCGCGTTTAATCTAACCTGAGTAAGAAGTGTAGCAGTTAAACTAGGAGCCAATCTGTTTAAAATTCGAAAATAGAAGTCTGAGTAGTAGACTTCTCATTGTACCATCGGTTGTCTTTTAATTTGCCTTTATAGGCAGGCCACATGAGACTGTTTGTGTTTAAAATGTCAGCATCAAGAAAGGAAAAACCGCGGAATAATTCTGTATTCTGTCTGTGGAGTTAGGACCAGCCCATCCTCAGATCAATGTCCCACCTTCGCACGTACAGTAGAACTAGTCTATTCTCGACCCAGTTTTAAAGATCACTCACATACCACATATTAAGAATTTCCTCAAAGGGACTACGTCCTACGGCCGTGGAAAGAAATCCCTCGACGTCAAGTGAGCAGGTGATTATCTGCGTTCTTTCAAACTTCTCAAAGATGGCTAAAATGGTCTTTGACAACGGGTACATTTCACTGTCTCTATGACGACTATCTCAAGGCTTACATACTGGACAGAAAAATTTTCCTGATCGCCAAGCAAGCTGGAAAATCAACAGCTGGTAAAAGACTTGTGTTTCTTAAATCATAGAGCCTGATATGGGATCATAGGTTTAACAGATAAACTGCAATAATACCTACAACTATCGGTATGTGAATTACAACGAACACTACAGTTTACGTTTTCTTAATTGTTGATGACTCTTAGTTGTTGATTAGTCTTCATTGATGACTGTATTGTAACACACGGACCTTAACCCTTTGAATGCCAAGGACGTACATATAGGTCGTAAACAACGAATTTAAACCGAACTGCTTGGCATTCAGAGGGTTGAGGGGCCTTGATATGAAACATGGCTCCCTCTAAAGTTCATGAAATCTTTAAAGATGGTATTTCTTTCCATAGCACCATACAATGAACAGAAACTAGGATGTTAAGCATGTTATGAATGCACGAGAGAAACTAAAAAAAAATATCTTTCCTATTTGCCCTCTAAGGAATATAGCTCGATATCACCCTGAAGATTTTGAAAAGGCTAATTTCAATTCTTAAAGTTGAATGAGATATCGGTATTGTAGTTTAACATGGAGGTCAAATGCTTTCTTTTTAAAATGCCTGCAATCTGAGATTGCAGCGCCAATGTTATATTATAAATTTTGTTAAAGCGGTGTCTTAAATAGAGAAGATGATAGAATAGTGAACGCCGCGACTATAATTTACAATTAGTGCTAAAAATTTTGAGAAAGTACATGAGATTTCTATGAAAGGAGTGCTATAAATATAAATGCGTAGCATGTTAATAGTAAATTATGAGAGAACCACTTCGTGGGATGGTTAAGATGCAGGATGAAGGCATTTAAGTAACTGAACGCAGAACAGAAAGACCCTCTCAAACGCTCAGAAAAACAAGCCTCCGGCCTTTTGCGAGTCGACCACTAAAACTCTATGAGGAGCAAACTTTTTCTTTGCTTTGAAGACGTATGAATCATTTACACTTCACCTGGAAATACTCGTTTCTCTGTGGAAATGCTGTTTCTCTACAACGTTCGGTATTTGTCGTCCACATCAAGCCTATGGGCGACAAAAAGGTAAAAGAAAATCATAAACAAACGAAAGGAAGGAATCGAAAAGGAAAGGAGGGAAAGACGAAGATATGAAAAGTAAACACAGGAGATAGAAAGGCAATGTAGTGGCAGGGTAGGGAAAAGGAAGGGAAGGGAAGTGATGGGAAGGGTAGGGATAGGGAGGGGATGGAAAAAGAAGGAAAATAAACGGAAGGGATGGAAAATATGAAAAAAAAAATCGATCGAATGAAATGGTGGTGAGGAAAAGGAAGAAATTCAAATCAAAGCAAAGTAAAAGAAATGAAGAAAACAAAAGAGAAAACAAAGCGAGAAGAAGGAAGAACTAAAGAAATAAGTGGAATGGGATGGAAAGTAGTGGGTGAAACGGAAAGAATAAAAGAGGAATGAAATGGAAGAAGAGTGAGAAAGGAAAACATGAAATTGCAGGGCAGCTGGAATTTACAACATCGCACAGTTTACTTTAACAAACTGTAATGATTACTTCAATGAATAACAGATGAACGATCGTCAAGCTCTATCCTCAAAAAAACAATTTCTGTGTCCTAGACGAGGATGGAACCCGCAACCTTCTGATGACCGGTGAGACGCTCTAACCATTGAGCTACCAAGATTCAGACGATGAATCAATCATAAAGCATCTCACCGGTCATCAGAAGGTTGCGGGTTTGATCCCCGTCTGGGGCTCAGAAGTCGTTTTTCTGGGGATAGAACTTGACAAACGTTCATCTATCATTCAAGATATCTCCAAGCTCCTACATTTCCAACATATATATCGTAGTAATGATTACTACTGAATATTCAAAAATATTTTGATAGTACACGAACTAACCCAATTTCATCAGGAAGTACACTGGCATGGGCGTTTCTGGACACCAGGAGAGCTATCAAGTTATTCTCATTAAGATTGCCATCACCTAAGAAAATATCTTGTATTTTAAGTGTTGTTCTAGAGTTATTTCCTAGCTATACAAACTGAAATAAAAAAGAAAACGAACAAAACAAAACAAAAAACAAACGAACACTCAAACCCCCCCTCCAAAAACAAAAAAAAACCTCCCAAAACCCTAAAAAAACAAAGCCTCAGATCAAGACTGGGCAAGTATGAGCAACCAAAGTGTTGCCACATTCCTTCAGCGAAGTGCCCACAGCCGTACAAGGAACAAAGTATAAGACACAGTTAATGAATGAAGAAGTTCCCAATGTTGCCAGGTGAAGAATCAGACACAGTATGATGCTCCTCTGGCTCAAACGTTTATGAAGACAACTTCATGGGCAATGAACAGTAGCTTTTTAAGTTGCATTATAAACTTTTAAGCCAGAGTAGCATCATACTACATCTATAACAGCCAATGAAACTGTGCATTTCACATAGTTTGTAAGATAAATTAATTTCTGTGTCCTTCAGCTAACCTGGCACATCTTCATGCTGTTGATCAGCAGTTTCATGGCTGAAAACAATAAATTGAAAACGTTAACCACGCTCCAAAAGAAAAATTATGGTCATTCTTTTGACACAACTTTTCACTGGTGCCTTTCCTCCATCCCAAAGTCAATTCTCTCTTAACATGTATTCATACAATACACCATTTAACTCCCAATTCGCCAAAACTTCAACAAAAACTTAAGACTTCAAACAGTCCATTAAACCACAAGCAACTTAATCTCAGATTTTCATAAATATACAATTGACCATCAAACTAGTTACCACTTTTCCATAAAATTTGATACTGAAAGACTAGTCATTAATGGAAGCTGGTATTCCTAAATTATACCTGTTTATAATCTGATCAACAACATTTCCGGCATCCACTCTGCTGCGGCTGTACTTATTTGTAGCACGATCAATGGAGCTGAATCTAAGTTTGAAAATAAACAACCGATAATTACATCCCACTAACACAGGGATAATTTTGAGCCTTAAAGTTTGAAATGCCAAAGTCTGGAATCAGTCCTCATACCTGCTTGATGAGGTGGACTGTGTAGTCATGCTTCCATAACCTGATGCCTCTGATAATTGGCCACTGGGTTGACCATTAAGTTTCTTCAAAATAGGTGGCTCACTGGAACTTCGGTGATGTCCCAGGATGTGGGTCACCTGGCCAGGCTCTGATTTTACACTTGTACCCAAAGCTAGTTTAGACAAGGTGTCATCATCAGTAGAAGGTTCTGTAGTTGGACTTGTAGGAGTTGCTGCACTCCCAGAATCTGGTGTGCTAGTGCCAGCACTAGCTCCACCAAAGCCAGTCAGACCAATGACAAAACCACCTGAACCAGCAGGTGATGATGATCCCTTAGAATTTGGAGATTCCAGTGGGAGTTTAGTCTGAGGTGAAGATGGTCTAAGAGAAAGATTGGAAAATTTCATGAGAAAGTCTACTTTTATAACTACATGTACCAGGCCTCTCAATGGGACGCGCGCAGGCACGCGCCCCGCTTATGATTACGCGCGCGAATGATTACGCGCGCAAATGTTAATTTCAGCTCGCCTGTCAAACTGTTTTGTTTTCAAAACGCTCCCGTCCATCTGGCTCAAACTCTCAAGTACAGACAACGTTCAGTACCGTCACGAGCATCCCCTCGGATAGGCGCTTGTTAATGGCCCACAACGCTTTGAATAAAAGCCTTATCGTCGACGGAAACAACCCGCTTTGGAACAGAGAAGAGAAAGAGGCCATAATAGAGCGTGCTGTTGAAATATATATGACATCAAACAGACGGAAAAAGGTCTCTCAACCAAATCAAATTACGTCAGTGAGAAATACCGTTAACGTTGTTGACGAGGTCCACGCAACACTTGACCAAGACGAAAGCAGTTGTGAGGACAGTGAATTTGAACTTTTCCAATAGGAATTCGAAAGTGACTCATGCTGAAGTAATATCTCAATGTTTCTGTTCCTTCTTTTGTTATAAAAAACATTGATATGACATTGTATTCATATCGGAATTAAATTGATGTAATTACAAGAAAATTGAAAAATTTTCTATTTTTTTGAGAACTCCCCCCCCCCCCCAATTTGTTGGTATTTAATCGCGCACGCAACGTGATCTGCCCGCGCGCGCCAAATTTCGAACGGGAGAGGCCTGATGTACCAATGCAGGGTTACTTTACATAGGTTTTTATTGGCATGGAGTACTGTACTGACTCTTCCTAATGTTTCCAAAATTCCTGTTTCCCCCAGTACTCCATGTTCTTTTTATGGATATGTACCCATTTTAACAAATAACAGAGCTTAGAAAGCAATTATCACTGTTCAAGGCAAGTGAGTTACTTGAATGGTCTTCTGTTCCACATACTGAATCATACATTTTTGACCCTTTGCTGCACAACAGAATGTCCTTCTCATTTATTATAAAATTCTTGTCAAATTAATGTATTCTAATTGAAGAAATGTGGCTGCAATCAACTATTTACCGTTTAAACAATAAATCTCCTTGTTTCAACTGCATTGAGATTCTGACCTGAGTAAAGGAGATGACAGAAGATTTAGAGCTGAATAAGATAATTAAAGGAGGTGTATCGTAGTTACATTAATCTAATGTAAATGACAATATTCAACACAGGCACAGAGTGACAACTTTCCAATGCCTTTTACTCATCTTCTACACTCTCAGTATGGAAAAGCTTTCAATGCATCTAAATCTTGAACAGGGTTGACCTTTTCCATGCTTGTTTCAGCTAGCTAACTCAGTCACTAAGCCAAGCTGTTCCAATTTTAAGAATAGAATATTGAACAATGTGACTTTGGCTTAGTAGTCTTGAAGCAAATCTTCAAGACCACTTATCTATGTGGAATAAATACATGAAGCTTCACATTGGTTTGGTTATAATTTGGTTGTATATACTGTTCTGTAGGTGAGCTGAAACTCTGTAGGTTGATGGGGTATGCTTCTAAAGTATAATGTATGCTTTATCAGTTTCACTAGTCATAATGGTGGCTGGAGTTTCTCTGATTAAATCAGAGTGAACTCTGGTAAGTTACTCTATGGTATGAGGTCATCAGACAGTAAGTTTGTCTTACCTCCAGAATAGAATTATCAAGTCTGTCAACCTTATCATCACCTTCCAACAAATATTTTCTTGTTTTTTTGCCAGAGCCTGCAAACTCAGCCAAGTTTACATTTACAAAACCCAACTGAAAAAAAAAACATTAACATAACCATTAGCATTTGTACTACTCCACAGTCTCCACTACCACAGGGAACACCTACTTGTAATTGTTTCCTATAAAACTTTATTCAGGTCACCCTTAAAGGTTTAAAATCATCAAATTGATTTTACAGCATGATTAGACTCACTAAAGAATCATTATGTATAGGCATGAAGGCATGCTTCTATTCATATCAGTCATAATACTCCACTGAGTGGGTTTGACTACACAATTACTATGACAGATTCAAATAATAGGAGAGATTAAAGATGAAAAAATTGATATAACCACTGAATTTAGAGACAGACTTCTAGACAGCAGCATACAAATTACAGACTTTGAAATAAAGGGAGTGTGATAGAGAGATCTTTATAACTGCAATATGAAACCATAAGATGAGAAACAAATCACAGTATTAAGAATCAAGTTCTCTAAAAGAGAGTGGATCAACTAAAAACACCTTATAAATTTTCCTTCCTTTAATCCAATTACCTTTTCATAAGATTTACCACCCTTTGTTTCCTAAAGAAGCACAAACTTTTATGAGTACAGATATGAAGACAAAATGACATATATATTATGACATAACAAACCACTTACACAGTGTATATTACTACATCCAGGGATGAACAGGAAGGTCTAGATATATAATTGGATTCATAATTGTAATTATTTATTTAGACCTGTTACAGGCCAGTTATGTAAATTATTCTCTGAAGATGTTTTAAGTTTAGCAATAAAATGTATTAGATCATATTAACCCATATGAACAAATTTTCATATATGGCAGCTGAAGGGTAAATGTACTCCTTCACACTAATGAAGACAGGGAGTACTGGCATGGGTGATATACCCATATAATTTGAACATTCTACTATAATAATCAGCTTGGTTCCAGTTCAACCATAATGAAGTTGAACCACAATTTCAACTTGAACTTCCAGAATCAGGTCTGCTGTCCATTCTTTTTTACCCTGTTATATCTTCTAACCATATACAAAGCACAAAGACAAATTCAACAGGAAATGAAATATATCTGGTGTCATCTTCAAGACCAGACAAAACCTCAACTGACTTTCAGTTGGGTTGCTGGTGGCACAGTGGTAGTGCATGTGTCTCTCATCACTGTGACTAGGGTTTGATTCCAGCTCCATGCAGTTCTCTGATTAAAATTGCCTTGGTCACATGTGAGAAGAGTGTTGTCCAGTTTGACTCTACCAAGCATCTCAGGTTTTCTCAGGGTACTCTGGTTTCCTTCTGTAATAACACTGGACTCATGAGTGGTGGCCCTTACTAGACCTCTTAAGAGAACAGTTATGTAGCTGATAGGGTTATCCAGTATAAATAAAAGCACTTCTAGGCCTAAATCAGGTTGCTGTTCTTCTTCTGTTGCAAAATTCAGATACATCGACAACCACAGTTCGGATGTACAGTAGCTTCTTGCCAGTTACTTGAAATAATACCAGTTTATCCCCATCTTGCTTGCAATTTCAAGACCAGCAAGTTCAGCAGCATCACGTCAGAAGTGATAAATCATATTAATAAATATACGTATACTATAAATAAGAAATTCATGATACTGTATACCACATTTTTCATACAAATGGTTTTTAATCCTCTATTTGTCATTCTTTTGTTCCAGTTCTCTATGGCCACAAATTAATAAGGATAAAAATAACCAGCTAAGCTTTTATGGATATCACAACATGTAGTTCAAATAACTATCTTCAACAAGTTTACTATTTGTGTCAAAGCCAGAATAGTATACTGTAAAACACTCAGGGTCCTTGTATACCTTGTTTTTCTGGTAAAACCTAAATCACTCATTGATCTTTTAATCTTGAGGAATTTATGGTTTGCTTTGTAAACAATTCCAACACTACAGCATCTGTGATTATTAATCCAAGAAAAACTGACCTTGAATTACATTGTTTATGCAATAAAGGGTTATAGCAGTTTAATGCTGGTGCTGGAAACCTCAAAAAGACTTGAGTGTGCACTCATAATGAGAATTTAAACTTCACCACAACAAAATCATTAAATCCAATTCTTATGAAGCATAACTTCTATATATTGCCCTCCTACTCATTTACAATTAGTTCCTATTAAGTTTGCAACTTCTTAGACTGAAATAATTAACTTTTTGCCCTATCATAAATAAGGCCTTAGGGTAAACATCATCAGTTTCAAACCAGAAATTAACTTGCAAATGTACACCGGAAAAACACCAATGTTGATTATATCTCCACATTCAAATTTGAAGAAAGGATCACTCAATGAAATGGCACTAGCATTTTGTTCCAACTTCACATGGGTGCCCTTTTAAATCAGGAGTATCAAGTTTAACAAGATTTGCCTGGTAACATACTATGTCAGTGCTTTATCATTCGTCACCAACATCCTTTTCAGTTCATGCATAAAAACAAGGAACATTGCTGTGGAAACACTGTTTCCCGAACATGCCTAAACGAAGGAATATTTTGTGAGAAGCATTCACAAGCGGTATAAATAAGGGTATTGAGTGCGGTATATACACTGAAACGCTGGCCAACAGGACAACATTGTTTCTCGGGGGGTCAAACGAAGAAACGATATTTCCGAAACAAAAATCAAGGTTTGGAAGCGAAAACATTTTCTGAACTCACTCAGAAACAGTTTCTTCCACTGCAGCAATTTTTTCAGGGATAGACATATGGTGAAAGATTTGAGGAAACATCGAAAATCCAAAATGTTTCCCCAGAAATGTTTCCTCGCTTGCCTTGGCCCTAAATCACCGAAAATATTTCAAGACTCAGAAGTCAAGTCGTGAAAACAGGAACAAGAAAATCTAAATATAACCCCCTGTCGAAGCAGGAGAAAGCGGAGGTTTTCACATCTCCCAGGATGCACAAGTCACAACGTAAACAAACAAAAAAATGGGCTGGTGATGAAGATTAAGCCGAAATAATCCGCTCACATTGTTTTTGTACTTGATCGACCAGGCATACTCAAAATACCAGATATCAATAGGATTGTGCTTGTCTTCGACCCAAAACCCAATACCCAATACCAGACGTTCCAAAAATGTTACATCCCAGATCAGACTCAATTCCTGGTATTCCTGAAACTTGCCTAGTAATCAGTTGGACACCTGTGAAAAAAATACATGGGTTCGCTCTACGCAATCAAGGTTTTATCTAATCTTCGATGTTCTATGTAAAAATCACCCCACAGCAGAACATTTGATCCCCTTCTGTGTGGTTCAGCAACGAGGAAAAAGGCTTCAGCAAACAGTAAGCATGTTTGCGTTGCTCAGCTAGTGCCACGTCGCTCATTGCACAAGGGTTTTCCTAAGTATTGCCAAAGGTCTGTCATTGCACGATGAAGCATTGACCTCCCTTGACGAGCCACGATGAACTCACAAAAGATTAAATATTTAAGAATTCGGCATAAAGAAACGGGTAATTAGACTTTTAGCCAAATCAGACAGGAAATTTTTGGTTCTAACGATCAAAAATAATGACAATTTACATATAACTACATAGATATTAAATTCTAATTCCGTTTTGTGTTTTAGTCGGCTAGTGTAGAATTTCACAAACGGAGAACTTACGTAAATTTACGATAATTCAATTACAATCCAGCTTTTTCACCGTGTGAACGTTCACATTTCGCGGCTTAAGAACCCACGAAACTGACTTGAAGGAGAAAGAAGTCTTATATTTTCAACATGGAAACAATAAGAGGTTGAAACGAACCTTGCGGACAGATATTCGACAATGGCAGTAATCCATGACACCAGTGGTAGCATTTGCTGTCATTTTGCATCCAAATTCGAACGTTTGCTCCCATCTAACACGGTTGTTAGAGACATCAACCCTGAAAGAAAAAGAAGACCTATTAATCACAGACAAAAAAACTAGGACAAAGTAGTGTTCTTGCACCGGCCAATATTAGCTTCAACACGCACTTATCAGCAGACAAATTGCCTATAAATATATCTTTCTAAACATACCTGTAGGAAGATTCAGAAAAACGGCCGCCATCTAGTAGCCTTATCTTGGAAAACAACAGGCCACTGGCTAGAGATACGTTAGACAGCTCCCTTAGTTCGAAGGTTACGTCGAACTTAAACTTTTTCTTCTTCATTTTGCTTGTAATGTGAAAGCAAACATAAGTACGTCTCTCATATTTCCATCACATTGTTCCGATATCCTGTCTGTCCACATATCCCAGGCAACTCCGCGCGTGTTGAACCGGAAGCGCAATACGATCAATATTGCTGAAGCAATTTCGATAGCCATCGAGTATTTTGAAGATTGAAATCGTTTTTTCTTATTCTTTATTCATGTCTATCATTTTTTATCCTTTATTCAATTATAATTATCCAAGTATATTGTAATTTTTATTGATTCGGAGTCAGTCACCATTGTTTTGTATTTAGCTGCCGTAGCATTTGCTGTGTTTCAGGGCAGTCACCGGTACTGTCCATTCATTCAACTAGTTGAAACGCTAGCGGTGTGACAACAGGTGTTGTTAGCCAGAAATGATAAATTTTTGGCGATACCAGTAAAAATTAAATTAGACGTTACGAAACCAAGAGTTTTTATTTAAGGAATTGACAAAATGAACAATAGATTGACACGGGCCTTCATGGCGTCGGCTTATCGAAAAATTCTCTTAAAATGACCAAAACTGCTCAAAGTTTGAGCGGTGTTGACTTCAAATGTATGCTCGACAATTTAATTCGAAGTTAGCGGGCATACAACTGAGCTAGGAAAAAAATTTATAGCCCAATTAATGGACACTCGAAACGCAATATTATTTGTACTTTGTTTTCCGAATTGACTCAAACCTCAAAAAACAGGAAAATAATGTGCCATTGTTATGCTACCGAAAGGACTTTAACAGGGTGATACAGTACTTTGATGTCGACGCGAGTGTCAATGCTAAAGGTATCGTAAGTGTCAACATATGGGTTCTTTTGAAACTTTAATGTCTTTGCATGATCGGTGTACCCCAATAGGATTGTGTTGTCAGATTTATGATGGTGTGTATTTACATGTCCTTGAAAAAAAAAACTATTACTTCGTATTTTTGCAACAATACATTATTGAGACTGAATTCGATGAGATTCAAAATTTCTACCTGGACGACTTGCAAAGATTGGCGATATGGAGTTGAAATGTCTTGTAGTCAGAGCGAGGAGCAAGCAAGGAATATCAATCGATGATCAGAACCAAGAACCCGATAGCGTAAAACACAGACTCTGGTTCGATCTCACATCTGAAGCACAGATATCGAAAATGGTCAGTTGCGCATCAATGATAGGGTGGGCAAAATTGGCATTTACCTATTTTCAATTTTCATTTCTAAATGCAAACATTTTGCTGCATTTTTAATTTCATCTCCCCTCTACTCGAAGACCTTACCTAGGCATTGAATTTACGACACAGCTAAATCTCTGGAGCGCTCTCCATAAACTACCGCTACACCGAACTCACTTTGACTTCCATAAACCTATATGAAACCTATTTGGTGTCTCATCCACCCCTCGTGTTTAATGTTTTGGGTCAGCGGCCACCTTCATAGTTCGCTATCTATAATTTTCCAATAATTATCGTCTCTCATCAGCGACCAACCCACAACGGCAAGATCTAAAACGCGGAATGGGACATTTGGAACACCTGGAACGTCTGGAACACCTAGAACATCTCAAAGATCACCATTTTCGTCGATTTTTTAATACTTTTGAAAATTAAAAATATTTGTTTGAAAGCAGACTTCAGTCATCGGACACTTAGTGCCATCTAAACATTTCGTACTTTCATCTAGACACATATCCCAGGCATTTAAACCGACCAGAGACAGTTTGATGACAGCCCATAATCTAAAGCCAATATACAAGAGGTTTTACGCGGATCATTCGACTGACTTTTGAGGGCCACGCGTTTATCAGTGCAAACTGTTGAGTGTAACCCTCTTGAAATAAAGTTGTCTTGTCTTGTCTTGTCTTGTCTTGACTATTGTATTTGATTAATGAAGCACTTGTCAGAAAAGCTGTTCATACCCATGCGGTTACTCGTTTCATGGAAACGGCTTTGATCTCTTTGACATGAAGTGGGTGGGGATGCCGGATGGCCAAATACTCCCCCAATGAGGGCCCAAACGTCTCCAAGGATAGTTTACTGAAGAGGCGCAGCATGGCATGAATAAACTTGTAAAGGATGCTCGAGGGAAGTTTTTTTACTGTGCAAGTCTTGAAATCGACGGAATAATAAATCGAGTTATTCTCGCTGACAAGAACTTCTTCTATCTCAGATACCTGCTTGTTTTGCCGTGATGTTAGCATAGCCATGGTTCCCAGGGGAATTGTGGACTGAAAAATATTTCCGGATTCACCACATGCTTAACAATGCCATGGGTCCACAAGTACCCGGACATAACGTTTCTACCTCAGGTTCCGCATTCAAAGCAGGGTGTGGGAGGCAAAAGGAACAGGGGATAAGAACCCACCGAAACCCCAGTGAGAGGAGTGAGAAATGTTTTGACCCCCAGAAAAGTAGACCTTATGGCAAGAAAATCTTTTGGCTACACAGTTTTTGATGGTTTATATTCACTTTTCATGTTCCCGAAGGAAAAACTTGACACTTTTATAAAGCCATTATTTCCAAAAGAAACGTCCCCAATAAACCCTGTAATTGAACAAAGTTTGGGATTATTAAAATGTTGAGAGGAAATGGATATTCCTTATTTCGACTTACTTCAGGCATAAGAATGTTTAACTGTTCCTCCCCAGTCCCCACCCCACCTCCACGAAAAAATTTTAACCTACCAATGTCACTGGTCCAAAGTTTTCCGGTCTCGTAACGGAATCGAAAAGTTCGATTCTGGATTCTAGTTTTCTGCAATAACCTTTCGTGCGAAAATAAAGTTTCTCAGTCTCCTTCGAAAACATGCGAACCTGGTCTTTGAATTGTGGAAAATTGTCTACTTCCGTCTCCATAAACAAGCAACATAAACCAAAAAAAAAAAAAAAAAATGCAAGCAAATCGTTCCCTATTGATCGTAAATGCGGAATTTTCTTCACGGGTAAATTCAGTCTACAAAGCTCAAAAGTTGATGAACTATCGGAACGGAAACTGGAAGAGCGTAAAATTCAAGCGTCCGTAATTTCTTGTTTCCTGGGCTTCAACCCTACTGCTTAGTGTTTAAAATTGCTTTTTCTGCAAAAAGACTCGAATGGACTTGAAAGTTGTGAATTAGACTAGAGCTTGAGGCGTTGTGATTTAGGCCTCAAGTCTGAGCGCAGGTTATTAATAATGAATTGCTCCACTTGAGGTACGCGAACAACAGTGACAAGCCAAAGCAGGTTGTTTCACCTTAACACTCTCGGCAACAGTATGTTTGTAAATGTGTAGCTTGGATTTCGAGGTATAACGAACTTTCAATTTCCCGCAGAAATAACTGGAAAGTCCTTCAGACCATAATGAATTATGGGCTCTAAATATGTGGTAAGATTAGTATTTCAAACTTTGTATCGATTAACCTGTTGCTAATTCATGCAGTTGCTTGTACCTCCAGTTTAGCGCGACGCGATCCAAAATTCGTGCGCGAAACTTGCCGCAATACCTATACATTCTGTAGTTTTCACGTGTCATTCTTGTGAAGAACTTAAACATCCTCTGTCGGTTGTTTAAAACAAAATATTTTTTGGTTGGTGAATTTCTGTTAATTATCAGCTTCATCACGTAGAACTACATGCAAGGCGAATACTTTGTGACTATCCACCAGCTGACATAAATTAAGACGTTGCCTGCATCGAGAGCTTAAGTCAGCTGAAGTCACTACTCAGAATGCCATTATTCCGATTCGATCATTAATACCCCAAACAGCGTACCCCAAGTAGGATTATTCGAAATTTGAACGAAAAATCTTTTATATACTCATTACTGTTACATTAAGTACAGTAGACTGGCTAGCGTTTAGAATAGATGATGCAAAAATTGTAAAAGGCTAGTTCTGCTATAAAATATTCCCCTGCACACTGGCAGAGATCTCTTTTTCTATCCCGGCACGGTGACGGTGAGACATAAATTAAAAACAGAAAGTGAGGATCTCTTTAATGAGAAAGGAGATGTGTGAATAAAATGGAATATTTGTATCTAAATTACTAAGGGAAGAGACAATGCTGTTATGAACCAAAAACTGGCGTAAAACCTAATTTGGACACGTAGAACAACTTTAAATCAGTTATAGAATTAAATATACAAAGACCTAACGCAACATACTATTTTAGGTTATAACAAGAAGCATGCAGTAATAAAAATGAAGATCCGAAAGACATCCATCATTTATGAAAAAAAAAAAATAACTTTAGCAGTTGCAGGCGCCACAAGATGAAGTATTAAATTTCCCAATTTTTTAGCACAAAATGGGCCAATTCAATGATCCACACTAGTGGAGTTGTTTCCTGGTTAAGCTTGTTTGGTTCTCGGAAAGTTTGCTTGAACATTTGGTTAAAAAGGGTTCAGAAATAAAGCAAAACTGTCTCCAAATTAAATTTTCCTTTTTATTAAGGAAGAACGATCAACCACGCAATACGAAGATCATATACGGCGCCTAGAAGCTGAACTACGCCGAGCCAAAATTCAACTAAAAGCAGAGAAAATCAAGATCCACAAACTTTCCAGTGCTCTGAAACACAACGACAGGAAGTACAAGAAGCAACAAGAAGCTACCGATACGCAGTTGGCAGGTGTTATCTCAAAGCTTATGCTACTGGAAGGAGAACTGCGACGCGAACAACAAGACATTGAAGAAACACTTCAAGTAAAAGACAAGACAATTTCCTGGCAAGGCCAAAGAGTTTCGAGATTAGAGCGAATCAACATGCAATTGAAAAACGATATAGCACAATTGAGAGAAAAGAAGGATGAAAGACATGAATTGGATACGACGGTCAAGAGTGTCGAAGTAAGTCCTCTGCAGACCTTGGATGAAGAGATTGTTTGCTGATATCCACTGCACTTTGAGTTCTTTCCTCGTGCAAGCTACTTCGCTTCATCGTATTACCGGGTGGATTGGATTAATGCCCTCGTTTCACTTTCATCAAAAGGAAAGGCAAATACCTATTTTCTTCTTAGGTACATCAAACAGACCACATTGACAACAGTTAAACGAATCTCAGTAAAATATATTTAAAGTATAGCTTCTCTGTATATACAAAAGCTTTGAATAGATAATTTGTGCTATAGTACTTTACAAAATACTTTTTTTTAATATTAAATTATCATATACTACGCAGTTCGTTCTATTTACAAGTTGCTCAATATCATTTAGTAGAATACTGAGCCTAGTGTCGTGTAGACTCTAATTCTTTACAAAACTCGTTTGGAAAAAGAACGGATGTGTGGGAAAAGAGGAAGAAGTAGATGGATCAATGAAAGAATAATAAGTCAAAAAAATAAGAATGAAAAAAGAATGAAGGAAAGACAACGAACAGGGCACGAAACTGGGGCATGCACATTAAATTATCTCAAGATAAATAGCTCGATGATTACATAATCAGGGAGAAATACCGTCCAATTTCAATTCAATCCCATGGTTCCTCTACTCCGGTTGTAAGGCAAAACAATTCACGATATACAATTTTTACATGTATATAAGTACATTTGGTTTACGTGGCGAAGAGTGTATCTGACCATTAAATAGTAAATATAGAACTATTGTAAGGTTCAAAGATTTCTTGCTTGAACCACCAATTCTTGTTGGTGACGTAAAATGACTTAAGGCAATGTATTGCATATTCCAACAAGGAAGGATGTCAATAGCACTTTGAAAATACGTTATAGTAAACCAAGACTATTAGACTCTCGTATCAATATCACCTACCCATTCATCAACCCCTGCCTACATCACACACCCTTCGCCAAATGGAATTCTCATCAGGTTAACTTCCGATAACTGGAGGATCTGATATCACTTACTTGGCCCTTTCACTAAAGTCATCAGAAGTCAACTCGGATTACCTGGCACTGTTAGAACGAATTGTGTTTTACTTACAATGAAGAATAATGCCTACAGTTAACTATGAATATCTTCAACGTTTCTAAATAATATAAAAATATAAGCGTGTGATACAAAACTAATTTTCTCCTTATGAGTATATGGGGCGAGCAACTTGCGGCTGAAGTGGATTATTATACGACAGAGGTAAAGATAACAACCCCATTTGCACTGTAACATTTTGGGCACAACACGGCAAATTAGCCGTGCCGAGACCTGCATATACGGAAGTGCTCGACACGGCTAAATTTTCAGGCACGGGTAACTACCTAATCTTAAGAAGTCCGCACCGTTCACCCGTGCCAAAATTTTAGCCGTGCCGTGCCCAAATGTCAGAGTTTTGATGTATGCCTGTGCAATTGAATGACTTGTCTCAGCGGGTATTCAATTTGGCGACCCTTCATGTAGTGGGCTGATGTTTGGCGACTGAACTACTACGCCAAAGTTGGAGCTGGTCATGGGATGTGTTTTCCCGCTGGAGACAGCTATCTTCTACTTACAGCCCGCGACTTGTGATCAAAGCCACGGAAACAAGACGCTTCAGAGACATGCGGTGGATGAAGTCCTAAAAATGTGTGCTATTCTAAATAGTCGTCCACGATAAATCCCACCGTTAATTCTCAAGGCATCTTTTTTGAGCCAAGTTACAAATAAACAGCCTCAAAAAGACCTGGTGAATTAACTTGTTCATCGAATAGGTGAAACCAACGTGTTTCGCAATACTTTCGACTACGCATTTCATATGGCAAAGCATCGAAACTGACCTTTCTTAGCCTTTTCTCTACAAGTCATCTGGTCGCTTCGACGATGTGAATTTATCGCAACAACGGCCAATCATATCCTCAATTCCATCGCAGTTCTCTAGAGCCTCTCATTTCGTTGTGCAGAGTAATATATTCTTAATTTTTAATTTTTTATAAGATTATCCTTATCATTAAGTTTTAATTTTAAATTAGAAATTATTATCGTCAGCGGTATTTCCCAAGGAAAATTTTAACACCGGACAGTGGTCCTACGCGATGGCAACAGTTCTTAGACTTGACACCAGATGCGACTTCATCACAGAACTCGCGTCACCATGGCTGGCCATTGGTGTCAGTGAACTTCCACTGTACCTTCAATATATAACAAATTCCATCCGTAATCATGGTCGGATTATAAATTATCCGTAATTCGAATGTTCCCGTTTCTGATTGACGGTGTTTTCTGTAATTGATTTAGGGCCTCCAAAAGCTTATTATAGTCCGCATTCAGTGACTTTATCCGTTGTTCCTGAGCCTGTATTATGACATCTTTAGCTTTCATCGTTCCTTCCATTTCTGTCTGTTGATTTCTATACAGTTGTTCGAGTTTCGCAAGTCGATCGTAAACGGCTCGCAGTTCTTTGTCCTTGAGATCCTGCTCTCGTCGCAGTTTCTCTTCAATTTCACCTTGGCGTTTCATCATCGTTGATCTTTCTTCGTTCAGCTCTTTCTGTTTCTCCAACAACCTTAACTTCGTTTCGTCAAGTTCGAGACGAAGAGCACTCACGTCAGTGGAATTGCGCTGCAGAAAAGAAATAGATTTTACAAACGGTCCCGTTTGAATTCATAACACACTTATAAATAACTAACGACATATCAGGAACTCGACAGAGGTAAAGCCGCACATGTCAAAATGGCAGTCGTACATCTGTAACCATCATTCTCCGTCAGGCTCTCATAGGTCTATCTTCATTTCCTCGAGGTCCCACCACGCACTCTATTCCATTGAGCAGTTACAAATTGAAACAGATGTTTGGGACACGAATATCGGTGATGATGTGGAGATGCTGATGTGGAGGTGGGGATGTTGGGGTGGTACTGAGGTAGGGATGTAGGGGTGGAGATGTTGAAAAGGGGACGTTGAGTGGACATACGGGTAGGACGTTGATGTGGGGATGTTGATATGGATCCTGAGATGGGGATTTTGAGACGGGAGGTTCAGCATTAAACGTTGAACAGGAGTAAAAATACACTATAACGACAGCGGCTTTGTAAGTCGAAAAATCAAGATGCACCAACACAAATGTACGAAATCTTTCCTGCGCAGCATTTAAAATTGGAGCAATAAAAAGCCCCATTGTATACTAAAAAGATATCGGAATTAGTCAAAGAATTTTTCGGAACCACAAATATATCTGAATTCGCCGCATGTCATGTTTGGATTTCTTAGGGTTCCCACGGCTTAATTGTGTTCTGAGATACTCGGGTATGGCGTTTGTACGAGACGTTTCAAACTTTCTCGTATTCGCATCAAAACCGAAAAGATTTATTCCGGATTCCTATTCTGGGTGTAAACGATAATACAGGTATGTTACCACAAAGTTCCGGATTCCTCTCGAGTCTAGAAATTTATCCAGTGAACGAAAGTATTCAGCGTGAAGATAAGAGCAGGCTTTATATTGTAACTGAAAGTTTTTGTTTCCAAGACTTGAATTTGCTCAGTTCAGCAAGCTTCTTTGTTTCGCAGTCGACAACTTCTCGCTGTGCTCATAAATGAGCAAGAATGTGCTGGCAAAATAGTTGACATTACATTGACGTTCACAAGATTTTCCATGGAAACCTCTTTAGTTATGACACGGTATTGGCTAAGTTCACGAATAGTCGAAATGATTTAGAACCAAACTACCCTTTCGCATTTAAAAAGGAACCGTTTCGTTATTTCCTGGTGCTATGTAAGACATTGGTACGAAAGTGTTTGCTCGCTGGCCAAAATCTGATCGCACCTGATAAATGTTTATGTCCATGACGGAACTGGGTATATTAGAACAATAGCAATATTAGCATTTACACTTAATATGATACGTAGATGATAACAAGGAGTGAAGGAATTACAAGGATTATTAATGGGCCAAGGACCCTTCACAAGATCAACCTGAGATTGTTGCAAAAAAATAACTCGAAGGCCGAATTGCAATATGAAGAGGTGACGTTTTTAGATTCAAGATGCATGCGACCCCTGCAAATGGCCTTAGTTGTTTTTCGGCAATTGGTCACTGCCGAGTCTTAGGGAAGGCTTTTGTTTCATTATTCACATTCCATTTCATATTGCTATCTCCAACACACGGAGTGTAAATGTCAATATTGGTTTCGACAACAGGACTGAGTTAGCAGCGAACGTCATTGTTTGTTTTATTCTGCAACTCATCGACAAAGCTAGAAAAAACTGTGCAGAAAACTGACGTCGGTTCTTTTAAGGTGCAAAAATGCTTCAAAATCTAATCGACAAAAGATGCACAATAACAGGGGAAAACTGACATTTGCAAATGCTCCATTTTCAAAATAGTAAGGCATCCGGGTGGGCCTTTAAGCGATTAGCCAAATCAACTGTCGTTTTTCGAGGTGTTATCATACATGTAACTAAAGTGGATATGTCATCGCATTTGAGTTTTGAGTCGTTAGCTTTGTGAGCTTAGAGATCACGAATTCAACTTCAGCGTATGGATTTCATACTTGCAGATTCCAGAGTAGATTTCAGTTCACGTCGGGTAAACACAGCAGAGAGAAACAGCAAATAAATTCTGATAACTTCGACCCGTTCAGCGTTTCAATCAGATTGAATAAGTAATGTGTTTGTCCCTAAGCAGGGTTTAACGGGCTAACATAGGCTGCTTAGTCAATCAACAGACCCTCAGATCCCACTGCAACACACGTTCTGCAATAAGAAAACTACAAAATCTCTACAATACCTGAATTATGTTACTGTAGCCTGGAATCTCATCATCCGTGAGGACGTTCTCTTGTGGAGCCATATCTTGAAGTATGCTATATGAAGTAAGAAACACTCTATTTATTGGGCTGTTCTTAATTCAATATCTGTGATAGACAGCAAAGAAACGTATATCTTGCAGAAGCTTGCTATCGTATTTCTCATCAAGAGAAATGAATATAAAATCGCCAAGTGGTCTCATATTTTGGCACATATCAGCGTAATAATTGAAGTTTGTCATAAAATCTTATTAGCAATGTTCTTAAACCCATAGAAAAGTTCTATATTTCGTCAGGAGACCCCTATTGTTTTACTCGGTTGAAAATTTCATTGAACCAAATCCTGCATAACGGAGTACGCAGAACGATGACCTTTTTGTTAACAATCTTCTAGTGCCTTTTCAAACATTTTGAAAGCCTTTTAAATCTTCTTAATGTTACCATACCAACGGGACGACAGTTTCTTGCATTCTTACAACATGCATAAGAGCTCCTTTACCTCCTAATTGAAGCAGGTAAACGATAACTTTTATTGGATATAGCAATTCAACATCACACGCAACTGCTATGACAGTTTGAAAAAATACCAGAAGAGTTTTTTTGAATTCCACGATTAGACTACAGTTGGTGTTTAGAACTGAAAAATACCATAACTTCTAGGATTAAAACTCAAGGCAAAAATTTGGAAATAGTAATCAGAGAAACACTCGAGGAAATGCTTCAACAATGTACGTTCACACCAAGTAGCTATGCTAACCAACGAAATCATGATTGTGAGTGGAGAACTGAAAACTACGGGGAACCACTTTTATCCCTAAAAGACAGGGAACAGAAGAGCCGACCAGCGAAGAAAGCTTCAATCACCCTAGAAAAGGTATTTCACTCTCAACAGGCAGTTGTCTGAAGAGTAGCTACAATCAATGACTAAGTACTCTTATAACTTCTAACGCCGACTGAGATAAGTTACAGTCTTCATGAAAATAAAATCTCCGCTTCCATCTCCATTTCTTTTCAATGTTGAAGTGCAAAACAGGGACGCACTGAACATAAAATGGAGTCACCATATTTATCTAATACCAATGAATATGGCATGCTCTCGAAGTAAGGAAACGAACTTTCTTTCACAGCGTTGTGAGACTAGCAAGAGTTTCTTGTCCATGGGGTGCTTGGCGTGGCATTGCACGGCGAGATTCTTGAAACAGGACCAACGTAACTCTTTAAGGTCTCTCAAAAGTCGAAACAGCATAACAAGAACACCAGTAATCTATCTTACCCGGCACAACCTGGTCCTTTTTGCATAGCCTTCGAGAACATGCTATATCCACTGGTATCAAAAACAACCCTAATAAAATCATATTTATCTAAGACGATAACATTTTGTACCACAAAAGCAACCGACTGCAGCAACACAGAGACTTCACTGGGTATGTTTGCGTACCAAAAAACCAAAATGATCGAAATTCCTTATTTAAACACACACCAACATGGTTTCTATGACGTCAAGTGAATACGCTATGGTTGCTGGGTAAAACTTAAATTCGAGTGTTCAGCGCATGGAAACCACTTTTCATTCACTGGGACGTTTCCGCTGAACTAACTACCTGGGCTACCCCAAACTCCCCGGGGTCTTGAGCCTAGAATAGTTGATTCTTAAAAATTCTCAGGTACAAACCTCTGAGTGGTTGGATAACCACCTGTTTCTCCTTCCGAAGTTTCCCTCGAGTTCGTCTTCAGTCCCACACTACTTACACTCGAACTGCTCGACACGGATGGTCTTTTGAACTTATCAATCCGTCGAAGAATCGGAGAATTAGGACCCTTCTCCGTTGGGTTCCAACTCGTTTCCACATTAAGATTTTTATTCTGAATCTCATTCGTTTTTTCAGAATCTCGCTTGAACGGGATCTCATTCGTGATTTCAGAATCCCGCTCGAACAGCGACCGCGGGCGCGATTTTCGGGTATGAGCCCGCGAGTACTCGGAGTCTGATTGTACCCCTACAATATCCTCCAGAGAACGTGCAAGATATCCATTTCTATGTGTTCTTCTGGAAAAACTAGTTTCAGGTTCGGAAGCCGGCGTAACACCTAATTCATCGTCATGAAGTTTACGGTCATGCACTGTGGCGTCAGTGTCGATACATTCAGTATCCAGTCTCCCCTCCACGCGAAGTCTCTCGAAGTTTCGCGGCAACGATCCATAATCGCTCCCAGTTCCTTTCGAGCCACTACTGTTGGAGGATTTCCCGGAAATCGAAGGATTAACATAACGGACGGTAAGTCTTTGCAATGGTGGCAATGAGGCCGCGTTTCCTTCTCCAGACGACAAAAAATCTTCGTCGAGATCACTCGTCGGAAAGTCTCGATTCGTTGTCGGACGAGACCGTACATCCTCGTCGTAATTCTTTGTCCGGCTTTTTTGCTCAACTTTTCGATTGTGCTGCTTCCTTTTCCCCGGATGACGATCATCAATCAGCGTAGAAACGATCCCAGGATGTTCTTTACGCCTACTCCTCGGACTTTCCGAACTTCGGTCGGACGACTCACGACTCAGTCCGCTAGTGCGCATGTCGTAGTAACGCTGGTTCCGTTTTCTCGTTTCTTTAATGATAATGTTCCGCGTGGTGTCCTCCCGGCCATCGGAAAGCTCAGGATCCTGATATTCGGGCTTGCCTCGTGTATTGGAATTTTTTGAATGGTCAAATTTGGCATCGACCGGTGTTTTGCTGGCCAGTTTCTTGTACAAATTTTCCGACAAAGTGTGTTTCGTCAAGATGAGAGAGTTCGGATTGAAAAACCCGACCGAACCTGGATTTTGACACGTATCGTTCAGCGAATCCAGGACAAAATGTAAAGGACTCAGTTGACTTAACGCTTCCTAGTAAGAATCAATGACTGTAATTACTCACTCGCATTAACTCCATTGACTACAAATTTTTGAGAGATATCTCCATCAGGATAATTAATGGTGAATATTTAAGTGAGAATATTGTTTGGTTACCTTGTCCAGTTTATCGATTTGTTCGTTGAGTGCGTATTGCATGCCTGACAGTTCTTTGCCGAGATCCACATATCCGTTGAAACCTGGATCGTTCTCACTTGTCTTGGTCTACATAAGTTTACAATAGAAACAAATTCACAAAAAAGAAGGTACGTAGGTACGCAGGTAGGTAGATAAAACTTTATTTAACGATGTTGGCCTCAACAACAGTAGCTGATATCAATGAGGGGCGTCAAGCGAATTATATATACAATATAGTTTACATATTTAAAAGTTAAAATATTATAATACAGGTGATATGTGAAAATAAAAAGCTAAGAAAATAGATAAAAAAAGAAAAGGTTATGGAATTCGTGGTGTGACCCAACACGTCGTAAATTTATATTCGACATGTTTGTCTTTCAAAGGAACTAGGCGACGAATGAGTTATATAAGGAAAAGAAAGCCTCAAACCGACAAATGCGACATCGGCCACGAACAGTATCTAGTCGGTGGCTGTAGAAATATCCGCTAATCATGGCTATTTTTGATAAGTAAGATATATTCCTAGAGTACGATTTCATTCACATGGGGAGTTTTTATCAATACGAGTTTTTCTTCTTAACCTTGGGATATCTTGTCTCGAAGAAACCTAAAAGTAGGCTGTTTTTTATGGGTTATTTCGGTCTTGCAATAAATATAAAAAATTAAATAACCATTCCCCTTTGCAAATATTTAGACCATAGTTTCACCAACAAAACGTACCGATATGTTCTTCAGAAATTCTAGCATGCTTCGCCTCTCTTCGTCGATGAAAAGGTTCATAAATTCTAAATACCCTTCCTTCGATTGATCAAACCTGTTATGAAAATTAATAAATGTTGATGATTATGTTCTTTAGAAACATTTAATAACTTTTCCATTTCGGATTAAAAGCCTTCAAAATATAGATATTTATGATGAAAGTGTGGCGATAATAATTTTTTTTTTCTGTGATTCTACAAATTGATTCCAGGCCCTGGTATCCAAGTAGCTGGAACTTCGTTTAATGCAGTTTG
This sequence comes from Heliopora coerulea, assembly GCA_030142905.1. Taxonomy (NCBI): domain Eukaryota; kingdom Metazoa; phylum Cnidaria; class Anthozoa; order Scleralcyonacea; family Helioporidae; genus Heliopora; species Heliopora coerulea. Next base: position 859,828 of record JASJOG010000072.1, on the reverse strand, counting down.
TGTTGGGTTTAGATACCCTCCATAAATTGTTACTTCTTAAGTTGTATTTTGTGTTGTAGCAAGTTTTGAAAAGTTAACTAATAATATCATGACAACTACAACTAATCACGCCTTAACATTCATTGGATTAGAAAACGGTGACCAATAATGCATGTCGAAAAAACCACCTACCTTAAACCATTTGCCAGGTTTTGAATAACCTTGGCTATTAATGTCAGCGTCCTGGAGGTCTGTTCATCGGGATACTCTAAGAGATCGCACGATAAGACGTGTGTTGAGAGAGACATGGGGGACATGTTAAATGAACTGGTGATGGGGAAGAATGTAGTTATAGTACAGACAAAGAGAACTGAGGTAGGAGTAATCATATTTGGAGGCAATAACAAATCAAGATAAAGATAAATAGTCAAAACTACAAAGATGGTAACAGAAACAAGTGAAGAGATGATGGAAGAAACTAACAAACACAGTAGGGATGCGGGCAACGAGAAGGAGAGTTACAAAAACAGACCAGGGCAGACGAACAAAGACATACGTACAAATAAAACATACAGAAAGACGGAACGAGAGACGAAGAAAGATGGAGGGACAGAAATACTCTTACAGACAGACGGTCTGATGGACATGCAGACAGACAGACGGTCTGATGGACATGCAGACAGACAGACGGAGAGAAAGACACAAAGAGTTTTACAAAGAGTAAGGCAGACAGGGAGTTTTGTGAGTGGAACGTAGGTAAACTTACCTTGCGCTAGGCCAAACAAGCTCGGGGAGAGAATGGCGGGGACAAGAAATCGTAGAAACACTGTGCCACTAAAAAAAATAAAAAATTAAAGCTCAATGGCGAAACGTAGCTACATTAAAAGTGAAGAGATCACGTTGAGTGGAAATGAGTAACTTTATGTCATCTTTACTGCCAACCGATCACGTGTGTTCTGAGATGACATTTGGCAATTTGTGTTCGGAACCGACGGCATATGAAAACGTTCCAGTGTTGTTCTTTTAACCTTTTTGTCAATGTAGTGCAGAAGTTGTTCAATGGAAAATACATGCTGCATTTATGATCGAAAGTTGTGGTGGAGCAATAACAAAAATTTCAATTGTTACTTAAAACATAAACTTTGTATTTTAGATATTGAACGACTAATTTCCCTTGTAAAATGAAAAATTTCACGCCCCGATTTCACAAGAATAGTTGATCACCCGGAATTCCTGGGTCGCGTAACGAGTAAGATATTCGGGTCAGTAATTCCAACCGAATGACCCTCACAGGGTAACGTGTACACGAGGGGCAAGTCCAACGAGTTCTGACCCTGATCCCAACGTAAAACGTATACCCAGAGATAATCTTAAATCAAAACCTAAACCTAAATGGTCCATCTAAGACTGGACAACCGAAGGTCACTTATTCCGGGGTCACTGATTCCCCTCGACACCAGAGACCTACATGACGTCATTAGAAAACCATACTTACCAAATTAACTTCAGACACGATGTTTTGTTAGAGACATACGAAAATGCATTCTTAACCTCGTTAAATATCTCAACCAATTCCCTGCAGAAAAGATAAAAAAGAAAACGATTTTATCAGTGTCGATCCCAGCTGCTGTTTAACTGCCGCCTCGCAAATTTTTCCAAAGCTTACCTCGGAAAATCGTCCACCGAACACACAATGTGGTTCCAAGCTTTCTGAACGAACGCTTGGATATTTTCTTGGTTTGCTTCCAGATGATTGGACGAAACGCGAGATGGATCAACCTATGATGGAACAAATGAATTTCAGTTTAAAAAGAAGTACATTGTTATTCCAGTTTAGTTGGCATTCAATGCGGGGGGTGGAAAAATGTGCCACAGCTTTTTTTCCATCTTAAATATAGGTAAAAAAAGAAGTATTTCTGTCTAAACACAGACATTTTAAAATGTATAAAAAATTACACTAACTTAGTTTTATAGTCAATGTGACTCTGGACTATTCCGCGTGATAACTCGCGCTAAATAAGTCTATGAACTGGTGTGAACTTTAATAAACAAATACACGCTATCCTTTTACTGGAAATGGATAAGTTGTTTTCGAATTAGTTGTTGAACGTCGCAAGATTCAGGTTTTTAATCTTCCCATTTTTTATCTCACATTTCCTACGTCTGTCACTGTTTTCAAAGGTTGAAATTCTTGGCCAGGTAACAATGGGCACCTACAAGTATCCTGGAAACTTCTTCAAACGATTTTCAAGCATAGACAATTTTCGTCTACACTAAGATCACACAAACTCATATATTTGAAGTTCTGTACCTCACAATCTTCTTCAAACTTGTAGACCGACTTCACAAATCCTCCCAGCGTTTGTTCTAAATACTAAAAGAAGAAAAACGGTAGACAAAAGATTAAGAGTTCGGCTTAAATTTAACCCACAACAATATTCTCAGGTCGTTAATGCATCTCTCTCTCTGAACATTTTCTTAAATAAGACTTTTAATAGTTAATACCTCTTCGCCAACCATTTTCATGTAATAATCCATGGCCTTTGTTGCGAACGAATTACCACGAAAGAGGAGGTTTTCGTCTCCTAAATGTTTTAAAGAAACATGGTTAGCTTGATTATATTTTTGTCCGTTTAAACCCGGCATTTAACACCAAGAACAAGTTTTACTGATGCAAGTTTTAATGATGATCTCTTTAATTAGCTTTAGTGTAATTAGACAGGTAATTATAGTGATTGGTCAGAAAATAACGTCATAGATCTCGATATTCACGTGCAGGTGAATATAAGAGTGAAGGCTCATAAGCAATATGGCGGCTACCATTGTAAATGTTACCCAAGAGATTTTAAAAGTGCTAGTTCACAATTTCCTATCAAATAATCAACTGTGTAATTATACTAAAATAATCATTCGCCTCAGTCTCAATGAATATTATTCCAACAATATTCACTGAGCCTGAGGCGAATAATTGTAAAATAATTGAAAAGTGAAGCTGACGGCCAGTTGATCGAGTAGGGACCTGAAATTTAACGAAAATAAGGTTTCCATGTTGGCCATCACTGCTTTCAATTTTTGACCTGAAGTCAACGTTTCGGAGTAAATGGAATTCAGTAAAACAGAATGGATTTTTGAGAAGATTATGAAAAATTAACGGGCCAAACCCTAAACACGACCCCAATACTGATCAACTGGGAACTTGAAACGCGCAATTGGTGGGACATTAGTGGTACAAGCAGTGGTATAACGCACCTGATCTCTCCATTTCCGTGACAACGATATCAACCAGGAATTCTTTTGCCTTGCCGCATGCTTGCATGATACGAACCAGAAGTTTGGCGATTTCATCTTTAGCTTTCGCGCTGAGTACGGGCTCCAGGAAATGACAAAGGCTGCTGTAGTTATTCTTCAGAAACTATACAGAATCCAAAACAAAGTACAGAATAAGTGAGATATCAGAGGCTCATCAAATTGCGGAGATACTGATTATCCGGATTATTATTAAACCAGATTTTTTCACACGAGAGGAGATTGATACCTCCATAAAATTTCCGATGGGTATATTACTAATCAACCGTTCCTGCGCTGGTGCAAAATGCGTTACTTGTGTGTTAATATTGATATAAATCGTAATATATACACATACATACATATATATATATATATAGTCTATTTGGTTAATGTCTAAGCTTTGAGCAACTGCCGTTACACGGTGTTTCACGCTTACGCGATCATCAGACAATATTGTAGATAGATAGATAGATAGATAGATAGATAGATAGATAGATAGATAGATAGATAGATAGATAGATAGATAGATAGATATTATAGATCGATAAATATTATAGATAGATAGATAGATAGATAGATAGATAGATAGATAGACAGATAGACAGACAGACAGACAGATCGATCGATCGATCGATCGGATTAGATAAGATAAGATAAGATAAGATAGATAGGATAGATAGAATAGATAGAATAGAACATATTGTTTTCATTCTTATATACACCTCCTATCGTTTTCGTAGGCGACGTTCAAGGCGTTTTCCTTTAACGCTCCCTTTTATTATTGCTTATATTTGAACCCGGTCTCAATTCTTCAGTTGTAATTCGGTTATTTAAGTGATGATCAGGGATTAATTTCATCAAGTGATTTTGAAAAGCTGTCATCTTTATGCTCAACAACACTGAATATCTACTGTAGAAAGCATTCAACATTCAGCAGCATCTCGCTTGCAATTGGCAACCACTAGTTTCACTGTAACCATTCCAGGAACAAGCGCCACACAAAAATGTAGGGAATTCACGAGCGTTTCATTTCAAACGACCAACAGTACTCTTTGTCGCACAGGAAATGTCAAACCATTAAAATAAATAAAATAAATAAAAATGGCCTTTTCACTGCACATGGGAGGAGAACAAAAAGTACATTCGGAGCCGCACCGGATATTTCATTTCTGTTTCCGTTTAAAAATAGATGGTTGTTCTCAAAATACCTCGCTCATTGACACGGTGCCAGAGTGGAATTTGCTGTGGGGCAAAACAAGTGATTTTTTTTTTCTTTGGCGGCACTGAAACATCTTGAGGAAGTGGAAAAGGGAATTTTTATGCAAAGTGTAGTTAAAAATACTTTTCTCCTTTACAAGATTACAAAGCGAATTTAATTAACGACGTAAACCTTTGATTACATCTATCTTACATCATCATTATCCCACAACTCTTCAGGCAAAACATTTCATACAATGATAAATTAAGCTCTGGCATGAAAGACCAAACTGAAATTTTAAACTCACTTCAAGGACCATGAAAACGGGAATAGTTATTAAACCTAGAGGGCAATTCGGCACAAGCGTAGAACGAAATGAGCAAGAATACCAGTATAACAGTAAAAATTGACTTCAGCCGAAAGAGATTTATAAACTTACGCAATGAACTTTAACGCCGGGATAGTATGAATAAAAAAATTTTTGGCGCCCGGCTCAAATCTCACACTCCGAAGTAAGTTTTGTTTCGAAAACGAAAAAAACTAACACCATACTTTACCTCTAAGAGTTCGTTATAGATTCCAAGTGGAAGGATTAGGTTTCTCTAAAAATGAAAGAAAAAAATGAAGGCTCGTAGTGAGTAAAACCTGCTCTTTCGCTTTCAGCAAGCCTGGCTCTTTAGCTTCATTTCCGACGGTTGTTTCATGAAGCCTGACACTGCCGAAGTCAACTGAAAAATGTTGACTCGAGCGGGATTTGAACTCGCACCTTTGGGATACCGGTCCGCTGCTATACCTGTTGAGCTATCGAGTCCACAGGGATTGGAGGCGAGTTTTTATCCAACTTAAGTGCACGAGATATTCTCGCGACAACTTAACGCTTATCCATGAGAGGATGTGCTGGGTTTCAATTCTATTTCAGAACCATCCTCTGAGATACATGAACAGAAATCTCTTCATTATAATCTAACATTGCCGAAGTCAACTAAAAAATGTTGACTCGAGCGGGATTGATAATCTGACACTGCCGAAGTTAACTGATCCCGCTCGAGTTAACATTTTTCGGTTGACATCGGCAGTGTCAGATTATCGTGAAAAGATTTCTGTTCATGCATCTCTGAGGATGATTCTGAAATAGAATTGAAACACTAACCTGATATTTTGCTCTTATCCGCAAAGAAGGTCCTTCATTGAGGCGTGGAGATGTTGATGACAAAGACAACGGATACCAGGTCTCCATTTCTTGTCCCAACGCGAGGGAATTGGTGGGAATGTCGACGGTACCTTGTTTAATAAAAATTCGATGAGAACAACGTGAATTAGTACGGAAATTACATATTTCACAGTTCAGAGAATTGTAGGATTTACAGCAGGCAGAAGAAGCGTTAATGCAGCGCACGTGAATGGTTGCTCTTAACAAAACGTGTTTGTCAAAAACGGCAACGTTTGCTTTTCACTAACTTGCCGGAGGAAATTACACAATACACACAAATTAGGACAGTGATTTCCGAAGTGTTTATTGGTCATGAGTTACACATTCGAGTGTAACTGTAGTTACATTCGAATGTGTAACTACAGTCAGTCACTATTAAGGAAATAGTTTTTAACTCTTTCCTGTCCAACAGGTCTCCCCATGACGAGTTAAATCGTCTTGCATTGGCCAGAGTAAAATTAAAGAGTCGGGTATGGACCAGAATAGGTTCAAGTAATTTTGATTGACCCTGTCAAATCAAATTACAGCAAAGGAGTAATTTTTAAGAGAGAGTAGAGAGGAGAGAAGAGGAGGAAAGTAAGGAGACAATGGGATTAAATATTTCTTACGGGAACCATCAGAACAGTCACATTACCTATCAATGTGGATTTATCCTTTTTCCTTTTCTTGTCACCATCTTTGTGGATGTTGATCTGTACAATAGAGAGCTCAGGAAGGTCTCTAAGACAAGATTAAATATAAAAATAAAAGCCAAAACATCAGCAGAATTTTGACAAGCTTCTATAGGAATCATTCAGCCAATCCCATTAGACTGTTGACACTTCTTATTAGTATTGGCAAACTAATTTCATCATTTTTAATACCATTTGTCTTAATAACCTGTCAATAGCACCGGTAATAGTTAACACCATATGAAATAATATTAATTGTAACATTAATTGGTTAATATAATCACTAATTAATAACAATGATATTACTGTAACAGAGTTTTGGTAGTTAACCAGGTCTCACAGAAAATGAAACTACAAAACTAAGTCCAGGAAAAAAATTAGAAATGATCTAAAATCACAACTAGTTGGAGAATGGAAATGACTGCTTACTCAAACACAAACTGCTCTCCCCAGAAAAGAGTGTCATTCTTTCGCTGTTTTCCTGATGTTTTAGCATAAGTGACATTGTCAAGCAACAGTTCACAAAAATATCTGAAAACATAAACATTAAAAAAATGCTTTAATTTTTCTAGGTCTGTCCCTCTGAAAAGTCTGCTGGGACATGTTACTGATACCACTGGTCCGCATAAGTGAAAACTATTAAGCTGCCAACTCCCACATGTCTGCCAAATGAAACTGTCTGAAACAAGAACTGCTAAAATTCTTAAATGTCCTCTTAGTATCTATGACTAACAAAAACCTCTAACCAGTATGGCCAATCTTCATACAAAATGTGCACTTAAGAAAATACCAGCATCACATTTTGGTCAACCTAGTGGACAGTGTTACTGCATGAATAAACCACCATTATAAGAAATGCACCCTCATGATACTCAGGTATGTTTGAAAAATCACTTTGTAAATACTCAGTGATGAGCAGTATCCACACTTTTAAAACCAATCCTGAGTTTTATCGACTAAGAAGGGAGTAAACCCTAGATAGTGCAATTCAGTACCATAAATAAAATTTAAGTTCACTTATTCAATGCATGGATTACATTATGCTTCAAATAACCTACCTAAAAAAACCTTGACCAGCCGACAACTTCAAAAAATATAAGAGAAAGCAAATTCCGAAAACGAAGGCCATCTTTTAACTTAAGATTTAAGTTAACAAAAGATGAAAACTGTGAAATGGTGAAATGATATATAAGTTGAAAGATGGCCTTCATTTTCAGAATTGGCTTTCTCTTATAACCTACCTAAGATTGTCAGTATGTTACAGTTCTCAATTGCTGTGCAAAGTAAATCCTTACATTACCTCTTCTTATTTGTTAGACCTTTTGCTTCCACTATCCAGAGAGAAAGGCTGATATCTGTTCGGCATTCAAGATCTCTGGAAGGGTCAAGGGCCTTCTTCACGCTATGAATCCAATGAAACATTGTAATTAATACTAAGTTTGCTTTCCAGTTCTAAAAAAGGATGACCAAATCCACTGCAATCCCTATCTAATGTACTGAAACAGACAAGAAGCTCAACAACGATATGCATTTAAAGCCTAGTGCTGTTATAAGTGCTCTAACAAGCACCGAAAGCAGTCATAGAAAATATGTATTTTTATGCAGCAATTCTGTTTACTTCTTTGTAGCAACATGATGGAATTACCAATAAGAGCCCATTTACATGACTGTTTTATATGATTATTTGTCCAAGGGTCATATGCAATGATGTCTCAAAGACCTAACTCTGGTTCTTGTTTTGCTCTCTAATGTAAAAATGTCTAGAAGACTCCAGTGACTTAACTGGATACTTCAGTACAATTGTATATGGCCATCATATTCTGTTAACGGACCCTAAGCTGGCCAGTTTTGGCAGAATATCCACACCTATGTGGCTGATTACATGTAAATCTAACATTAAATCATATCTTAAAAAATCACAGCTAGAGAAATGACCATAGGTTTTTTGTTAAAACAAAGTTTGCTCATAACTTTTTTCTTAGTTCATCTGCTCCACTTGAGGTACATCTTCTTAATGTAAAAGCAGAGGTAAAGGGTAAAGGTAAAGTGCTTTTATTTATCCTAGATAACCCTATCAGCTACCTAAGCTGTTCTCCCTAGAGGTCCAGTAAGAGCCACCCCTCATGGGTCCAGTGTTACTACAGGAGAAAACCAGAGTACCCACAATAAATAATTCTTTTACAGCATTATTACCATTATCAGTGAAACTCTATGGTGATATAAATTCTATTGGCATAGGCAATAACATAATTGTGTAATTTGGAAAAAATATGGTCACACATGTGAGTTTTTTAATAGCCTATCAAAACAACACAAATCTGAAGAACAAGTGGTTCATTCAAGGAAGGAACTCTTGCATAGGTGCACTGGAATCTATTTTGTTGATCTGCTTCAAATCATATATTATTATATCCACATACCTCACAATCCATTTGCTCATCTCCTCTTCTGATCTACAGGAGAAGTACTTGGTTTCAAGGGAATTGGAAACTAGAAAACAGTGCTGATGACCGATAATACTTGGGTGTATGGTACGAACTTCAACTTTTCCATCAACAGCCAAATCAATTGAGTCCTGTAAAGGGAAATTGTGGTGGTCACTTGAGCAACTCCCAGCGCAGAATCAAATCATGTGTAACTAGTACCATACGGAAATAGACAATTCCACCATGGATACCACACAAGAATGAGCTGCACTATTGTATCTGCTCACACTTGACTTTGATATGGAATGATTGGTACAACAGACATGAACATTGTCAATCCTGAACTGATACAGTGCAATAGGCATTATAAAATTACTTTTTCATTGTATTAAATGAATGGACAAGCTACAGCCAGTAGCTCTACAGTGTTATACAATATCTACATATAAGCTAAAATTAAACACAAGCATAGGTATCACCTATAACAGTTGACAGTTGCACCACCTATGATTTATACCGAAGATATATTTCTAAATCATGCACAGGCAAACTTGCCAGTTATTTTATTTCTTACATAAAACACAAAAATTGTTTGGATTATAAATTTGGCAACTTTGGCCTTGGTTTATCCAACAAACTTCTTAATTTTAAGCAGTGAACAGTAGGATACATAATTCCAACCCACATAACTGATGGATACATTGTACATCAACTTATAAATCAAGGATGGAAGTGAACTTTAATTATATTAAGTGAAATATATCAATAAAAACATAATTATGTGTATACTATAACCACTAATATGCTGTTTTTCAATAAGAGCATTTTTTGGGAGAATCAAGTAAGAATTTGTCACATTTATTGTACCTACCTTATTATGAACTGGTTAAAAGTTGTCCTCTAGATAATATTATATCTCATTTACTGCTAGTTCTATCTTCTAATGGAATGTACCAGAAAATGCCACTGCACTTATCTCAAACCACAAGCTTGACTCAGCATCTAAATGTCTCCTTAATCCCTCATTCCACAACATAAGCAAAACAATTTTTTCCCTTCAATTGTACTAACTTTAGAACAAAGCTAATTTTGAGTAAATCTGCTTCAAAAATATCTAAACCTCCAATCAAAATATGTCAAAAATGCATAACCCACAATCCAATTGTTCCAGACTGAACAGCAAGTGAATCCAATACTCAAAGAGTGTTTTTACTCAGTCTTGTTCAGGAAGGAAATGTGAAAACGACTAGGCTATCCTGGTATCAAAGTTTTAATTTGAAATTCATTACATTTTCAATAATGTATGGTACTCCTCGAAAGAATAATTATAAGCACTGTAGGGGGAAAGTACAAATTTCAAAACTTGTTTTAGCCTTCTTCTATGAGACAGGAAACTTAATCGCCCCATGACAAGACACTCGTGATGACGCACAAAACAGGAAGAAACTTCTGGTATTCTTAAGGACCTATGGACACCACATTTGACACACAGGCTCATCACATTCAGGTGACGTTGTTCAGTGTCATACTTACTTGTCCAAGTTATAGTCTTCAATAAGCAACTTTACATGAAACAATCAAACTCTGGAGGGGTTGATTAAAATTCCACTAACCCAATATTTATACAAGAGGGCTTAGAAAGTGAAACACAATGTGGCTGAATACCACTGTTGTGATGTCTCTGCACCATGGCAAATGGACAAAAGCACACACATTTGAAGTATTTGGTGAAGCAAAATCAGATCTACACTTACTGTTGTTGTTGCTGAGTCTTGATTCCTTTTACTGGAACCAGAAAACTGAGTAACCAATAGATCACTCTCAGACTTGTCTCCCCTGAAATCAAAACAGCATTAAAGTAATTAAATATTCCATTAAAAATGAAAAACAATGATCCATGACAATAACCTTGTAAGTTGAAACAAAAGCTTGCTGTCAAATTTGAACTCATTATGCATATGCAAATTTTGGAACAATCTACCAAAGTCCATATGTCATTAACATAATATTTGAGCACACAAAGACCCAGACAACATAGTTAGCAGAAGACAGGACCACATAGCAACAATTTGCAGAATAAAAAGAGCACAGTCGTGACCAGGTGTCACAAATGTTAGTGAACATTCATGGTTTCTTCTCTCTTACTTAAGCATTGGATAATCAGCTGAATAATTTGCTTACGCAAGAAACTAGTCCTTTGAAAACAAAATGTGCTTGTAGCTGCATAATGGCTAATTTAGTAAATAACCTACAGGAACAGTCATGTTTCAATCACCTTACTCTACCCATAGCATTGCCAAAAAGCAGACAGGAATTATTCAACTGGACCAATAAACAGCAGCTAAGCTACTTTACATCAACAATTACCATGTAAACCAAGAATTTCTTGGCAAAAGTTTTCCGTAACAGAGAATTTTCACGTCAACACTTATACACAAGTGCTTAAACAAAGAACAGTTTAAAGTTACACCATGAAGTATATGTAAATAGATTTCCTAGATGGCCAAAGGAATTTACTTACCCTTTAGGCAATACAGACATGCTGTTTTATATGACTGCTCAACAAAGTTAAAAAAATCAAAAATTCTTTTAACTCAGTCCTATTTTCAACCTCCACCAAGTGTCTAATATGTTGAAGAGGCTGACAGAACCCACAAGCAGTGCTCATCAAAGAACACAATGCATTCCACAGGAGAACTTTCATGGGGTTCGTGTATTATACATAAGTTCAGCACAACAGAGAGACATCTTCCCCAACTGGTATTACCAATGAGGATTAATTGAGCAGACAATATCAAGTCCTGCCAGATGGACAGGAAATTAAGTTTCAAATGCAAATTAAGCCAGAGAATAACATATCACAGAGTTTATCCTAAGATTTAATATTAATTAAAAATGTCAGGGAGGTTTGAAATTCATTTGTCATTAAATATACTGTACTATAACAACTGTTATAATGGCCTATCTCCATCATATGGTTCACCTGTAGACAGGCTAGCCTGTTGTATTTTTGATAACTCAGAATCAACTGTGGACTGGATCAACAACGTTGTTATTAATTTTGAATTCAAAATACCCATCAGTAGTAGACTGAGCAGACCTTGCTTACAGCAGGTTTTCAACTTCCAATATATTCATAAAATCCTTAGTTTGACACCTTCCATGTTGCATTGTGGATATACCTTACTTGAAGCAAATACTTTCCCCATCTACAACTCAAAACTGCTTTTGATTGAGCTGTATGTAACTGTCAACCAGTGATAACAATTTCGAACCAACCGACACTAGGCAGTTGCTGTAGCTAATCAAGGGACAGGGCTCATCCACTAGATGAGTAAAATCATCTGGCATTAGCCAGAGTAAAGTGACAAAGTGTGTTGTTTCCTCTTAATCGGTTAATAATAATAGAACATTATAGAATTCAAATACCACTTTGTCAACAGTGCTGTCTCAAACAGTTTAAAATTACTAATACCCTCCCTCAAATGAACAAACTTTCAGAACTAAACTTCATTTTAATTCTTAAATTCCACCAGTTAACCTAAATGCTTCCCTTTTGGCCAATCAAATGATTGGTGATATATCTTTATTGGTGCTTAAAACGTACCTTGGGGGTAATTTTTTCTTTCTTTCAGCTTTTAAATTTCTCTCTTCTTTGACTTTCTCAAGGCCTGTTAATGCAAGAAGACTACCAAGACCAGAAGACAGTCGTCTACGGAATTCCTGCAATCAGTACAACATCCTGACAGTGAGAGGTTGACAAGCTTTAATCATTATGTAAATTTGTCATAAATGACATTTTAGAAACCATATTTGACAAGCACACTCAGGCTTGGCACCAGTAACAAAAGTTTTTCCATGCATTTTCAGTCATTGTAGCCTATACTGAGTGAGTTTGTGTTGGATGCTTTGCAAATTGTTACGGTTAACATTTTTTATTCTTGCTAAATTGCTTGTGGCACACATGAAGTACCACAACCAGTCATCTATAAAGACATTTTTACTTAAAAACTCATATTTTACCACTTCTAAATTCAGCTAAGTTTTACATTCATTGTCTCCACCAATCATACTCTTTTTGAGTGGGTAAAGAAGGAATGTTTCCAAGAAAATTCTGTTGGAAGGTTGGTTTCCTAGCATTACTTCAATGTCTTCATCAAAAGAATTTTCTTTTCAATTATGTGGTATGAATTGAAGTCCTAGTCCATTCTTTGAGTTAATTTTAAAAATCTCCAAAAATAATTATGACTTCTATGAAACTATTTTATAATTTTTTTTGATTTATATATGTTAACCCATTCCAGCCAAGACAACTGGCTTGGCCCTTGACTCTGTCAAGTAAAATCGTCTGTTGTTAGGCAGAATGAAACAAGTAAATACTGTCTTAGGCAAGTTCATATTTCACTCTGACAAGGGGCCTTTGCTCAAATTGTCAGTATCTCTTGTCTCAAGTTTCCACAGTTCTCTCATTGTTTAGCATTCTTTTTACGTTGTACGTAAAGCAAGTTAATTTTTTCACACAATGAAGCATTCTCATTCCCATCCCATACCCATTGCCTCAGCAACAACAGAAAAGAAAAAAGAATGAGTGACAAATTTATGAAAGAGGAATGAATCCACTGCATGGAAGAACAGTCTGTGATGATCTCAAGATGTTTAGGGGCTGATCACATGGGCAAATTTCAGCCCAGCAGACCAGGTTGGAAAAAAGCTCCCATTACATGACATTTTCCAGCCCTGGCTGAAACTGAAATCAGAACTGAACCCAAGCAGGAATTTCATGGTAGCCTTTTGTTGTTTTGACAATTGACATCTTCTAACATGCATCAATCCTGAAACTTTCTTCACGTAATTGTGAGTTCCGTTTTTTGAGTATTTTGTTGAAAGGCCGGGCTGAAATTCTCCACACAATCAGTCCCTTAGCATACAGAATCAAGAAAGTAGTCTTTTGACAACTTTTTAACTCTGATTCTGAAAAGGGCAGCCAAGTCTGTGTTTATAGCTTGCATTAGTGCATTAACTTTACATAGCCATAACACGTTTGCAACTTACGGTCACTGGTGACGGAGGAGAGTCAGACAAATTACCAAGACTGGTACACGTCCTTAAAATTGATTCTATAAGAAACAGATAATCAACCAGTTGTACATAAACCAGTCTTATATACACATATTGCAGGTGCCATTACTTCACATATCTAACTGATAGCAACCAGGTAGAAAAACGTTTCTCTGCTAATAGAACAAAATTTAATGCTCTCTAGAGGAGGCTCCCAATAACTTTTAGTGCTGCATTCAGAATCATGTTTTTGTTGGTCAGTTAGGTCGTTGTAATAGAGTAGAAAACATACTCCAAATAGAATCATTTTGAGAACTCAAGATATGAGTAAATGCAAGATGGGAACTAAACTTGTAATTTTAGCAGCTTTAATTCTTTCTGGTCCAAGATGCAGTATTTTTCTTAGGCAATCTCAGTGACAAACAATGGAATCCAGAATCAAGTGAAAACCCTTCACCATCATTGAAGTTATCATAGACAGGTACTTAAATAAAGGATGTCCGATTTTGAAGTTTCAAAAATTGCATCCTTCAGCACTATTTTTACTCTTTCAAATAATACTTGCAGTGTCCTGGTCAATCATTTGTCTGGTCAGGAACACTTAATGAGTTATCTCTTTCAAATCAACAATCACACAGAACTCAAATAAACCTGCCCTTACTCTTTACCAAAGATATGCTAAAATGTCATAATTGTTCGCTAATGTGCTTTCACATGAGTTTCCTCCTACTAAAAGGCAAGTCCTTCCTTACGAATTTAGTCTGACCGCCTAATTAATTATGGCATTAATTAACACTTCGTGTTAAAAACTTCAAGCGGTCAATTTACTCTAAATACTCTTCGTGAAATACAAGATGCAGTTATTAGTTCGACTGCGGAGAAACCCGCGAGAATAACTTCATTTTTGGCCCGGCAGAAATGATAAACACCGGCTAGTCATGACGGAGCCACTGTACTTTGTCTGCAGGGGAAAACGATGCTTCCGTTATATCTTCAGTGCATCACACAAAGCAACGCGGCTAATGGCCCAGATCGCAAGTGTTTGAGAAAACCGCGAAATGAAAGTTAACACGCAATTCAATTTTGTTACACACAATCCTCCTAGGGTGAGGAACAGTTGGACATTTATCACCAACCACAACGCCGTCGGCTGATGGTGGTAACTTTGCCCATTACCACGTACACGAAACAATTCAAGGTTCATTAAGAGCGAAATTACCAAGCGCAAGCAGTTCCCCGTTAATCCGCAAAGCCGACCGACAAACTCCAACGAACAATAGAGGCTTTACCATGTGTAAAAGGAGTAATTAATATTTGTCGTTGGTTCACGCAAGCCGTTTAGGTTTCATTCGCTGTGAATTTTTACGCTTATAAAAGCCACAGAACTATGCCTGAACGCGACGTCTCGATGCAGCAAGCTAACATGGAGAGGACCAACTAAAACACAGTTAAACGTACTGACGATTTTGCCAGAGTGAAGCACACCAGCTGAACATTGTCGCCAAGTAAACAAAGATTATGGATATCAAGTACTCGAAGATCGTAAAAGATGAGAGCCTGTTTTTGAATTCCGCAAAGAATCCCAAGTGCTTTGTATTCGAAGCACTACCCCCTCCTTTCCTACCACACGCACGCCACACTTCGCCGTGGTCTTCGAGTAACTTCCACACAAAGCCAAATTCATAGAGGGTAATAAACACAAAAAATTGGAAGAAGGCCCAAAATGCGCTATCTCCAATGAAAAACTACCACAAGGCAACAGAAGTGGAGGACGAGATGAATTTAAAGCAAAGATTTTAAAGACAAATCGGACTACCATGATACGACAAGTTACGCGTCCGCCCTCAACCAAACGCACATAAAGCAACCTGTGACTTGTCACACCCTCAAACTTTCATGTATTCTATTTAGTCGCTCTCAAGCGAAGACAGTTAAGAGACACACGGAAATGTAGCGTCGAAGGTTGAAGAATGAAGTATTGAAATGCGAGCACTAAAATCTGTCACTAGAACAACGATACCCTTTGCAAATGCGCAAATCAATCTTGCGGTTGACGCGGAGAATTGTACATGAAAAGCGTGCTGCGTTTTGAGAGGCAAAATGTCATTGATACAAGCAAGTATTATATAAACATGACATCTTTCTTCCTACCGTTTCGGTTGAAATCGAAGAACAGTGACCTCCGTCGTTCCGAACTACAAGACGTGGGATAATTTTTGTAGTCATCGTATTCCTGCAACGGTTAGAACACGAAGGGTGCTTAGCACGCGGGCACTACCGATTATTATCATTGCGGGATAAGACTGTCAAAATTTATTAAGCAAAAGCGATATAAATCCAGCTCAACGTAGCTGCGTGACACTTAAACGAAAGCCTTAAGCCACTCGGCTAGCAATAACACAGCTCTGAAGTATTATTAATGAACAAGGAAGATCGGCGGAAGACAGCATTCAAACTCACTTGCTCATCGAGAAATATTCGTATACTCAGAGGATCCCTTTCTAAAACACAAAAATATTCCTTCCAGTCAGTCGCCTCCAGATGCCTAGAAATGTCTCCAGGAATATCCAAGACTGCAAAGAGCGAAAGAATGATTGTTAATAAAGGAAAACATCAACACTTCGCCTTCAGGCGGCAGGGAACTCTCGTACGGAATTTCCAACAAAGTACTTCACGTACTGAGGACGTCCAACCAATCCTCGGTGAAACATTCCTCGATCATCACCGCGGAAATTGTGTCCTTTGATCCAAGTTTAGAAGATAAGGCACACCAGTCATCAGTGGGTCTCCCGTAAGTCAACACTACATCATCACAGTTGATCTTATCTTAATTTTCCCATTAGACCATCCACTGTTTGTTCTAGCGTAGGTAACGCGTTAGGTCAAAGGTATTCGCTTAAGTGGTGCCAAGTTCAACCCACGTGACCGACACTACATCTGATTATCCCAGCAGTGGACTGACTTGCTTTAGCAACAAAGCGGGTACAGGCGTTTAGAGTCCGCTACCTTAGTCCAATTTTCAATGTATAAGCGTACTTCTTCGACAAGAAGGATTGCCGCGCGCCGTGTTAAGTTTTAGAAACCGGTAGTTGTTTTTGAAGTATGAGGACTCCAATGTGGTCTTTGTTTGAAATATTGCACAGTGTCGCTATAAGTTTATTGTTTTGGTTCTCTAGGAGTTATTTTAGAACCCTACTGTGGGCGGGGGGAAACAAAAGGAATAGTTAGTAAAAAGTATCGAGTTATTTCAGTCGACGTACCAACGATTTTCGGAACTTTGGAGAGTGAGCAAAGAAGCCTGACCCATCATTTCGCCTAGTCAGCAAGAAATTTCGAAGCTTAGATACAACCAATACTCCAGGAGAATAAAACGAAAACACTCCGTTACGGTACAGCCAAGTAGCGCTAAAACATATCAATATACGACAGGTTGTTTAATGTGCATGAGAAAGTAACTTTTGCGATGGTTTTCCTTTGGTGTCCAGATTGTATTCTTAACCGATGTTTTTCGTGTTGCAGAATCGTCATTTGGTATGGCAGGAACATTTTGAGAGGCACATAGAGAGAGAATGTTTGATAATAACGTCGCCCGTAACTGGAACAATACAACGAAAGCTGAGCAATATACGGAATAGTTTAAGGGCAGTAAACTGCGAATGAACGTGTCGAGCGAAAGCTCTTAAGAGTGAGTTTATTCTGAATGAAGGACTTTCTCTCGAAACCTCACTTGGCTTATTTGGGCTAAGGGTCTTTTCTCAAACCTTAAGTATTTTGTTTTCCTTAAAAGCAGCCCGTAGTTAACTCAGTTAGCTCAATATTCTCTCAGGATTCCCTAACAAAAGGTAAAGGTAGTACATAATTTCGGTATTGCTTTGCAATATAACCGGCTTCCTGAGTAACAAAGGCCATGTGAACTGTCTTGCACGTATGATACTCTCTGTTGGTTAATTAATTTAGTGGGTCACGTGTCAATTACGATTTAGGACGACGTAAATAGGTAAATTTTCCAATTATAGACGATTGTAATAAATCAATTGAAATCCGAGGCCGTTTGCCCTACGCTAAATTGCTGAAACAACCTGATGTGAAGAGAAATGAGAATTTTGTGTAGCTTTTGATTGTTTGTCTAAGGAAATGTAACTCCTTTTTGTCACTATTCCACAGAGGTTCTCTATGACCAGACAAGAAAATACTCAAAAATTCAGATCACCTCAATATATAATTTTGGTTTACTGGTAATAAAAATACTAACAGAAGCTTTTTGATTAATTGCTAGAGTAATCCACATAACCAATATAACAAACAAAAAATATGCAAAGCTGGAGAAGTTTAACAAAGAGTTCTTTTTTATATATCTGAGAGGAGATGGGCTTACTTCCATCATCTACAAACGTCTCATGGACAAAGGCAGCAAATTCTCACTGGATGCTTGTTTAAGAAATGTCAACCCACTAGATAGTTTAAAGATCTTTGACTAATGTGGTCAACTCAACCTTTATAAATCCTCATCTTTTCATCTGCAGATTTCTCATGATAAATATATCAATAAATATCCAATAAGTAAGTTATAAATACTTACACTCTGGTTACTAATATTATCTTGTTGACAAACTCTATAGAAAACTTGATGGTTTAAAGACAAACGCAAGTATGCTGTACTTGTTTGATGAACTGGAAGAGTTAAACTTCTTTTAGAGTGCTGTGTAGGGCAATGTTGTAATGACTCAAGTCGACTGGAGTCAATTTTTGGTGTCTCCACTCAACACAAGCCCTTTGTGAAAAATGACTCAACTTGACTTAATTCAAGTCAGTAACCCCAAATGACTCAATTTGGACTTGATTCAGCAAATCTCTTGATAAATGACTCAAGTCAATTGTGACTTAATCCCAAATGTAAGTGATAGTCAAGTTCAGCCCTATGAACTGTTTTTGATCTGTCCCTAATGGTTAATTATTTTACTCTGGTTAACTCCAGATTATATTATTCTAGCTAATGTTATATTATTTTCCTTGTTTTTACATACCTCACAACATACACCTGGGACTAATGGCAATCTTATAATTTGGCTTGATTAGACTTGACCAAGTTGTAGGATGTCACTCAACTTGACTCAAGCCTGGCACTGACTTGACTCAACTCAACTTGATCACACATGTAAGTGACTCAGTTTGACTCATGACTCAAAGCCTTTGAGACTCAGCTTGTGACTAGTTCTTGGGTTGACTCCTTACAACACTGGACTGTAGGAACAGTTAACCCTATGTATTAAAAGGTTTAAAGTCTGGTTTCCTGCCCAAATTACAAACAGAAAATAATATTGATGTTTTGAGCTTGAAATGTTACTATTTTTGTTCTTAACCAATAAAGCTCAATATTACTACTTAAGATTTCTGTTGACAACAAATGTTCAAACTTTCATAACCTTTACCTGTCTCAACTAATTTGAGACAGAGCAAAGCATGGTAACACAAAGACAAGAGGGGTGCCAGACTGACTTTCTGCTCATAAAAGACAGCCATAATTAACACCTTTGTAAATGGAAAGAAAGGAATAGGAGACTGTGCAAGTGAACAGTTTTACCCTCTCATACAAAAGAAAACAATGACTCTTTACAGAGAAAGCCCTTAGGAATGTAGAGTTTATGGCACTTACTACAGGAAATGCAATATGCTAATAACTGGTTTCAATGGAAGTGTAAGAACATAGTTTAGACAAAATGATGAGATTAGAGACTGGTGATGACCATAGTAGGAAGAGGGTTGTATCAAGCCAACTTATATTCACATTTTCTTCTAAAGTATTGATTTGTTCAAGATGTATCTAACATGCATGAGAATATTTCTTTTCTTGATCAGAATAACATCACAAATGTAATAAAAAAACCCCAAAAAAACCAAAAAAATTGGTAAGCACTCTTCTCCATGATTTGGTCAACAACTTTCATTGGTAACTTGAAGGCTCAAGCCTCTGTAACTGTTTTGAGTGCCCTTGCTGTAGCTGTGGCCTACTAAGTATGGTAACTATTAATTTACGATTCACTGACAACATTCTCTATATGCCATGTGTCAGAACGGTTGGTTGATCGTCACAATTGATTCAAAAATGGAGCGCTGCGTATGCGGTTTTGAATCAACGTAGAAGGAGTTTGAAAGGCTTTCGTTCGTAGCGTGAGTACCTTGTTCTCTCCTTTTTTGGCAAAGCCTGCCTAGCATAAAAGATTACCTATATCAAATGGCACACCGCCCTATTCTCCTTTAAAACGTTTGTTTTAGAACAAAAGAAAGCTTTTTGTGCTTTATTTCTGACGTTGATACACCTGCGCCTGTAAAATCCTTCTCATGTCATTGCAATTTTGGCGCACTTCAAAAGGGATACCTTCCTTGAAATTCGCCCCATTTCCAATAAACTTTTTTCAATTTGAATGCTCCATGTTCATCCTTTTCGATGACCGCACAATTTTACACACGTAAGCATGAATTTAATGCAAACCCTTCTAATATTGGAAATGTAAACAACTCACGACACATAAAATGGACTTTCTTTGGTTAGGTCTTCAATTTCTGACGGTAATTTCCAGCTCCAAACTCGAGTATCAATATTAGTAAGACCTCCACAGGTTACAACTGCTCAGGACCGGAGAACCACGTGACGACGTGGCCATTCCATTCATCTACAGGAAACCCAAAGTACGCTGCCGTGGAAACGTTTGTCATCGTAGAAATCCCTTGGTTAATCTGAGTTTAGCTGTCTGGTCCATCTTATTTTTGAAGAAAAAGGACAAGAAGAACCATTTTACTCAGAAACTGAGAATGTCAACATTTGATTCTGAATAGTGAGGATAATAGTCCTAAATGCTGTTTAGACCCAGCCTGAAAATCTGCTGAAAAACATGCTTGCCTGTTGCATTAGAACTTGTTGCATCAAGAAATAATCGTGTTTGTTTAAAATTAGATTATCAGTTATGCTCGAAGACCTTTGAGTAGGTTGACAAGTTGGTAGGTTGGTATGGTTGAAAGTTGATCTGTTACAGATAAACAAAAAAAAACGTAATATTACACGTACTCAGCTCAACTGAACGCAAGTTTAAAACTTGAAAAAAACCCTTGTTTCGTTGGCCACCAGAAGCAAAAATGTTTTCCGGGCAATTGTTCTTCTCAAATGAATGCTTTAGAGATTTCGGCTATTGACGACAGCATACCGAGATTACTTCGAATTCGGAACGAATCATTCCGATCAATTCCAAAGGAAATTCAGCAACTCGAAGTTCGAAGATGTAGTACAATCACACAGAAGTAAAGAGGATCTTTACGAAGTTTTCAGGCTTTTTCCCTGTTGACACGTTTATGGTTATAAATGGATGCCTCTGAGGCGTTTACCGTTGTGGAAGGGGAATGTGCGTGTGATCGTGAACTTAGAACATGGAAATCTCCTAAGAAGAGAAAGAAGGACAAAAAGAAGAGGAAGAACCGTATACAACAATCTTTAGAATGTGAAAGAGACTTTAAAAGGAGAAAGAATTATGACCACCAGTCTCCAAAACGGGCTGAAAAATCGGTTAGCCAAAATAAAGTCTTCCTTTCCAATGGAAACTGCTGAATAATACCTGATACGGGTTTTATAAAATCATACTTTAGATGGTCCAACTGTTACCCAGTATCCATGTATATTAAGTTTGCATTGCGTATTCAGGGAAATGCTTGGAAATTTTTCATTTCAATTGAATTCATATGTCAATACAGTGGTGTTTGTAGCAGGAAAACTTGAATACAACCAATGAAAAGCAATTTGGAGTATGTCATATGTACCAGTTTGAGTCAGATGTTAATTATTCCAGGATGACATGATCATTTTTGGAACATCAAATTCAGTTGGTTTACAGGAGATATTTAAGACTGAGTGTCCGATAGCATTATCCTGTAGGGTTGGGTCCACCTCTGATTCCATGAGGTATTTCCCCTTCAATGCTACCATGTAACACCAACAACTAAACATTTTATTGATTCATAATTTCAAAAATTTGTTTGGTTAGATTTTTTTTTTAATTTCTAAAATAAAGGATAAAAGTAAAAACTGGGAAAAAGAGAAAGAAAAGAAGTTTAAAAGAAAGAAGGGAACATTGACAAAGTGTGAAAGTAATGACAGTACAGAATTAAGTGATTCACCAGGAACTATCAAAGAAAATATTGCTTCTGGGAGAAACAAAACCATTGAGACTCTTTCATCACAAAAACCATGTCATTCAACAAAAGCAGTAACCATGACTGAAAAAATGAATTTGGAAAAAGTAAGAGAGAAAAAAAGTATTAAAAACAACGAAAGGAGCAGAAAGGACTCATCATCTATTACACAAAAGAAGGGAATTGACTTTCAGAATACTAACAGTTGTGATGGACATGAATCAGACAGAAGTATTAATGATGATGAAAGATTGGGGCCTTTGACACAGAGACTATGCAAGGAAGAAATAGTAAATAAAGAAATTCAGAACCTGGTGAACAATCCTTTGCATTCAAGCTGGAATTTTAGCAAAGAAGAAATAAAATCTTTGAGAGAACAAGGTAAAAAGTAATACTATGGTACATAAAGGCAGCCTTGTGGTCAGGCATGAGATTTTAGGGGTTCTACTTGCTGTAAGGCTCATTTACACTTGTGATTTTGCACTTTGTGATTGACCTCTTGGAATGTGTGTTAAACTCATGAGACTATTCAGTATAAACTGGAGTGAATGAAAAGTGAATATCTTGATGCATACATTGTCATGGGATTGTTGCAGACACCAGGATGACAATTGCAATGGACAATATTGTATGGGTCAATGGGCCTTCAGAATTCAGAGCTATGGAGAAATTTGACCCTAAAACTGAAGTCTGCTTGACAAATTTAAACCTTTTGAGAATGATACCGAACCATTCTAAAATATTTTGTACAATATTTCAGGCAAATATATCATAGCAAATATTCTTTCCAGCTTGAATACTGAAATGTGAATCAGATCTATACCCTTGCTGCTGGAAAATAAAAAAGAAATAATTTACTGCATGTTCCCTTCATTCTTTACCAACAGTGGCAGTCTATTTACTAGTTTACTATGGCTGATGTCGGATTATTTTACTTGTTTTGTGGAAATCTACCATTTCAAAAGGTTTAAATTAAAGGTACAAAATAGATTTTAATACATAATGCAGAACCATAGTGAGTAAATTGTCATGTAGTTATCAACTTTATAACAATTTGCTGTTTTCTTTGGCAAACTTAGGCATTAAAATCAAAATGGGAAGCTGGTCTAAAAAAGAAATCGAGACATTAGAGAAAAATATGGAAGAATATTTGCTGGTACGTAAATTGGTGAACCATGAGCATATTAGGAGTGTTGGGGCTTGTCCTCTTGTTTTTACATTCTTATCCCCGGATCCCATCACTTTAACCCTATGATGACAACCCTGCACTTAGCAATCAACTTTTATGTATCCAGAGATAGTGGAGTAGAATTTTGAGTGGTGGGGCTTGAGACAAAAATACAACATTTTGTATGCTTCTCCAGGAAATTTCATTACAAGTGTTCTTAAATATGCTTGTTTCAACATTACATTTGGGAAAAAGTGGAGAAGCTACAGCCCCCCAGCTCTGCTGTCCCTAATATCTGTGTGCATGTTTTATTGCTGAAATGTTTTCTCCATGAGAACAAGCTTGAGGTTTCAAAAGGCATCACATTCATATTCTGCTTGATATACCAACTTGTGAAATAAATGGCATGGATTCTGGTTCCACACTGCATCTCATTATTGAAATGCTATTAGTCTGATGTTACATTGAAACAACTGTGTGCACTGGGTGTATATATGTCTGGATACATGTGTGTCTGTAGGTGTAGGGGTGGGTGGATGTGTGTGTAGTGTAATTTCCATTATTCCATATTCAAACAATCTGCATTTTTTTAGGCAAATGGGGTCACAGACCCTGCTCCATTGATTTATCGAAAGGATTATGATGATAAAGAATCTCAATTGCATGCTAAACAGACACTATTCTATCAAAATCTAGGTAAATATTGTGTTTATTTCATGTTGATTAAATTCAGTCATACCTCCAAGTTTATCCAGTCAAGCCTGTTACCATGCGTTCTTCTTTTTCTTTTTTGATCTAGCCAAGGGAATAAATCGACCATTGTTTCACGTGTACAAACGTGTCCTGCGAATGTACGATCCAAAAAGCAACGTTGGTAGGTACGTGCGTGATCTACAATTTACTCTGATTTTCACTTTTTTGTGCTTGATGCATCCTGAAACAAAGTCGGTGGCATGGCCAAGCCCAGGCCCACCTTGGCACTAGTATGGGTACTGCTGTATTTTACCCAAGACAATGATCGCCTGCTGTAATATCAGTCTTAATATTTACTTTGACCAAATTATATTGTTTTGTTTAAATATACTATGGATTATGGAAATCACCGAACTGTAGAAAGGTAAGAAAACTCTAAAACTGTGCATTGTCCCCATTAATAATTGCCTGTAACCTGAATGAATTTAATAACCCAGCATAGAACATGGGTTGAATGAGTGGCATAATTTCAAACAAAAAAGGTATACATCATATTTCTTAAAATCTAACGTTTCATTGCCATACTAACAATGGTCTATCAACCACAAATCACCTGTTGGTACAAAGTCTGTGCTTTTGACAAATTATAAATTAAAGCTATATTAGCATTAAAAATGTTTTCTTTGGTGTCCATCTGTGGCCCGGGTAATTCCTCAATCCTGGCTATGCCACGGGATGAAGTTATCATTAGTTTAGTTACAATTAAAAATGCATACTTGATGTGAGGCATAGAGTAATTTCTGCTCCGAAAAATGTGGTGATCTATGACGGGAGCATGTTAATTGCAAAATGCATCGCTGGTATACTTAATTTGAATTACAGTTGCTCCTTTGTTGCAGTTGATACATGCCTTTTGGTTTTTTAGAACGTTCGCGAGAGATTCCCCAGGTGGAAAACGTAATCTTGTAATAAATATCAGTGCCCAGCAAAAAACACATGTCGTACTTGTACCTTTAGCACATATCACACTGAACCAATCATTAATGCACCACGAACAAACTGATGGATTGCACTGTCTAGCACACTCAGTTTTGAACTGTCTGTATTTAAATCACATGTAGTATTCAGATATGATACCACTGCTGCATCATAACTAATACAGGAACATGCTGTATTAGTGGCCTATACCTGACACCAGGCCAGTACAAGCGTGCGTTTTTTCGTTAGTGGCCGCAGAAGAACTCTCCAGAACTTATGAAAATGTGGAAGTCCAGTTACTTCCCAGTACAGTGTGGATTTATATATATATATATATATATATATTTAGATTTGGGGATAATTAAGTGCATTCAGTGGCCTAAAGTGGGCAGTATTGGCCATGTCTATTCTTAGTATGCTTCTTAGTTTACGTCACTGTAATCGTTAATATTTTGGTTTCCCTTTTCATTTCACTAGGTGGACAGAGGCTGACAAACACCTTTTAATGAGGTCTGTATGAGCTTTTAGGAATTCAACATAATATTGGCTTCACAAAACTACATGAAAATAGTTTGAAATGAGATGAAAACCGTATTCAAAACTGATCAACGCAATATGATTGTCGCAAGGCGATATTACGTTCAGTAATGTATACAATTCAGGGGCGGATTTAGGGGGATGTGGATTGGGTGGCTAGCCACCCCCCTTTGGAGTAGCAGAAGAAAAATTTGATTATGAATTATTACGACAGAAGATAAACGCAATCACTCAGGGCAAGTGTTTTATTATTATTTTGCTTAATTAAAGGTATGGTCTTCTACCGCAGTTGAATTTATTTTACTGCTGTATTTCTTCTATTTTTTGACGTTCAAAGAGTTTGTGGTGTTGCAGGTTCCAATTTGACCTTCCCAAATTGCAACGTTTTAGGGGTATGCCCAATGGAAAATTATAACGTATTGTGTAATTTGGTAGCTTCTTGGTATCAGCCATCCCCCTCTCAAAAATCCTGGATTTCTCCATGTAATTCGGTCACAAAAGTCTTACTACATTTTGAAACTGTAGCAAACGAAGCTTATACAAGTACAAATCTCGTCAATTCTCACGGTATTGTGGGATGAACAATCTTGTTCTTCATTGTTCTAACAACGTGTCTCAGCTCTGATGAAGCAAAAACGGTTCACGGTTTCTGAAACAGGAAAACAACATAGACAGGTCTAAATTTACAAGGTGGAGCAAGTGCCCATCCACAGACAGCAATGACGGCCAGTCGTTTTATTTCCTGCAGGTATCATGCTTTGTATGGCGATCAATGGACAAAAATTGGAAAGCTTCTTGGACGCAGTGGCAATTCTGTCAATCACAAGGTTTTAACATTGCAGAAATCTACTCCAGGTTTGAGTGCAGTGGGTTTTTTTTATGTACTTCTTGCTGTTACTTCTAATTTGAAAAACCCTTTCCCTGACACTATGATTGGTACAAACTGCATCATTCTGCTGTCGTTCAACTACAGTAACCCAAAGACATCCAGGTAACCTGATTGGATTAGCCAGGTTAGATAGGTTAGCCAGATATTTAAGTCTTTTATTGCCTACAATGCTGCACTCCGCAAATTAGGCATGCTCTCCTTAAGTCAAAAGCCGAATACTTATTGGTAAAGGAAGTACATGTAGCGCGATGTCGAGTGCAAATAGGGAAAAAAAAACCTGTCACGAGTCAGTTTTTTAGACTATCAAGCCTGCTTTTCCCTTAAGCATAAGAATAAACTGTTACGAGAAGTTAGCTCCGAGAGACAGTTAGTTATAGACATAAGCATAACTCCTACACAAGCCGAAGTGTAGGACAAAAAGTGAGCCAAAGAAAAGCTCTCCTCGATTTATCTCCCATTCCACTTAATGGACATGTGCGCGATTCCGATGTACAAGAGGCTTGTTTAGATTTTGTGCAGATCTGATGTTTGCCCTTAAGTTGCCAATGAAAACCAAGGTTTATAGACTTCACCAACTGACACTTCCAATCACATAAAACAATTGTGTTTTTCTCAGTATTCACGACGTTGACAAAATGGTGTATTTCCATCACGTGTCGTTAACAAGTAGCACAGATTTTGAACAAAATTCGAACTGATTTACATAAACAATACTTCGACTTAAATTTCCTCGCAGGTTATTGTAAATGGACGAAAGAAGAAGCAGATCTACTGAACGCTGCCGTCAGAGCCGCAACGAACACCGACTTTGAAACTCAAATATATAGCTCGATCAACTGGGCCTTGGTGTCGAGGTTCGTCGGAAGTAGGACGCCTGAGCAATGTCGAATAAAATGGTAAGGTTTACCTGGATCTTTAAATCGTTTTACTTCGAAATCATTCTAAAATACGGCCGGTGGGCTCAACTTGAACTTCCACGGCCAGATGTCATTATTCTGTGAAAAATATGTGGCGTTCACTAGGATATGGTTATAGGTCAACTGGTAGTTTATTTCTAGTGCTCACTTGGAAATCTGGTGCAAAATATATGTTGGTATAAATACTATTTACAAAAATAGCAGCGATCTTGTATCGGATATACCGTTGCTCGCGTTCAGCTCCTACTTGTATGCCCCACACAACCCCGACGAAAATATTGCAAAGTGCTTATGATACGAATACGTGTAAACATTCATTTACAAAAGTGGTGAAGATTCCAACGATTTTAACCCAGAAAACAGCGCGAAACGTTCATGTATATCAGGAGTTGTATCAGAGATACAACACGTGTGTTGTATCACATTCGCAGCTACACATTCAACATTAGATTCTTTCGGGTTTTTCTTCATGAATTATAAATGAGTATTGTGATACAGACGTGCATGTCTCAGTTAACCTCCAAATATTTTTACTTTCATCCAGAATTATTCGTTAATGCCAAGTTATCCACACGATATGACATATGGCAGTAAAAAGGGGGCATTTTCTCCTTTGAAATTTTTATTTAGATTCTGTTAAAATTTGTTTGAAGGGTAGATTCACGTAGAAAGTTGGTAAGAAGGTGAAACGTAGTGCGGTTTATCTGTGTAGTGAATTCTCGACTTTGTCCCGCCAACTCAGCCTGGGAAAAAAGTACTTCCTTCAAACGATACTTTGGTGCAGACATAGCTGCCATAGGATTCTCTTCTTCTACCATTCTCTTCTATTCAGAACAATCTTTCCCCGTTTCCAGAGATATTTTTAACCTTGTTCTGGCGAAGAGGCTAACAGCCTAGCAGTTTCCATTGCTAAGATCGGCACTAGGGCCTTGGCTTTGCCAGTGATATACTAAATTGAAATTTTTAAATTATACACACAAATGTAACTGTTGACTTGTTTTAACGTGTTTTTCCAGGCTGAGAAATGTTTGTTGGGCGAATGTCAATGGATACAAAACTAAAACGTGGAACGATCTCGACGATGTTAATTTGATCGAACGGTTAGTTCTGATAGTTAGACTTTATCAGATATAGTTAGTTCCAGATAGTTAAATTTGGATAGTTAGAATTCCATTGATATGTAAAAGTAGGCTTCTAAAATTTAAAATGTTTCTTGGGTTAAAATTGCTCCCAAATTGTGTTGTTCCTGTTACTTCTCAACCTCATTTTTTTTAATCACAGGATTTTACTTCATATTTTCGGCTCGAAATTGAGGTTCTCAGGCCCCTAAAACAGTCTTTCACCCTAGGCTATCCTTCTTTGCCAAAGTGGCCAATTTCCTTAAACAAGCGAAATTTACGTCTACCCTTGATGGGGCAGAGGGACATTTACTTTTCTGTACCCAAGGCGTCTGGACCGATATATTCTGCGTTGAAAAGGGTCAAGACCCAGTGTAACCCTGTTGGAAAAAATGGTACATATACATTCCATCGGCGTGGATAGAATCTATAGAGGGCGAATAGAATCTACGGAGAATAGAATCTTGGAAAGCTCGTCCTGTGCTCTGCCATATAAACTACGAAGATCTTAGCCAGAAACCTTTCATAAATAACCAACTCACAAAAGTTATCCGGTTGTGCAACTCCCCTTAACTGGCCCATGTTTAAAAAGTAGACATTTGTAATAATTTCACATGTAACATGTAAAATTTAAAAGATTTTGTGGTGGTTGATGCAGTTACGGTTTTTGATATAATTTCGCCGGCTGATATTCCTGAATCACATCCAGAGGATGGATGGGATGATCAGTCCTCCTCTCGCTTGAACCCAGATGGGGAGAACCTCCTAAAAATGATCAAACAACATCATTTTGGAAAAATCACATAGTATTAAGGCCATTATTTGGCCAAAATAATTGCTTAAATCCCATCCTTGACGCGACAAAGTCATTTTCAAGGTATCCTTAGACACCTGTTCAAGGGAAGGGCTCTCTATATTGTTATCGTTATTGCTGTTATTATTATTATTATTATTATTATTATTATTATTATTATTTAATAGTATTAGTTTATGTAATTATCATATTTTTATTTGTATTTGTTCACTGAAAAGCCCCCAAGGGGAGTGTACAATAAATTATTCAAATTCAACTCTCAAGCTCCTGGATCCATAGGACACTTGCACCTTCGGTGCTGGTGATTCACCGCCTCCAATGTTTTTCTGGTGGAAAAACCTTCTTGAAGGTTGATTTTCTTTGGCATTTTGGATTTAGATTGTATCAATGTCCTCAAACCGATGAAAACGACGTTGACTGGGTTAAGATGACGGCGGAAATTCCCAAGTACGTGCAAAATCTTCTTAAAAGAATGGATAATCATCTAACACTTCATGAAATCAATCCGTTTAGTTCGCGCATGTTTGATTCATAATCCCTTGTACTTAAACAAATTTCTTTTTCAAAAAGAAATACTAAGGCAGTGACAAAAGCAATCGTGTGAAAAATGATGCTAGGATTACTATGAATGACAAGGAAAGTTGCAAGACTGGGGTTCGCAAACCTTTGATCGGTCTCGCCCGTGCCTAACGTCTCTATCTGTTTATTTGAACAAATGATGAGGACTATTTCACTGACTTAGCAAAAGCGAGAGTTGATGAGAGTTTCGACTATCAGCATCATTTGATCACAAGCTCTTTGCATCCAGAGAGCTGAAAAAAGTCTCGTACAAAATCGTTTTGTTTAAGGCTCTTGAAGTCAAATCATCATTTGACCAATGTTCATTAGTTTTCATTATCAACGTCTTTTTAGTTCTCCGGCTCGTCAATGGTTGCGCCTGAGATGGTTCAACCTGAAGAAAGTTGTTCCAAACTATATTGAATGTGATTTTGAAGGTATGATTTGTTTGTGCTTGTTTCTTTATACAGACTTGGGAAACTTTCACGTTTGTAATTACTAGCACCCCCTTAAAAGAATTTTCGTAATTCCACTGTTTGAAAATGCAAGACTGCAACTGCTTTTGGAAATTTAAAAGATAACCCACGCACTCAAAAACTCGAATTAACTTTAAACGTAAGGTTCCTAAGAATATTGTTTAGAAAATTTAACAATTCTATGATATGACGTTGGAATTATCGGAATTGAATCCCGCCATCTTAGAGTTTGCTTGACAGTGAAGGATCTTTATTTAATTTGTCGTCATTGAGAGAATTTTGGCCACAGTGGACTGATTATACAATTATGGCTCCTGATTTTCCGATGTTCCTTATGAAATTCCGCTCAAAAATTAAAATGAAGATTCATCGGTGTTTTACTGTTTTTCATTTTCTTTCCTCTACAGAGCTACTTGATTACCTGTACAACGTACATCGGCCATTGTTGAAACAGAAAACATCTCAAGGCGATAGAGATAACACATCTGTAGAATGTTGACCTACTTTAAACCTTCGTTCAGCCATCCTTGAGACCCACAAAGCTGTCGGAAACGTTTGGATGGGAAGGATGGCAAAACGACTTTTTTTTTATATAAATATTTATTATATCTTCAAATCCTCATCGGTTTCCTCACCGCAAAGTAAAAATGTGCAAAATCATACAAAATGTTGTGTATTGTTAGTGTAATTGCTTGCCATTTTACTTCATGAGAATACGTTCGACTTCGTTGCAGGTTGAGGTGGTGTGGTGATTCTGACGAACGCTGCATTCACACTGGTTGCCACGCCTGTTCCCCGGTATAAAACATCGGTCTGATGCGATATAATTTGCATGAACGGAAATCTTGTCGCTGTACATATTGGAGCGTGATGATGTTCCATAATACAGTGTGTGTCAAAAAAGGCTACCCTATAAAAAATTCGAATGATTATTATTGTTAATAATAATAATAATAATAATAATAATTATTGTTCATGAACACGTTTCTTTCTCTGACGAAGGCCTTCGCTCGAAACGTTGGAATTCTTTGAGATCAGTCACGGCAGATATCAACATTAACTTTTTACCATATTTATCAGTCTACGCAGTATTCTATTCTTATAACATAAAATTGACGAATCGAAACGAGACACTAGGAGATAAACGAAGGAACGGTAACTGTGACCGAAAGAGAAAAAGAGTTGCTGAGCCAGTGTCTACGCCTAAAGATGATCAAGCTTTAACAACGAGTACATTTCTTTGTAAATGGGTCTATAATTCTTTATCTGCTAATTTAAGGGGGCTGAGGTCACGTGGCTTGATAGTGAAGAATGTCATCTTGTGACTTGATATGTAAGTCACAAGATGAGATTTTTCGGTCTGTGTTTTATTCTTTACATTCTTAAGCCTCTTGGCAATTTCAATGCACTCGGTTCTTTTCAGTACTGTTCTTTCCGGCAGAATCACTCCTATGTTTTTCAGAATGGGATTATCAACAGGAGAGCACTGGAAAGCCTTGTCCAACGTTGCGTAGTAGAACTGCTTCACAAGCCTTAGAAATTCATTGTTTAGATGACTTCCAATATCTTCCTCCATTGTTGCCAGGTACACCCTAGCTTCGTTACCACAATTCACCTCTGATCTGGAAGCTGGTTTTCCCTATATGGAATTTCAGTTGGTGGTTGATGATTACATCTAATGGCGCAAAGAATCCCAAAAACTTCTTCATAAGTCGCACTGTCTCTGGGTAAATCGAGGGAGCCTTTACATCTCCAGACTGAAACAAAGTAGTGAATGAAGACAAGGGACCCTAGGAAAACTTCAAGAACAGTAGAAACAGCTTTGTCTTTGGGTTCTCTGGTAGCTTCTTCACACGCTGCACTCTGCCTTTGTCCTCAAAGTTTTTGTGGCTAGAGAAGTAAGACTTCAGGGCATCGAAGAGCTTCAGGGTCTTGGCGATTTCCCTCAACAGACTCAGCCATCTAGTGGTGCAGTGTTTGACTATTTTTTCGGCATCAGTCCCAGGGAAATCACAAAATTCTTTCAGAACTTCCTTTCGTTTGGCACTGTAATGGAAGTGATAATAAATGTCTACCAAGTCATCCACTTTAAAAAGCAATGTCTTAACAGCAGCATTCGTCACCAAGTTAGTTAAGTGGCAGATGCATCCCAGATCAATCATGTCAGGCTCTTCACCTCTGATCCGACTCAGCACAGAATTCTTCTTCCCCTTCATAACTGAGGCGTTGTCACTATTGAAAACATGTTGCTCCATGGAATATTTCTTGACCTCAGTGAATTATCAATGGTGCTGAACGAGTTCTCTCTCGCTCCTCGGTTGCAGATTGGCATGTCAAGAAAATGGGTTGCCACCTTTGTTGTCTCATCGTAGAGTCTCACTAACTTGATCAACTTCTTATCGTTTGTGTCGTTCGACTCATCACACATGAAGCCGAACGGTGACGAACACAGTTGCTTGATTGAGTTGTTTTCCAAATAAGGAGCAATAGCACCTGAATGGATAAAATATAACTACCTTTATTTTTGTGAACTTACATTGAAATTTAATGAACACGTGCAAGCAACTACCATAACAATACCAACCATGCAAACACCAACATGAACATTTACAAATGAATTGTGTGTATTACTTGTTCATGCTTTACTATATGAGAAATGCCAATGGTATATACACACACAAGTCTCGATCAACGTGTGGTACCGTACATAAACAAACAGGTCAGGTATACCTGGGATTTGCATTGGAGTACATACATTAACGTGATCTCCATGATTGTGTACGGTACCTAAAATAAGGATTTTACCAATTTTGAATTATGTAAACAATGGGAATATAAAAGCGGTTAAAAGCCTGCTAGTTAAGTTTATAAAGTACAGCATACCTTTCAATAGTGATATAAAAATGGGATCCTGCGTAGGCAGTATGAAACAGCATAAAGGTTAAAGGGTTGGTAGACTGCCGAATTTATGATAAAGAATTCTAACGTTTCGAGCTATGGTCCTTCGTCAGAGTGGAACGAGTTCTAAATGAGGAATGGCAATTTGACTAGGTTTTATAGCAAATTATGTGACAAAAATCAACCAATGAAATGTGAGGAAAAACAAACAAATCAACGATCTAGCAACGACAAGGAAGTCACTTGCTATCTTTAACAGCGATCAGTAAACCGGCCCGGGTAGAAACCGCTGGAGACCAAAGGGGAATAAAAATTTGCATTCGGTAAAAATGAAAACCAAGGAAAAACATGAGGTTGTTGAATAAAAGAAAAGTGTTCGTTGAGCCCATGGGGATGAGTAGTTCCAAGCTTGAAAATGAGACGCCTTTCTTGTCTCTGGTGGCTGTCATTGGTACCCAAGAGGGCTGAGATGGCACACTTTCATAACCGAAATAGAATGGCTTGCGCTGTTGAAATGCCGAGCGACAGGCTTGTCAACATCTTTGTTCATTAAGGAGCGAAGGTGCTCGGCAAACCTGTCAGAGACGTCGACCAGTTTCTCCGATATAGTTTGGGATACTTATTACATGATATGCAATAAATGTTGGAGGAGGTGCATGTGAAATTATGCCGGACAATGAAATTACAATTGGGTCCACAAATGGAGGTATTCTGACTGAGAAAAGGATATGTATAACAGCGGGCTCAAAAACAAGAAAAAGTGCCGGCTGGTAATGATGAATTTTGTTTCGTAGCCCTGTGTACTAAAGAATTCCGAATGTTTTTATTATGCCGAAAAGAGATCAATGGATTATCGGTGAAAATAGCCGATGTCTCAGGATCACTTATCAAGATATCGAAATACTGAATGATGTCCCTAATTTTGTAGTTGAAGAAATGAAATGTCAGGACTAAGGGAATCCTTTCTGTGGAAATTTGCTCCGAAGGTGGTTTTAGAATGTCCAAACGAGAAACATTAAACGCTTTTGGATATCGGTGTCCAGTAAATTGGAAAGACGACCACGTTGGGCAAAAAAAGATCTCATTTACGAGGACTTGGGCTTTAAGTCCCCATCATCACTGCAAAGGCGGCGAAGACGCAGGAATTGAGATTAAGGGATGGATTTCTTAGTATGCTTGGGGTGGGAAGAAGAGAACAATAGATAACTATGAGAATCAGTCGGTTTGTAAGCCACGGACGTCGTAAGCGCATCACCAATAATTCGATTCGATTGAAATTGTTGAATATCAAATTGGCAAACAAATCACGGACACCCTTCCAAACACAAAATTAGTCATCTCTCAACTGATAACACGTACAGGCGAGCCTACTCATGCAGCAAAGATCTCTGAGGTAAACAAGAAAATAATTGAGGTATGTACAAACCAAAGCTGGGCAACTATATCTCACGATAACATCAAGAGTGACGTTCTTAACTCCTATGGAGTTCACTTAACCAGGCAAGGAACTGCTGTTTTGACCAGAAACTATATTAATTGTATTAAAAATCTAAGTTGAACTGCAAAATTACTCCATATTCCTGTTCAACACAGCTCCCCTCATACTCCTGAACCAGAAAGTATTACTAGCAGTACTTCTCCAACATTGCCTATACAAAATTCACCATTCGCAGTTCTCAAGGGTTTTAAAATAGGACACCTGAATATCACGAGTCTGATCAGACATTTGGATGAACTACTTGTCTATATGTTGGACAAACCTCTGGACATACTTACTATTAATGAATCTAGATTAGATAGTTCAATTAACAGCCAGATGGTTGAGATACCTGGCTACGAAATGATAAGAAAAGATCGTAATAGAAACGGAGGAGTTGCAATCTACGTAAAAAGTAACGTTAATTTCATAAGGCGTGAAGATTTAATACCAACTAATCTCGAGGCAGTCTGTATTGAAATTTTAAAACCAAAAAGTAAACCATTCCTCGTTGCAACTTGGTATCGTCCACCAGATACTAAAATTGAACTATTTCACGATTTTGAATTGTTTTTACAAGCCGACAACGAGAGAAAAGAGCTTATAATAACCGGAGACTTAAATTGCAATTTCTTACAATCCGAAAATAACATATCACTAAATAAAATACAGGATCTCATGGATATTTACCAGCTCCAGTAACACATCAAAAGTCCTACTAGGGTAACATTAACTTCTGCAACCCTTATAGATGTAATTTTTTCACAAATTAACAACAAAATTATAGACGCTGGGGTTATTGATCTTGGGATCAGTGATCACAATTTGATCTACGTATGTAGGAAAGTTAGTATTCCTAAAGAGAAGTTTAAATTTGTCGAGTCTAGACAATTTAAACATTTCAACTGGATTAAGTTTCAGGAAGATCTAAGGCATGCCTTCATATCAATTAATGCAATTTCAGACCCTAATCTTGCTTGGGAAATTTGGAAAAGAGAATTTTTGAAAGTCTCTGACAAACATGCTCCAATTAGACACCGCAAAGTCAGAAGCGAATATAAGCCTTGGCTTACCCAAGATATTAAGAAGCTAAGTTATCTTAGAGATTACCTAAAACAAAAGGCAGTTAAACTTGGATCTTCTGTCTACAACGAAGCTTATAAAAAATGCAGAAATTATGTAAATCGTTTGATAAAAACAACCAAGTCTAATTATTATAACTCAAAATTACTTAATGCGAAGAACAGCAAGGAAAGCTGGAAAATTATTAATGAAATATCAAATCGACAATCTAAAACCACAACGATTAATAATCTACAAGTAGACGGAAACTATATAACCGGCAACAAAAACATCGCTGAAACTTTTAATCAGTACTTCTCTAATATTGGTCCTAATCTAGCGAACAACATACCAAGTAATGGTTTTGATCCCTTGATCTATATGACCCCGACACAAAACTTGTTTCGCTTTACAACAATAACCCAAGAGGATTTGAAATGTACATTGAACCAAATGAAAATTAGCAAGTCAGTTGGACCTGACAAGATTTCAGCAAAATTACTAAAGGAAGCATGCGGGTCAATAATTGAGTCTTTGGTTTATATTTTCAATTTATCGTTAGAAACAGGGATTTTCCCTGAAGATTTGAAAGTAGCTTGTGTCTCACCTATTTACAAAGCTGGATCTAGATCTGATTGCGGAAATTATCGACCCATATCTGTTATTTCCGTTGTTGCAAAACTTATTGAAAAAATCGTTTATAATCAATTATCCTCTTTCCTAGAAACTAACAAAATCATTATATCTCAGCAATCAGGCTTTCGGAAAAAACACTCGACTGAGACCGCACTTCTTCATTCCACAAACCAGTGGCTAGTCAATATGGATAATGGTTTCGTCAACGGTGTCCTATTTCTCGATTTAAAAAAGGCGTTCGACACCGTTGACCATAACATACTTATATCCAAACTCAAAATGTACGGTGTGCACGGAACTGCCCTCCGGTGGTTTCAGTCATACCTTCACAACCGTAAGCAAATTTGTAAAGTGAATCAAGCGATGACGGGAACGAAGACTGTTAGCTGCGGTGTACCACAATGGTCTAACCTTGGACCGCTACTGTTTTTACTATATATCAATGATTTGCCAAACTGTCTTAAAAAAACAAATGCAGCCTTATTCGCCGATGACACTAACTTATCGTGCGAGGGAAGCAATTCTTTACAAATCGAAGAAAAACTTAACTCAGATCTTGAAGATGTCCGTAAATGGTTGTTGTCAAACAAATTAGCTTTGAATAATGAAAAGACTGAGTACATGATTATCGGATCACAACAAAGATTACAAGCATTCTCAGATAATGATTCTGTCTTAACGATTGGGGAGGAGACTATTAAACGAGTATCAAATAAAAACGTGTTAGGTGTAATCATCGATGAACAGCTGAGATGGGACAAACACAATGGCGGGCAATGCAAAACTATATCTAGAAATCTTAGCTTGTTAAAAAAAGCTAAACAGTTTGTATCTCAAGATACTTATACTCACCATGTATAATGCACTGGTGTTGCCCCATTCCAATTATTGTTCTACTGTATGGCATGATGGTAACAATTCTAATATAGAAAAACTATTCAAACTGCAGAAGCGCGCAGCTAGGATTATTACTGGATCTACATATGAAATTCGGTCAGTCGAAATCTTTAATAACTTAAAATGGTCTCCCGTCATCAAAACTTTGAATCAACGTGAATCGATAAATGATATACAAAATAATTAAGGATTTAGCACCAAACTATTTGTCACAGTTGTTTAACACATGTGATAAACACTATTATAACTTACTGAGTAATAACACCAAACTTATACCAAATAAGCCGAGAACTGATTTCCTAAAGCGAAGTTTTTCCTATAGAGGAGCTGTGTGTTGGAACAGGTTAGATGAACATATAGTAAACAATATTAATACAAAGACCTTGAAAACATTCAAAAGTCTGTTAGCCAACCCGTGAATAATTCACTTATTTTATTTTGTAAATAGCTATATATAGTTTGTAATATAGGTATGTAATATATTAGCTTAATGTTTGTAAGTAGAAATTTACACGGCCCTTTGAAAAGCAGACTATCCGAAAGGCTACCGTGTTTAAATAACATTAAATAAGAATAAGAATATCCGATTATCGGGAGATTTCTCAATCAAGTCGGGAGGCGGGAGATTTGCTCAGGTATTGGGAACCTCCCGCCGAAATCGGGAGGGTTGGCAAGTATGTTTTTTTGAGCAAAATGAATTGAACAAAATTATACTCGAAAATCAATCTTAGTGCAATACTACACTATTTGGACTTTTTAACTTATTTCGCAAGTTTCTATAGGTTGAAATAGTCGAAAACCATAGGTTCACGCCTTTACTTTTGGTCAAATATTTTGACCTCGAAAACGAAGATTTTTGCCTAAAACTACTGCAATTAGTCCAAAATGCAATTATTTGGGCTGAACGTTCATATTTAGAGGTTGTTTCGAAAGTTTGAACTTGGTCGAAAAAATCGTCAAAAACCATAGGTTATCCCCTTTACTTTTTGGTGAAAATTTTTGACCTCGTATACTAACCACAATTTTAGCCCATACTTACGCAAATCAGTGCAAAACTGAATGCTTTGGCCTAAGCTTATATCTTGAACTTATTTCGGAAGTTTGAGATTGGTGGAAAAATCGTCGAAAACCATGGACTAATCCCTTGGCAGGAATAAGTGCAAAACTTAATTTTCGTTTTTGGACTAAACTTCCCTATATTTGAGCTGATTTCGAAATTTAGAGATTGGTCCAAAACTCGCCAAAAACCAAAAACCCTTTTCTTTTTAGTGAAATATTCGGCTAAGGAAACTGAAAATTTTAGCACAAAACGACTGGAATAAGCGCAAAATTAATTTGGGCTTAACTTTTATAATTTCAGCTTATTTCGAAAGTTTGATTGCTCAAAAAAACATCAAAAACCATGGGTTAACCCCTTTACGACTTGGGCTTAATGTCAGTTACAATCCGCTATTAGTATCAAAGGAAATAGTCTACGTTGGTTCATCTCATACCTGAGCGACAGTACACAAGTATGTAAAGTTGGAACGACAATTTCTTCGAAAAAATATGCAAAGACCGGTGTGCCACAGGGGGTCTAATTTGGGCCCATTATTATTTATACTTCATGTAAATGACCTACCAAACTGCTGAAGCAATTCTATCCCTGCTCTGTTTGTAGACGTAAATGTCAGGTTCGCCTGCATTTGTATCTGGCTCGTGCGTGATAAGTGGACGCACGAGCCAGATACAAATACAGGCGAACTTGACATTTACTCTCCTTTTGACTCTGAAGAGGACTGCCGCTAAGGCTGTCGAAACGTCAGTCATTTCAACCAACAGTCTTTCTCAAAACTACACTAACCTGGACGATCAACTTCCTCAAACATGTCAAAGTTCGTACCGTGATATTTTGATACCGGTGCAGTTTCGTACCGGTATCGTGTGAACGGGGTCTTAGCTTTGGGAAGCTACGCCTTAGTTGTCCAACCATCAAAGGACATAGTTGGGGAAGATTTGACATCGGCAGACTCGTTTTGTCCATCCAAAAGTCTTCACACGTTCAAATCAATGCTGTATCAGCGCGTTCCCCCGAAAAAGGCGATGAAAATGTCAGCACACAGGTAACATACTTTGACCAAAAATCCTTTTGCCAGGGTTCAGGTTCATTAATGTTAATGAACATACTCGTGACCCTTTTCTATTATACAAATTTGACAGCGGTTGACCTCGACCTGTATTCTGACGAAATCTTAAAAACAACGAAGTGCTGCGAAGACATGTATTTATGGATGCTGCAGAGAACCCCAAACCGAGACCTGTATTCTGACGAAATCTTAAAAAACAGCGAAGTGCTGCGAAGAGAGCCCCAAACTGACATACTACAACACAGGTTTGTTAGCCAGTTCTGGTAGTAACGGTTAAGAGGAAATATGTCATTGTAAATTAAAGTTTTGCACTTCAGTATTTGTGTAAACTACCTTCTGTTTATTCGAATAAGGTTTATCAAGGTCCTTGATGTGGTAGACGAGTGTAAAAATGAAAGCATTGACCACGTGACAACTACACGTGGTTTTTAGGGCTGAAGTCGCAAATCGGATCGCTTCCAGTGTGAACGCTAAAGTACCGTGCTAACCACCACTAACCGGCCTAGACGAGTTGCTTAGCTGCCTAGCAAACACGCACGCGTCAGACTTTGCTCGCCATTTTTTCTTTCGCAGCGAAGTATAGTCT
Source organism: Heliopora coerulea (assembly GCA_030142905.1). Lineage (NCBI taxonomy): Eukaryota > Metazoa > Cnidaria > Anthozoa > Scleralcyonacea > Helioporidae > Heliopora > Heliopora coerulea. The sequence goes on along the minus strand of JASJOG010000072.1, from coordinate 819,990 downwards.
AACTACATTTATTTTACGCCATGTCAAAGCGAGGGGAAACCTGGTTGGACGAAGAAGTATTAGCTCATTTCTATTTGGAGCCAAGAAATTTTGGCAATGCTAGGGGATTCTCATAGAAAGGCTGATGTATACGGCGTAAGTATGAAACTTACAGAGCAAGGATTTCATCGCAATTACAATCAATGCCCGACTAAAGTCAAACATCATTTCACCCAATGCATGCAACACCTAAGTATTTTGTCTTCTCTTTTTGCACAAATAATTTACTAAATGTTCCACAAGTCGTCTTTTGCTGTTTTGTAGTCTTATTCTTGCACGAAAATTCTTAATACACAATACTAGCCCTACAGTCTGATCCACAGCTGCCACCTGCTCTAATCTGAACAAGGTCAGACCGGTTTTACATCGATCTGAAATAGATGTGAACGCTCGATTGAAGTGATCTCGGATCGGTTTTAGATCGATCTGAAAGCGAGCTAAATGTAAACGACCCCTTAAACGTGAACAATTTACAAAGCAGAAACTGTTGGAAAATTTTTACAGCCCGAAATGCAAAAGTGGAAAATCACATGTATAGAACATTCATAGCACATTTGAGGGCTTAAACTCTGCACCAAGATCCTTCCTATGGTGACTACCGCAAATAAACTCATGAGGCAATCGATGCGGTTCTCGTAGACGTGTAAGATCACCAAGTGATTAAGTCGTTGCTGAGACATCGCCGAGTGTAGGTGTCGAGCACAGAAACTGCACAAGCGTCTGCCCCGGAGGCTAAGGTGTCTCTTGATACGTCGCACTGCACTAAGACCGCTCACCTCCTGCACCGGTGGTAACTATCACGAGCAGCAGTTTCTCTTGTTTGCACACCCGAGACACACTTTCGTGGAGGTTGACGCGCTCCCATTGACACACATTCACAGAAATATTCAATAAAAAAAATTGTCAAAACGTTAAAAAATGGGGCGGCCTTGGCTGGGGCAGCCCTGACGGCCATGCGGGAGAGGGGGAAAAAAGAACATCACATTGTCAACGTCAATCAACATGGCAGCGAAGTCAGATCAGATACATAAGGCGACTGTTGAGTCACCTAGCTTGTAAATCAGAGGCCGCCGCCCTACCCCACGGAGACGAAGTCGAATACATGGGTGTCTCGCAAAGATATCCACCAAGTTTGCCATTTATTCCTCTGCCATTTAACCCACCCCTGAGGGTGGTTATAGCGCCACCAATTCGCTTGTCGGTAGTCGATTTTAGTAAAAACGGGGGGAACCACGTGAAGGTATCGACTTTCCTGGGACTACTCCTGGCACACTAGGGCTTTTTAGGCCGGCCAGTAGACCTCCTGCTACAGGAGCGGTACACAACCTGTTCGTCCCTTCTCCCCCCAAAAAAATGTGCATTTTTTTACGTGAATGCACGAACACGTGTATACGTATACCTGCCTATCTACCTGGCCTGCCTACCTAGCATTCTATCAATCTACAATCTACAATCTACAAATATATACATCCACATATACATACATACATATCGGTATATATCTACATATATCTATATATATATATCAAGATTTATATATATATATCCCCTATATATATATATATCTATATCTATAAATATAAATCTATATACATCAATATATCTCTATGTATGTATATATACATCTGCATATATCTGAATATATCTACATGTATATCTACGTATATCTATATTTACTTCTATATAACAGTACACCACATACCTTTTTTCCGTTCCACGCCAGTTTGTGTGAGGCATCCATCTGGCGATTGTGACTCCTCTTGTTCATCGCGCTTCTGGCTGGGGCACTTAAGGTCAAGCTTAGTGGGACGCGGTTGATCTAGGGTGCGCTTCCGATACCTTCGAAGGCGAAGGCGAGGATGCTGTGTTGTAGCGCAGGGCGCAGAATATCAGGCAGGACACATGTACTGCCAGCAAGCCTTTATGGCTTGCCGCAGTACAGCGTGCTGTCAGCAAACCCTTCCTGGTTTGATGACAGCACAATTTACACCTTTTTATTTAAATCTAGCTTATTTGTAAAAATATTTAGAAGATATTTGACAAAACAACTTGACACAAATCCTCGATCTTTAAACTTTGCTTCATTCCCTCAGCACTTCATATCCAATGATGGTCGTAACCAGACAATTGAAGGGGTGTCGTGCTTTTGAAGATTCTAAATAAAATAATTGACACAACTTTATATTTTTTGTTGCATGCCTTTAATATTTATTTATATTGACAATCATATTAATGGCCAGCACAAAACACGAAACAAAGCCATTGAAGATAAAGGATTTACTAAACCAAATAACATTTCGTCGCATCTCGCAACATCATCAGAGTGTGATGTAATATTACAAAACAATAGATATAAATAAATAAATAAATGAAAGTACCTAATTACAAGCTATGTAGTAGCGGAATTACAGAAGGGAAAGTTCAGAACAAAAACAAAGGAATGGAGCTGAGGTTGCCATTCAAAGAGGATTTAATTTTGGAAATTAAGAGGCTTTCTCTTACAAGAAGTTCGAAAGGCGAACAAGAGGAAGGAATTTTAAAGTCGTCAAGAGATGCAGTATGGCCACTTTCGGAAAGATGTGCTTAAATACTGGATGGGGTAGAAGTACCACGTTTTTTACCAGTAAGGGCAGAGACTCCCAAGTGATCTGAGACTCGTGTATATAAATGGCGAGCTGTTTAACCCACATATGTGCTACAGCATTGACACTCGCTACATTAGCACTTTTTCTTATTCAATGGCTTTGTTCCGTGTTTTATGCTGGGTATCAATGTTTGTCTTAAGATTAAGATTTCCACCTGGTTCCTCACTTGTGATTAATTATCAGGATAATTGTATACTCTCAAACTGACTATGGTGAGCCATGCAACCATTTGGGTCTGGTGATATAAGGCGTGTTAGTTCGGTAGCCGAGACACGTTTTAACTTGGTATTGGCAAGTTTCAGCCTAACTGCAGCAGCGATGTTGATGCCAAAGAAGACGTCTATTCTCTGTTCCCTGACGTATCCCTTGCGATCACTATATTACAACTGAGTTTCAACCAGAATTCAGCGCAAGACACTTCTATATTCATAGAAGCACCCTAGTAACCCCTCTTGCACTAATAAATCACGCGACCTCAGCCCTCTCTGAATAGCAGGTGTGGAATTATAAACCCTCAAAACATAATGGTTGGGTGGTGTTAAAAGTAGGTAAGGCAGACTGCAGTATTACAAAGGGACAGAGACGGTGTGATGGAAAGAAGAGTATTGACAATGCAGTGTTGCCGATGGCTATGGTTGTACCGGTTAGAGTGAGCAATGGATTTTGAATATACACAGCAACAAATAGGTAATTCTACCTCCGGCTCAGTAACCATATTGTTGCCATATATATATATATATATATATATATATATATATAAACTCGAATATAAACTTTTAGAAAACTTTATTCCTTCCCCGATATGAGGCGTTCGTTGATGTCCTTAAACTTTGGTGAAGGAAGACTTACTGTTATATATATATATATATATATATATATAAACCAAAGGTGAGGACCAGGAAGGTTGCAGTGTTGGTTTGAAGATGAAGAGCGCTCAATACCATACCAGTAGAGCGAATAAAGAAGTAAAATAGACAATTTTTGCTGTCGCTACTCTGAGTTTCACGCGCTCAGGCGATCATCAGGCAACTGACAGATTATTTAATTATTCACACATTTACAAGTTCACAGATGGTGTTGTGTTACATGTCGGCATGCGCTGAAAAGCTCAGATCGTTTATTTAAGATGTTCTTTTTACGTCCCTTCAAGATTAATAGCTTTTCCTCTAAGCATAAGCGGCATTTTCTAAATCCTGCTTTACATGATGGTAGCTGTTTAATGATTTCCCACTTGATCGTGTATTTAATAAATAAACGATCTGAGCTTTAATAAACGATCTGAGCTTTTCAGCGCATGCCGACATGTAACACAACACCATCTGTGAACTTGTAAATGTGTGAATAATTAAATAACCTGTCAGTTGCCTGATGATCGCCTGAGCGCGTGAAACTCAGAGTAGCGACAGCAAAAATTTTGTCTATTTTACTTCTATATATATATATATATAATATAACGTATATATCTGTACCTATAAGAATAGAATACTACGTAGACAGTGATAAATAAGGTAAAAAGTTAAAAGGTTGATAACTGCCGTAATTGATCTCTCGATATGTCTGTCTGTCTATCTGTATATATATATATATATATATATATGTCTATCTGTATATATATATATATATATATCTGTATATGTGTATATATATATGTATATGTATATGTATATATATATATATATATAGATAGATAGATATTGATTACTTATTAACCGAGTGTGAGGTCTGGACGGGAAAGTATTTGCCTGAGATTTTCGTACAGACCAAGCGACGAAGGAGCGAGGTCTGTACGAAAAAACCGAGGGTAAATACTTTCCCGTACAGAGTGAACAAACGAGGTTAATAAAGAATTTATTATAATGCTTTTGGCTCCTTTTTTCATCGCTTTTAACGAGGCTTTGTGTTCGTGAGTTAGCGGCTTAGGTTTACTTGTTTGTTTTTACCTGTTACATCGTGGTTTTTGGCATCTATTTATTTAGTTTTCTGCTTAAAATTATCGTTGAGAACGTTGAACTTCTTTTTCCGTAATTTGTTTTTATAAATTTCCTGTAAAACGTACCTGAATCTGGTTTGTTTTTCTTCAGATCAACTCGGAAATTTTCCCGCCAAAACTAGCCGGTCTGTACGAAGAACTTATTGCACGGCTAGGCAGCCAATCAGCATAGGTCATTTTGTGCACAGACCGGATAGCGAGCTCAGCCATATAATAAATATATAAATTGTATATTATATAATAGCAAAATGCTTGAAAAATATGATGCATTCATAATGTGAAAAAAATATACAGGTAACTAATATGCTAAATGTAACAGGACAATTTCGTTGCTTGATACAACACCTTTTGCTGTTCATTACCAGAATATATTCAATCATTAACGCCCACCTCAAACTTATTAACGCAAACTTACATTCATTATATTCAATCGACATTCACTAGCGTAGATATGCAATCGTTTGCATCAAAGGGCATTCCAATATGCCAACAGACAACCATTAACACCATTCTACTATACATTAGGGATAATAAAATTTCAATAACACAAAAGAATTATCTTGTCGAATTGAAATTTTATTAACCCTAATGTATAGTAGAATGGTGTTAATGATCGTCTGTTGCCGCTACAGAATTCCCTTCGATGCAAATGTTTGCATATCTACGTTAATGAATGTCGATTGAATAAAATGAATGCATTTATGCGTTAGTGAATTGGAGTTTGGCATTAATGATAGTATATTTTCTGGTAATGAACAGTAAAAGGTGTAAACATGAAAGATATGTTTTACTGCTCGATTCTAAACACCCACAATAAGTAATTTTCAGCGTCCTGGCATCTCACCTTTATTTCATTGTCTTGTACATGTTCCAAAAATTTGTTCACGTCGCATTTTCCGCAAGGCTTTTGGCTCAAATACTTCATTTCACCATCTTTCGTATCTTGTGTTTTCTGTAGCCATATATGTTAATGAAATGATATGCCTCCCTTGTTCCTAAACAGAAATGAGTAAATGCTCTCAAGACTAACTCAACAACTGCAAAACTTCTTGTAGGCAACGGCAGTCTCTATATTCGGCACAACTGATAGATTTAATTGATGACTTGAAAATAGGAATTCACCAAGTTGCTAAATGCAGAGCCACAAGGCAAAACCCATACGAAACGCTCTGTACTTCTTTTATCAGTCAAAGGACATGTACGACATTGATTTTACCAAAAACAAGGCACCTTTTAGCACTGTACGTCTCTAATATTTTGTGAAACATTCAAAATTCTGACTTCACAGTATTTAAGGTATGGGTGCAAGTCCACACGGGAGTGAACCCTTATTACTGAAGACCAGGAATACAAAAAGCGGCAAGAAACGTCTACCATGTCATGTACGAAAAATTCTCTGTACTTTTTCTGCCACTCAAAGTACAAAATTGACTTCACCTAGTTCACAATCATCCTCAGGGTAACATGAACTGAATATTTCATGAATTGACCTACACTGATAAAGTCAACTAGAGAAGTTGACTCAAGCGGGATTCGAACTCGCATCTTCGGGTTACCTGACCGCTGCTCCGCCAGTTGAGCTATCGAGTCAACTGGGAACAGTATCTCCACGGATATAGAGCGTTAAGTTTTCGCGAGAATTTTTCGTGCACTTAAATGTATCGAATATCAAAAGTTGTGCCATCTCACCTTCATTTCATTGTCTTGTACATGTTCCAAAAGTTTGTTCACGTCGCATTTTCCACAAGGCTTTTGGCCCAAATACTTCATTTCACCATCTTCACCATTCGGATTTTTCTATAGCTATATATAATGTAATAAATTTCTTCTATGTAACATTTTCCACGGGCTTGATGTTTCAAGTACTGTATTTCACCATCTTTCATATCTTGTGTTTTCTGTAGCCATATATGTTATGAATGTTCTCTATGTCACATTTTCCACTGGTCTTATGTCTCAAATACTTTATTTCACTATCTTTCACATCTTGTCTTTTCTGTAGCCGTATATGTTAACGTAATGATACGCCTCCCTTGTTCCTAAACAGAAATGAGTAAATGCTCTCAAGACTAATTCAACGACTGTAAACCTTCTTGCAGGCAACGGCAGTCTCTAGATTCGGCGCAACTGATAAATTTAATTTATGATTTGAAAATAGGAATTTAACACGTTGCTAAATGCAGAGCCACAAGGCAAAACCCATGTGAAACGCTCTGTACTTCTTTTCAGTCAAAGGACATGTACGACATTGATTTTACCAAGGACAAGGCACATTTTAGGTTAGCAGGTATGGGTGCTAGTCCACTCGGGACTGAACACTTATTACTGAAGACTACGAATACAAAACGCGGTAAGAAACGTCTACCATGGCACTTACGAAAAATCCTCTGTACTTTTTCTGCCACTCAAAATACGGGATTGACTTCACCTAGTTCAGAACCATCCCCAGGGTAACATGAACGGAACATTTCATGAATATTGACCTACATTGATAAAGTCAACTAGAAAAGTTGACTAGTGCGGGATTCGACCTCGCATCTTCGGGTTACCGGACCGTTGCTCTATGGAGTCAACTGGGAACAGCGTGCTCGTTTTGTCCAATATAAGTGCACATCCTCACGGGTGTCGAGAGTTAAGTTCATAGGCGTGGAGTACAGGAGTGCTAAGAGGCTTCAATCCCCTCAGAAATTGTTTTGGGGGATTAGCTCCCTTGTGATTTTATATTAATTGATACGTGATTACGTGCTGGTTGGGGTAATATAACCGCCCAAGCCTTATTATTTCACCAAGCCAATAGTATCCATGATGCACATGAGAGAATAAGCTAAATCCAACAACGAAATTTGAAATCTTAGCAACAAATAATTCATCAATCGTGGAGTCAGGCATTTCCGCTTTCGGTTTTAGCCGCCCCAGGGAATAGAAAAACTCTATGCCTATGATTAACTTGTCGCGAGAATCTCTGGAGCACTTAAATGTTGTATCGAATATCAAAAGTTGTGGCATCTCACCTTTATTCCATTGTCTGGTACATGCTCCAGAAATTTGTTCACGCCACATTCTCCACAAGGCTTTTGTCTCAAATATTCATTTCACCATCTTTACATTCTGATTTTTCTGTAGCCATATGTTATGAATTTCTTCTATGTCTCATTTTCCACAGGCCTGATATCACAAATACTGTATTTCACCATCTTTTACATCTTGTGTTTTCTGTAGCCATCTATGTTAATATAGTGATATGCCTCCCTTGTTCCTAAACAGAAATGAGTAAATGCTCTCAAAACTAATTCAACAACTGCAAACTTTCCCGCAGGCAATGGTAGTCACCAGATTTAGCGCAACTGATTACTTTAATTGATGATTTGAAAGTAGGAATTCAACACGTTGCTAAATGCAGAGCCACAAGGGAAAATCCATGTGAAACTCTGTAATTCTTTTATCAGTCAAAGGACATGTACGACATTGATTTAAACAAGGACAAGGCACATTTTAGCACTGTACGTCTTTAATACTTTGTGAAACATTCAAAATTCTGACTTCACAGTATTTAAGGTATGGCTGCTAGTCCACTCGGGACTGAACTCTTAGTACTGAAGACCAGGAATACAAAAAGCGGTAAGAAACGGCTACCATGGCACTTACGAAAAAGCCTCTGTACTTTTTCTGCCACTCAAAGTACAAAATTGACTTCACCTAGTTCAGAATCATCCTAAGGGTAACATGAACGGAACATTTCATGAACTGACCAACAATGACAAAGTCAACTAGAAAAGTTGACTAGAACGGGATTCGAACTCGCATCTTCGGGTTACCGGACCGCTGCTCCACCAGTTGAGCTATCGAGTCAACTGGGAACAGTATCTCCACGGATATAGAGCGTTAAGTTTTCGCGAGAATTTTTCGTGCACTTAAATGTATCGAATATCAAAAGTTGTGCCATCTCACCTTCATTTCATTGTCTTGTACATGTTCCAAAAATTTGTTCACGTCGCATTTTCCACAAGGCTTTTGGCCCAAATACTTTATTTCACCATCTTCACATTCTGATTTTTCTGTAGCTATATATAATGTAATAATTTCTTCTATGTAACATTTTCCACGGGCTTGATGTTTCAAGTACTGTATTTCACCATCTTTCATATCTTGTGTTTTCTGTAGCCATATATGTTATGAATGTTCTCTATGTCACATTTTCCACTGGTCTTATGTCTCAAATACTTTATTTCACTATCTTTCACATCTTGTCTTTTCTGTAGCCATATACGTTATGAATTTCTTCGATGTCACATTTTCCACAGGCCTGATGTCTCAAATACATTATTTCACCATCTTTCACATTATGTGTTTTCTGTAGCCATATATATTAACGTAATGATACGCCTCCCTTGTTCCTAAACAGAAATGAGTAAATGCACTCAAGATTAACTTACATGTAATAACTGTACACTCTTTCACAACAAATGGCTATCTCCAAGTTCTGCACAAATTATTAATTTGATCGATGATCTGAAACCCAGAATTCAAACTTGTTCCTGAATGTAGTCTCAGTCCTGAATGCTGAACTACAAGACAAACTTATGCAAAAATCCTCTTTACTTTTTCTGCTAATCGATGTACAGCACTTAATTTACTTAGGAATAGGTACCATAGGGTACTGTATTTCATGTTTGCAAGTTTATTTAAACTCCTCAATGCTTTTCTGACTACATAGTATTCAAGATATGGCAGGAAGCCCACTTAAGATTGCTACACATGTTAGCAGTGGCATTGCTAGGGTTAATTTACTGGCGATTGGGGGACCAAATTGTGCAATATACCCTGAGGTTTGCCACAATGGTATGCCCATTGAACTCAAAAAAGACTGGAACGATACCTGCAAACTTTATTTGAAGCCCACATGGAGGCTGTGTTCCGAATTTCCTCGCCTCCAAAGGAAAATATCCTGAGCAATTCACACGAACTACTTACTTGGTTTTTAAGGTTTTATTTTTTCGCTTGATGTTTTCACAGACCACTCCTTTTCACAACAACACTCACTCTCAGGTTCTCATATTTCATCAACAATATAAACTACCACACCCTTCGACGTCATAACCCCCGACAGCTGACATGTAGGTCAACTTGCAGATCATCCCAGTCCCCTACGCGATAAAACACGCCACCTATTGTGAAAAACTTAACCTGAATCGGGGGGTTAACAGTTTTCTTTCTTATCCTTAGTAAGTACAGTACAATGTCGGTAGGACTGCATATTTGACAGAATTAACTGTCAGTGAAAAGTAAAGGTTCAGTACAACTGACAGAACTTTTCCCCATGCGTGTTTTTGACCTACATGATTGCCCCCATGTCGGCTTCATTCAATGGTGATGTCTGGTACAACCATTGAACTCTAAAAAGACTGGAACGATATGTCGTTGTACCAGGCCTCACGATTGAATGAAGCCGACATAGGGGCAGCCATTAGGTCAAAAACACGCACGGGCAAAAGCTGTATCGAACCTTTACTTTTCATTGACAGTTAATTCTGACAAATATGCAGTCCTACCGACATTGTCCTCGATAAAAAAGAAAAAAGAAAACTGTCAAAAAAAATCCGAAATTCAAGTTAAGTTTTTCGCAACAGGTTGCGTGTTTTATCAAGTAGAGGACTGGGATGACCATCAAATTGACCTACATGTCAGTTTTGGCTTCAAAATACACTTTGCAGGTATCGTTCCAATCTTTTTAGAGTTCAATGGGTACGCCTGGCATACCCAGATGGTCAGCCGACTTGGTGCTCACAACTAAGTAACATCATTTGAGATCACTGGGTAAATGGCGAGGAGTGTTTGTTCGATATCGCACCAAGAAAAACCTGGTTGTAGAAACGAATGTTGCCGAGATCCAGAACACCAGGCAATAATTTAATTGTTCAACAGAATCAATACACTGGTATGAAATGGGGGGCAGTCCCCCCCCTCGAAACGCCTGTGCAAATTAGCGAATACCTGGAAGGAACAAAGGCATACATGATGCTTATATTGGCTGAATTGTAATCTATCAAAACTTGATAAAAAAATCTCTCATCAAAGAATAGCAAACCATGCATTGCAATAGTCCATTTTTAAATATGTCTGTGAAAGTCATGAAAAGAGATATTTTTACGTACCATATGCCAAACTTTGCATTTGATCTCATCCATGATTTTCCATAGTTTCCAGCCATATATCCAACTAAAACCCATCTCCTTACATTCTGGATGGACTTGCTATAAACTGTTTTCTTTACTGTATATCTGTTGGTTGGGTAATCAAGAATTTCGAAGTTTAATGTCATGGGACCCCATCCTAAACATCCTTCAATATACCATACTTGGTTGTTGACGGAGTAAGTGTTTATGGCGTATCAGGGAAGCTTATTATTCTGAAACTTTTCCTTCACAATCTAGTTAATTGGTGTGTATCTTGCTTCACACTGTATTCATTGCCATATTTCAAGGACATCTTATAGACATTTCATGGTATCAATAAGCATTCTTTAATTCTCAAGGAACTAAATAGCACAAGAACAAAATAAAGCACATACATTTAATTATCATCAAATGTTAATCTGAGTATGTATTTAGAAAATTCACCAGATCTTTAATGCTTTATTTTAATGAAAATTTTTCTTTCATGCAACACTTGATGACATACAATTAAGGTAAGTCTATCATGCTTGGAAACCTCAATATTTATACCTGATCATTATTGTCATTGTTAGCTAACCAATTAGTATCAAAAATTTGTGTATAACCACATTTCTCTTTATACTCAACTCTAATAACTTACCAGAACCTTCAGAACTACAACTTCTGAATCAATAGTCAATGTTACCAAACAATATCTACTCCTGGGGTCCCACCCTCATACCAACTTGAAATTCAAAGGCATTTTCAAGGGCTTTCAAAGACTTTTCAAGCAAATTAGAAGCTCAAGCTGGTATATAATTTGCTTTTTAAGATGACAAAAAAATGTGAAATGTTTATTTCAGTAATTAATATCTATAAAATAACTAAAATTTCTAAATACAACATGAAAGTCTTAACACACATACAAGTAGTGTCATTATTTGAAGTTGGTAGATTAGGCAAGGTTTTATTTTTGGTAGTGCCACAAACATAAAATTCAAGAACTTTTGAGGACCTTTATTGACATCCACTAACTTTCCAGGGCCTCTTTTTTTTCCTTTTTTTCCAAATTCAAGTACTTTCAAGGATTTTCAAGGATCAAATAAACCCTGGAAAACCCTTGTAATCACAGCTGCAGAATATTCATATTCCCAACTGCAACTAACACTATCACCAAACCAACAAACCCACAACACCATTGCAACAACAAATAATCCTATTACAATAAGTTTCACTAATGTTGTACAGATATCTTTAATGGACATTAACCTGGTTTACATCATGGAATTAGGTGGAATGTCCACCATTTGCATTTGGTTTTGCATTTGCATTTGGTGACTGAAAACCTCACCTGTGAAATCCCTGCTGATGGAGCTCCAACTGGATTGATGGAATCACTTGGCTACAGGGTTGCACTTGGCTACGTGGCTACACTTGGCTACATGGTTGCACGAGGCCGGGTGCGGAAACATGTGTGAGTGGAATTGTGGTCTGGAGACTGGTAACCCCGCCCCTTCGAACCTCATAGCAGCGTACGATCACGCGGCACCCATCATAGATGGTGCACCATCACCTTGCCAGCCGAGGTCTCCAGAGCGTTAGGTCCCGGTCGATGTATGTGAACTGGAAAGTCAAAGGGGATTTAAGGAAATGTTTATGGAGGTGGTTCAGTTTGTCTGTGGCCGGCAATAGAGAGCTGCTCATTCGGAACCTTTTAGGTTGGACGTCTACGCATCGTGAGACGCTCGCGAACGCCATCCGGTAAGGTCTTTTGGCAAAAGCTCTTGTGTGCGCTACTCTGTGTCAGACACCGGTACGTGTTTGTATTGTATTTTGAGAGTGGGATAGGGGCGCCTCAAGTGCAGGTTTGTGTGGGATATTATTCTCATGACTGACGACTTGAATGACATGAATAGCATAGTCTGGTATAGTTCAGCAAATCTGATTTCCAAATCATCTGGTGGAATATTGCCATGGTTTCATCACACACAGCTATTGCTCTACAAAAATGTCAAAGCAACTTGTTTATTTCCTCACTAAAGCCATATTCTGAAAAATGAAAGCTGTGTTGCATCAGAATTCTTATGTACTCAAAATACATGCAATAGACTAAATGTCAACAATAAGACAACCAGAATTTTTGAGAGCCAAATATTTTTAGGTGCTCAACTCAATACATACTTAAAAATAAAAAAGCATAACCTGCCTACATTCAGGACTGATTTTATTGTTGGCATTAGAACAATAACAAACAATCCCATTATCTCAGTGTTTTTTATAGGGCCAGTACACTGGTACATTGTACTGCCTTCCCCCTGCTACTGTTCTGTGTTTCACACCAGTATATATTCTAAATATTTAGCTAACAGGAAAGAAATTCTACAAAAGTTTTTTTACAGATGTTTTGCAATAAAGCATATTGAAATTTTGTACACTTTAGGACAATCCTTTCATGTGAATGGGTAAGGGTTCCTTAGCACAATTAACTCCTTGCAGCTGCCATGCTGAAAACTATGATGGATACTGGGAAATTGTCTTGTCCATGGTCTTGTCTGGTTCCCAGCTTTCCACTCAATTTCTTGGGAGAAGCATGCTCACAAACTCATTACCAGTTAATGGCAGTGGCAACACTGCCCTTAACTGGTAACAAAATCAGGTGTACCCCATTCCCCACTACAAGTACCCTGTTTCTCCTGCCTAAAGAAAAACACCGTCTCATCAAGACATTTCTGTGCCAGCATTTTTGTTTTCATAATTAACTTTCACTACAAGATTGTAAACAGTTAACCTAGGTGTTATATAAATCTTACTAGGTAAAGAACAAAAGAAACCATATGTTGGGCAGAAATCTGAGGAAAAATTCAAATTTACTGTTTTTATTTTATTTTCTGTCAATTACACTCTTCACTAACACACACCTTATGAAATTTTTGTTGAAGAGTTACTGGTTGATATCCCAGTATTTTTTCAATAGCATTTGTTCTTAAAATAGACTTTTATATTAATTCCAGATCTACAATTACCTATTTCATGCAATCTACTTGTTCTTCCCGTATCTGTGTCCCTGACAATTATATCTCCAAAAGCAAGAGAAAATTGTTGTGTATGTAGAATATTACAAGAATGAATAGACTGCATGAAGGTTTGGACAATGGGATAGTTGTATCCAATTAGTAAACAGCTTCTAATGTGGCTACATTCCTGCTCATGCATTGTCCTGAAGTGTTGACTTCTGTATACATTCAATATATAATTTATAATAAAACAAATATATAATTTATAAAATATAAATATATAAGTTGAAAATATTATTTTATCCATATATGGCAAAATGTTTATCTATTTTTAAAATTTGGCTAAAAGTGCAACTATTCACTACAATTATACTGGAAACAAAAATGCTCTAAACTTGGAAGATAAATTGCAATAGGTTAAAATGGAAAATGCTACTTACTTTCTAGATAACTTTGATTTGATTTCTTCTCAGGAGTATTGTTGAAAGGATTTGAGTACACCATCAGCATTTTTACTTTTGTTAATCCAATTTTCAGTGACTTGGCATCTCAGCCTTTTTTCATTGTCTAGTACATGTTCCAAGAATTTGTTCATGTCATATTTCCCACAAGCCTTTTGTCTCAAATACTTTATTTTGCTATCTTTTATGAGTTCCAAGACTTTGTTCTAGGTCACATTTTCACCAAGCTTTTTGTCATAAGTTCTTTATTTTGTCATCTTCAGATCTTGTGCTTTCTATAAATTTCAAAGGAAGGGAACAGTAAAATCATTGAACTAACATTGAAACAGTAAAATCATTGAACTAACATTGAAACAGTAAAATCAGCAAACATTGAAAAAGTAAAATCAGTGAAATCAACATTGATAAGGGGGAGATGGGCAGTTAATCTGATTCAAAAAGCAAGGTGTCCCAACATTTTCTGCAACAATTGTGGCTTCTTGAAATGATAACTTCACAATTAACTGGTTAATTGTGAACTTATCATTTAAGGATGATTCTGAAATAGAATTGTGGCTTCTTCATTTTATTCTTTTTTATTATTTTGTGCATATAAGAATAATTTGTAGTTGTTTTTTTAATTTCTATCACAAAATGCACCAAATTTGATTTAATTTTGTAGTTTTAAGTTGGAGAATACCAGGATCAAAAATTTATCTATCAAATTTTCTGTATTTACTAAATTTTAAAGCAATGACACAGTTGTGACTTCCAAATTATGAAACTTTTAACCACTTTTATTGTCACTTCTGGCCTTTAAAAGCCCAATGTCATTAAATTTGCAATTTTCATCAAACACTTCACCAACAGGTTATCATCATTGCAGTCAATGTCAACTAATTCTTATCTCTTGTGAGATGGATTTTTAATGTCCAACTGTAGTTTCATTCTTTCCATAGCTGTACAAAATACTCCTTGTTGGGAGTTTCTCAGAGTGCTGAGTCATTTAGCACAATTTTTTCTTACAGGACAGTAAAGAAGCTTGTTGCTGCACGCTCTGATAAAGCCCAAAGGGTTCATGTTCGAAGCCATAGGAGTTTTACTTCTTGCATTAATACTTCATGCAAAATTCATGATTGCTACAGCATCTCTTCATCCATCTCTTCACCAAAATGGAAATTTTATTGCCATGGGGATTAATAAGTAAATAAATTAAAAATCTACTTCCTGGTGAAGGAGACAGTTCTAAGAAAAAACTTGAAAATGAGAAGATATCACTCATTTTCAATCAAAATTCAGTGACAAAAAATGACAATGTTCCATTACCCTGATATTTTTTGCTCCCCTTTTTGAGTAGTGAAAATTATTTTTATTTGTAAGAAAGTACAAAAAAGAAAACAGCTTGTTTTTCTCTTTTAGCTTAGAAACTAACAATTTTGGGGCCATAATTATTTAAAAAAATGCTCTAAACTTGGAGGAAAAATTGCAAGAGGTTAAGATGGGAAATGATACTTACTTACTTTCTGGATATCTTTGATTTGATTTCTTCTTAAAACTATTGTTGACAGGATTTAAGTATGTCGTCAGCATTTTTACTTTAACATAATTTTCAGTGACTTGGCATCTTAGCTTTTTTCATTGTCTTGTACTGTCTATATTCCAAGAATTTGTTCATGTCACATGTGTTCCAGGACTTTGTTCTATGTCACATTTTCAGCAAGCTTTTTGTCACAAATACTTTATTTTGTCATCTTTCACATCTTGTGTTTTCTGTAGCCATATTGTGTCAATGTGGTGATAAACCTTCCTTGTTAATTCTAAACAAAAACAAATAAATACTACCAAGATATAACTCAGATGTACTACAACAATTGCAAACCTTTCATGTATGGAAGCAATGATAACCTATACCATTTGAACAAAAAAGGGTTCAACACTATCTCCTTGACCCATTAAGGGGCAAGGGCGCACTTTAGTATTTTTACTCTGGCTAATGCTAAACAATTTTACATGGTGCATGGATGATCCTTAGCTAGAAGTAATAAGATAATATTAAAAAAAATACATAAAGAAATTAGCATAAATTTTATTACTTGGTACTAAACATGCACAATATAATATATTTAACATAAGTTTCTGAGGGCAAAACAATCTAAATACTTTCAGATACAAAAAGAAGACAACTCCGAACATTACCATCTTGCCAACCCAACATGTGTTGATAAACAAGACGAGAACACGTTTCAGGTTATATTTCGGACTCTATTTCAAAGTCATCCTCAGACCTGATAATACAATTATATACAGTAAAACCGCGCTAAGTCGAACTGCCAACGATGATGAAAAATAGTTCGAGTTAGCGGGGTGGGTGTTGGATTTCAAGTATCCTGTTTAACAATTAATACGGTATCGTGGTTTTATGATTCATCCACAATTACCAGTCATTTTGGTCCAGTCAGCTAAGAATATTTTAATTTTCCATCATGGATAGAGTTGAATGTGTTGTCCTGACTATTAATATTACCATATTTTAATGTCTGCCACTATTAAGTTGAATAACTGTTTATGATGGAATGACTATATACCAGAATACATGTGCAGGTTCAGTGAATGTTTAGGTCGTGTACATACGGCTGTACAAATTTCTGAAAGCCCAACAGAATAAACTGGATAAACTAGAACAGTTGCTACGGTTACTCAAGACTAATTTGTGTAACAAGCTAAGAATCATTTCATCGAATTATAATTGTGTGTGAGATATTTACCCAGGATAATCAATTCGTTACGTGGACTTTAAACTGTGTCACTTCGAAAAGATGGTCCTTTCTGGGTTTGAATTACGTTTCCATGCATTGTCAAGTTGTTATCAGTAAAGATTCACGATTCCAACTGATCAAACAGCTACATCCTGTCACTTTCAGGTTTATCGACCGACGTTTCCAAAATAGAATTCGAATTAACGGGGTAAATTCGAACCAAGGGAGTATGAAATTAGTTCGAGTTAACGGGGAGTTCGAATTAACCGAGTTCGAGTTATATGGTAGTAAATGATAGGAAAAATGTTACCAAATCCAAGGGAAATTAAATTTGGTTCGAGTTACCGGAGAGTTCGAGTTAGCGAGGATCTACTGTATATGTAAAGACAGACAAACAGAAGCTCAAATCTTACCCATTTGATGAACTGAACATCTCCGTAAATATAATGATTGCACTTAATGACTATACGGTCCTTTTGCATCTCTAGCAGACAGTTGCATTCCGCAATAACTGTTTCATAACCGTTATTCCGCTTGAATTTTTCAACAAGCCTTCTTTAACAGTCTGATACGAAGGTTCTTGAAGCGATTTGTAGTACTGGTACACGTGCACTAGGTCACGTGGGTTGCGTTCCAGTCCCGCCCACTGGTCGACCCACTTCCCCTTAGCGCTGTTCATTCTGTCTGGTCGGCGGTAATCCACGGAAACGCAAAACGCACGACACCAAGCTAGGTGTACACGTGCACAAGTTAAAAGTGAAATAGCAACATAACAGTGATAGCGGCAATTGAAGGTTGAGGTCAAGAAATGCATTCTTCAAAATAGACACCTAAGAAGGGTGTTGGGACAACATTAAGGATGCCTTCGGCATCAGATTCCCTGGAAGAAATCAAGAAGAACATTCGTGCGTTACTCATTTCTGCTCCAAGGGGCTTGAGCGCCGACGATATTGAACATGATTATCGTGCAATGTTGGGCAAACCGCTCCCATTTAAAGACTATAAGTGTAATTCGTGTCTCGAGTTCTTGAAAACGTTACCAGACGTTGTTTGTCCCACGTGGAGCAATGGAAGCTTGATACTGAGAGGTGTGTTTTGTATTATGACTTGTTAAAGCAAGTCTGATAAAGAGCTTCTGTTGAGTTTGAAAAGGGCATCGTTACAGTAGAAAGCGTTGAAGTTACTTTCAATTGCGTTAAATTAGCTTTAATGATGTCCATATGTTATGAGTAGTTTATGTAGTCAATAATAACTAGAAATTGAAACAATAACATTGACCTTAACAATAATAATAATGACTTTAACAATAATAATGACCATAACAATAATAATAATAATAATAATAATAAGAAGAAGAAGAAGAAGAATGATAGCAATAATGATAATCAGAAGGATTAAGGCTAAGGCCCTGAATGGTGATTAAAAACATAATAATTATAATAAAAGTCATAATAATAATAAAACAATGGTAATAATGATAATACCAACAGGAAATATGAATGTCTGTTTCCTTCCATCCCCTAAATATTGAAGTCACATATTAAGATTGATGTAATCCTTTGTGGTCTTAGATGCCACTCCTTGATGGGTAAACTTGTTTGGCATTAGCCAAAGTAAAATTGAAATTTTGGACATGGACTGAAAAGAGTTAATTGGGATATTTTTAACCCTTTCTGGTCCAAGATGTCTTCCTTTGATGAGTAAAGTGGTCTGGCATTAGCAAGAGTAAAATTAAAAAGTCACATATGGGCTGAAAAGAGTGAACCACTTAACTCATTGTTCAAAATTTATTGCCAACAAATTGCAGCAAATATTGTCCATGTGTCTGTAGCTTTAAAACTTAATTTAAGCCACAGTAAAATTTGATTATCTAGACTTTTTGAGAGATATGCAGTATATCCTGATGATCAAAAGTCTACATTGATTGCCAATATAATTATATGGATATACATCAAATAAAAAGGCCCCAAAGATAAAGTCTATACAGAGGTTTATTTTTTAAGTGCATAGTCCTTGAAAACAGTCCAAAAATGTTACGCTTATACTGGTCTTAATGAAAAGCTGTGCTGAAAATAAAAGCAATGTTGTGTGTTGCTGGTCAGCATCACATAAGTAAACAAACATCTCTTACTGTAAATGTTTGAATTAGCACTCTTTTCTGAATAAGTGCTCCCTTGATAAATACAAAAAATAAATAAGCTATTATGCTCAAATATGTACCCCTGGGGCACCCCTGATAAGTACAGAAATAAAAACAAGTGTCTGGATGCTTATTCAAACATTAACTGTATGTAATTTTCTTTTTACCTTCTTTTTTTCAGGCATAGCTGATTCTAGCACAAGACATATTGCCAAGCTTGTTTCCAGACAGAAAGTTACCTCAAAATCTCGTCGTATTTCCAAGCCAACGAGATCGACTAAACCTGTTGTAGTTCCAAGTTACTTTCGGGCAAACATTAAAGATTTGCTTTCCTGTCATCATAATGGTGTGCTGGGCTCTGAACTTAGCAAAACTTATGCAAAACGCTATGGAGAGGAGATAAATTATAAAAAACTAGGCTTTAAATCCCTTGGAAATTTATTGAACTCCATACCAGACATTGCTACAATTGTACAAATTCCTCAAGGTGGCTTTCGAGTTTATGCAAAGATACAAAAGAAATCCTCACCGACAGGTACTGTGTTCAGAGATGATCTATTTATCATGTTGCTGACTTCAATAGAGCTTGCCCTAGTTTTAAATAGGTACAAACATGTTGGCATTTTTTAAAGGTAGTTATAATTTGTAATTCTAAACATTGGCAGTTATCCTTCCAGGTATATCATGAGGTGGAAGAAGTTTGAGTGTTCAGAGAATATGGGATGCCACTATTCCTTTGATGACAAATAAGGAATCACTAATGTTATTCAAACAAATGTGTAATGTGCTCAGCAGTGGTGGGGCCAGGAATGCCCTGACACAGAGGCTAAGATCCCTGACAGAGGCTAAAGCAGAAGGGCAGAACAATGCTCTCTTGATAATTTTCTGATTTTAAGGTCAAAATTGTCATGTTATTTTTAGTTTTATTACTACAGTAGTGGAGAAAATTTGTCTTCCTTGGCTAAATCAATGACAAGCACTCAATAGGTCATACAAAATATAAATTTTCATTATCAGTGACAATTCCTCAACATATCGTTAATTTTCCCTGACAAATTGTTAACTTTCTCTGATGAACTGTTATTTTCCCTGACAAGGGGGGCTAAGGTACCCAGATGGAAGAACTGTCACCCCTTCACCTTCCTCTGGCCCCACCTCCTGATGCTCAGGAAAGCTATATTATGGAATGAGTCTTACTTTTTGTCTCTGGGGAAAATTAAACAGCTACAAAAATGTTAGCTACTACTGTCTTTCCCTTTCAGGGATTAAACATCAAGATGTAAAACAAAGACCATCATCAGCAGTCCAAAATTGTACAAGCATTAATGTTCCAAACCACAGACAGGCTACAGATCTTACTTCATTGGAGAATGATGTCTTAAAGAAAAAAGCTAAAAATGTTGAAAAAGTGAAGAACTTACTTGATTCAAAAAGTGGTGTTAGTGAGAAACTTAAAGAAGAATTAATTTCAGTGAGTAGCTATATATGTCACTAAAAGTAGCCCTAAATAGATCCCATATTACTATATTTCTAAGAAGTATTTCTCCTGGGACCATAGCTGGTCATTATATTGAGAGAGGATGGGAGATAGGTTAACTTTCTTAAGTGTATGAGCCATGATGAGGCTTTTCCATAATGGGTTAGAAAATTAGTGTAAGAGTTCAGAAAGTGTCTTTGTTCTGAGGTACATCTTTTTTCTGATTAGAGTCCTTTCGATGATATTTTTGGTCATCTCTACTTTGTCATTGATCGTTGTTCAATTGTTAGTGATGAAAAGCAAGTTTAACTCATTGTAACAAAGCATTGTTTGCTCTTTTTTCTTTCTTTCACAGTCAGCAAACTTACTACTTTCAACTTTTTAGGTCCTTGCAAGCAGACCAAAAGGAGTCTGGGCTGCAAGACTACCATTTGAATACAAGGTTTGAAATACATGTACTTACATATTGAGGATGTAACTCATAAAGAGGCAAGGGTGTACTCTAAGAATTTTTCTCAGGGTAATACCAGTTGATTTTATTCCACAGAATGGCATGCCGGCACCCTAATTTGATTAACAAGTATTTAAAGTGTATTAATAGAACAAGAGAATACTGCATGGACAGTGTCAAAGTGTGTAAAAAGTTTCAAGGTTGGTAACTGCCATGACTTTGGTTGTTAATTGCCATGGATTTTTTTGTGGTCAGTTATGGCAATTACCAACCATTGAACTTTTAAAGTACATTGTGGCATTGGTAATTATGGTTTTTGGTATTGTTTTTCAGGCATTGTTTAACAAGGGACTATCTGTCTTATCTATGGGATTCTACAGTGTTATAGAACTGGTTTCCTCTTTACCAGATATTATTAGAATTGAAAGACCTTTCCCTAATGGGGACTGGTTGCTATTTCTTGCAGAAAAATCAAAGAGAGGTACTGCATACATAATATACACCTACTTTAGTATAATTATATGAATAGATAAGCTTGAAGATTTTGAGACAGCTGTTGTATTAATCTTTTTGTTCTATTTATGTGGCACTTTAGCAGCCAGCTTTAGCAGCTTTATATATGTTAAAAGTATTATTTTATTCTGGTTTGTTGGGTTTTACAGCAAACTATACAGCTTTAACAAGCATTAATGGAAATACTCAGGCATTGCTAGCATAACACTTGTTCCAAGGGTGCCACCCCAATCTTGATATGAAATACATTAAAGGTGAAGAACTGATATGGAGAGTTTGTGTATGGATACAAATCTCAACCAAAGTTTGATTGTCACTCTCTTGGTGAAGTTGTCACTCTACTTGAATCATATGTATTAAGAACTGATCAAAATTTGTAAAGAGCTGACTTTCATTTAAAAAACCTGGATTTTTTATTACAAAAAGCTACCCATCACAACCTTGACAAAAAGTCAGAGCAAAAATTGTTTGTGAAAGCTCAGCTATTTCAAAATTTCCATAATGTTAATGAAAAATTGGGTCAAGCAGCATTTATTTGCAAGAAAACTGTAGTCATATTAGTGGTTTTACATTTTAGATATGAACATGACAAAGATAATTCTGCCAGAAAATGCTATTGGCAAAGGGGATTGCTATTGCCAGTTGTCTCTGCCAGACACAGACTACATTGAGCTTTATGTTACCCATGTTAAAAGTCCTGATTGTTTTTGGGTGCAGCTGATCCAGTACTCATCCCATTTAGTAATTCTTGAAAAAGAAATGAGGTAACATTGTGTTTATACTTGCACATATGTTATAATGTATCAATACTTGAGGTGCTGAAAAGCATAATCTGTGTTAAGAGGTATTAATAATGTCTACAGTATGCCTGTCTACTGAGAGTTTGTTTTTACAGATCATTTTATGACTCAAAGGAAAGTGCTCAATTTCTTATGGATGATGGTTTAGTTAAATTAGGCCAGGTAAGATATATTCTATTCCTTTTATTGGTTGTTTTTTCCTCTAAAAATTACTAACTGAAAAACTCTTGGTAGATTTTTTTTGCACTAGCCAAAAATATCCTGTTGGAAAATTGTTGTATTTGAGAAGATTTGGGCAGTTTTAGGGCAAATGTTTAAGAAGGTCTTTGACTTAACCTGCAAATCTCAGCATTCCTCACAATCATTTTGAGAGATCACCACTGTCTTCTTTATACTAGTTTTATGCAATGTTGCTCACAATTTTTGCTCTCTTAGCGACATTTTATTTCTACCTGGGACAGGTTTGTGTGGCACGGTTTCCTGATGATGGCTTGTGGTATCGTGCATTGATAACTGCTTCACCGACCCAGCAAACTGTTGAAGTGTTTTATGTTGACTATGGGAATTCATGTCAAGTATTTAAATCAGACTTACGCCTGATGAGGTATAAATATTACATTACGCAACAGTTTTATTGCAGTTTTTGTTTGAGAAACGTGAGAGCTTGGATATATCCTAAGAGAGATGAATGGTCGTCAAGCCCTGTACTCAGAAAACGATTCTGAGCCCCAGACGGGGATCGAACCCGCAACCTTCTGATGACCGGTGAGACGCTCTAACCATTGAGCTACCGAGACTCAGATGGTGAGCTAAGGTGCAAGTTGCGGGTTCGATCCCCGTCTGGGGCTCAGAATCGTTTTCTGAGTACAGGGCTTGACGACCATTCATCTCTCTTAACAACAGTTTTAGTGTTTTTAACCACTGATAATTGAATGCCATTCAAGTGTATGGTTTTATTCCTGAAACCTGGCTATGGGACAAACTGGTAATTTACAGATTCTTATTGGTAATTTCCTCTGATAAACTTCTTCTGATTTTTATAGAAAAGAGTTTTTTCAGCTTCCTCCTCAGGCTTTAAAGAGCAAGTTGGCTAATATTAGACCTAAATTAAAGGTTTTAGTTGTTTCAACTGATATTTATATATAATATGTGTTTTAAACTGCATTATGTATTTCTACTACACATGGGTTAATATCCAATGTAAATTTTCTATTCAACTAAACTTGATTAATTTCTTTGTTTGTTTAGACCAAGTGGGATCCTTCAGTTGCTTACCGGCTTCATGAGTTAACAGCTGAGAAGGCCCTGGTGGGCTGGGTTTCTGAAAAAAAGGTACGCAAACTGTATTTTATTTGGCAAAAATGGAGTAAAAAATCCTGTGTATGAGTCTTACAGGTAGATCATTTGGTTTTTTAATCTTAGAACAAATATTAGTGCCCAGCAAAGCACACGCAATAAGGCCATGATTTATAAAAGAAATAAGTTTATTAACAGGACTAACGTTTCGTTGCGTCTCGCAACATCATCAGGGTATGAATAAATTAAACGGGTATCGTATTTACAGGGTCAAAGATTGAGATTCCCGCCTGGATCCTCGCTCGCGACAATAGATCATTTGGTGCTATGTCTTTTGTAGGATGACTTGCTGAGTTTGTTCATTTGTGACACCACTTCAAGGGATGATATACATATTAATGATGTCCTTGTGGAGGAAGGATATGCGCTTTTTAAACAAGGTATGGTGAAGAATGTGCTTTAAATCTGTAGTAACTGATACATATATACCGTGTATGTCAGAAAAATCACTTGATACATTATGCATGCTGTGTAGTCTATTTGTAATATTATATAGCTAAGCTAGGTTTTTGGTCCGCACGCAAAATTACACGTTCTGATTGGTTACTAAACGGTCCGATATTTTACGATATTGAACCGGTCAAACACGCTTTTTACTCCGGATCGGTAAGTTTTGGCGGCAAAACCATCAAGCTGGTTTTAATGAAATTTCAGGAGAATTAAGTGTCAACAATGAAAATGTTCAAATTATAAAATGTGGTGGAACACTATTACCGCTTCTGTTCAAAGTTAATTTTATATAAATACGACAAGTAAATGATTAACTGCTGGAAACAATTAAGAACTAAGAATTACTTCCGGCGTTCCTGAATGAAGGTGGATGGTGGGAGAGGAAAGACTGGGAGTGAACGAGAGACGCAGGTGAAGAACAGACGTATTAAAGATGGACGAACACACCGAAATACGAAGCAAATATTTCATGAATTAT
Source organism: Heliopora coerulea (assembly GCA_030142905.1). Taxonomy (NCBI): domain Eukaryota; kingdom Metazoa; phylum Cnidaria; class Anthozoa; order Scleralcyonacea; family Helioporidae; genus Heliopora; species Heliopora coerulea. The sequence goes on along the minus strand of JASJOG010000072.1, from coordinate 795,289 downwards.
CTTACACTGCTAAAGTCTACTAGAAAAGTTGACAAGAGCGGGATTCGAACCCCGTCCGGAAACCCGAAGATGCGAGTTCGAATCTGGCTGTAATCGACTTTTCCACTTGACCTTAGCAGTGTAGGTCAGTTCTTGAAATATTCTCTTGATGTTACCCTGAGGATGATTCTGAAACACACAGAAATATGTTGTGCAGTGTGTAGTAAGGATTGAGGATCTCTATAAGCAATTTCGTAGCGAGGTAGATTGCCGGCCCCCACAAAAAAGAAAAGAGAACAAAAGAAGACTCGAAAAAGTAGGCATGCACCAAGAATATTCTATCGAAAAATGAAATATTCTTTCTCTGCTATGTATATTATTTCTTATTACTAACCGGCGCTCATTCGTAAACTCATGCAAACTTCGCTGTTCAGCTGCTATCGATCTTCAAATAAACAGTAGTCAGTTGGTTTTACGTTCGTCTATCGACAACACGAGAAATATTTAATACGCAGGTCAACCTTTTCAGGAGATTGACGGCCGAAAATGCTGCCCCTCCAAAAAGTGCCGCCCGGGGCATCTGCACCGATTGCCTCCCCCCCGTTACAACACTGTCTTTAAGAATGTTCTGTCTTTTGTTCCTTTTAGTTTCTAGTGAACGTACTGCTCCACCGGGATTACCTTCACCAAATGCGAGGCAAAAGGAAATAAATAAACAAATGAATTTAGATATGGCCAACCAGTCATTTCCAGGTAACGCTAAAACTTGTCGCTAAAACTTGAAATATTAAAAATGTGCTTTCCCATTTGTGCTGAGTATTAAGTACGGGAGAAAAATGTCTTCTAGCATAAAAATATGGTTGATGATACGAGGTTTCGAATCCAGCCGCGCAGCTTAACGTTCCGTGCACAGCGTGGATCTTTTACCTGAGATACGTTGAACGTCATGTAGTAAGAAATATGTGAGGAGATGCATTTTCAAACATTTTAATTGCGAACTGTTACTGGCCAAGTGGGCTTTCTTGTTGAGATTCTTTACAAATCCGCCGTGCATTTTACACGCTTATAACCTGGTTCTCGGTGCCAGGGCTGGTCAATGTACCGATATGTAGATGAATAATTTATGAAACATTATATACGGAAAAAAAAATATTTTGCCAGCCAGATACTTTTATTGTTTCCTCTTTTGAAACCGTTTTAACTCTTTGTATTAACACGTTAATTAGCATCCCAGCATGCAAATAGGGATTAGTCCTTTACTTCCGTGTGGATAATGTCATCACACCTCCTGTATATAGACTCTGGCATGTTATTGTAATATCATTCTGTCTGAGGATGACTTTGAAATAATGTCGAAATTTTACAGTCTTAACCAAATTTTCGTCTGGTTATTGACTAATTTTGAGTTTTCAAATTGACGTTATTCTTTGGAATATGTTTTATCTTATGTACGGAAGTTTGGTTCTTTTTCAGATTACTCTGTACCTCTGAACATTTACACTGGTTTACCAAGGTATCTACAGAAATAATTTTCTTGTCTGTTAGTTCGTTACCCTCCCTTATAAAAATAGTATTTCATGAGTGAATTGCTTCAATTCCGTATGCGAAATGAAAATTTCATATGTAACATTAATTTTCGTATGTGAATGTTCCATTTTATATGTGAAATACATGTTTCGTACACTAAGATTTCACTCGCGAAATTTCGAACCAGTTCGTTTGACGTGTGAATTGGGTATTTCACATGTGAAATGATAATTTCAGTATGTGGAAATGTTCAATTCCAGACGTTTTTCACATATGAAATGACGTGAAATTTTCGTAAAGGTAATACGTTTGTTATTTGCCTAGGCTGTCAGCCAACTTTTATTCACGAATTTGTTTGTTAGTTTATTTATATGTGCTTATTTAATCAGAGCACTTGATTCGCTTTGGTAGTCCAAAACTGTTTCCTTGTATTAATCCATTTTTTTGTGATTAGTTGCAGTATGACGCCGGTAGCTAACGTTCAACCGCCTGTTTCACTTCCATCAATGCCTGCCGAAGAGCCACCTGTTGCTGAAGGTGAGAATCCACTAACGTTTATCCAAGGATTGTCCCGAAAATTAAGAACTTTTGTTGCTAGCAAGAAGTTGCTGATGTAAGTTTTATTACTGGCAATGCGTGTACAAACCTTCAAACCAGCGGTGGTCTTACATGGTCAACTGTAAACGCAGACTTTCATCCTGAGGTAGCGAACTAGCAGACACTTGAGATTGCAGGAATTTTTGTTGACAGCTGGAGGGCATTTCGAGTGTCATATAACATTGATAATCATGACGATAATGGTAATGGTAATAGTATATTTGATATCGATTTTTGATTTTCCAGAGGAAAAACCGAGTGATGAGGACATTGAGTTCATGCGACAAGTTTGTGAGGAGCTTTCCGACGGAGGAAGTATTACCGTGAAAAGGTAATGAGTTTAGTCTCATTTAAACATTATTAACATATCGTTGCTATGAGCGGTATACATATCAAACTTGGACCTAAGCTCGTCATCTGAGTCTCGGTAGCTCAATGGTTAGCGCGTGATCAGAAGGTTGTGGGTTCGATCCCCGTCTCGGGCTCAGAAATTGTTTTTCTGAGGTATGGGCTGAACGAACGTCTAGCTGTCATCCGTAATTTATTTAAAATAAGGAATGTACCCAGAGTGTGTATATGTTTTTTCTGAAACACTTTGCTTTTGTGATTGTTTTTCGTCGATAAATTTAACTACCCCATGGCTTGTAGTAAATGTAGTCATCCTCCACTTGGCCAACATCCCTTACTGGCTTGTTGATAACGTTTGTTGAATCAGCATCAGCTCGAAACCTTACATGTGGGTTTCTTGTTTTGTTCAGGTTGAGCCTTCCTGAGAATAAGTTTCTCCATTTGATTAAATTCCAAGGCAAACCATTCGTTGTTCGAAGTGAAATATCGGCTCTTCTTTGGGAGAGTGATCTTCTGCGATCCATGGTGAGTGAAAACGTTTTAATCTTTCAGCTTTAACTTTTTGCATTAGTTGTTCTTGCTGAGAGGACAACAGCATGGTGGGCAGAAGAAGAAAGCGGAGTGAAAGAAAAGCTCGTAATTTAGTGCAGTAGATATGAAAAAAGAGCTTACGAAAATGCCAGTTCGGCGACAAGATTGCATGGAAAAACGTCAATATGAAAATGCGGAATTAAATCCCAAGGTTAATAAATATTTCAAAATTGTCGGTGTGAGAAGAACTGATGATTCCAAGTGATGAGTGTGTGACTAACTTGATCTTGGTAAACAGTGGCGTAACGAGAGGGATGGGAGGCAATCGGTGCAGACGGTCCGGGCGTCACTTTTTGGAGGAACGACATTTTCGGCCATCAGTGTCCTGAAAGCGTTGACCTACAGTTAAGTTATTCTCGTGTTGTTGATAGACGAGCGTAAAAGTAACTGATTGCCATTTACTTGAAGATTGATAGAAGTTGAACAGCGAAGTTTACATAAGTTTACGAATGAGCGCTGGTTAGTAACTTGAATTAATGTACACAGTGGAGAAAGAATATTCCATTTTTAGATAGAATATTCTTTCTGCGTGCCTGCTTTTTTAGTCTTCTTTTGTGCTTACTTTTCTTATTTTTTTTTTTGGTGGGAGGGGGGTAGGCGGCATTTTCCACTCTCTCGCCCCGGGAGGCAATTTACCTCGTTACGCCGTTGGTGAGATTCGATGTTTGTTTTGGCCTTAGTCGGTTCATTCCTTCAAACTAGCGCTTGAATATCTTCGTTAAAATTGGGTTTAGTACAAGAAATTTTCCAACCAAGAGCAGTTCTTGAAACTTTTTGAAATATACTGGTTAATATAAGGCCATGGAAAAAAGAATTTAATCACCGAAGAGGATATGGAAAGTCACGGAATTTCAAAATGCCTTCATGACAACGAACCCTGGAGTAACAATAGGCTAGTTTGTCTAGTTTTTTGCACACAGTAGAGGCCATTGTTTCTGGGAAACATGACTACGGTCCACTTCGTCTACTCGCCATTAAAGTCATCCTAGATGCTACCCTGTTGTTCAATGAGGTGTCTTAAACAGAAATTTTTCTCTTGACAAACGTTAAGTTGTCGCGAGAATATCTCGTGCACTTAAGTTGTGAGAAAACTCGTCTTAAATCCCTGTGGACTCGATAGCTCAACAGGTAGAGCCCCGGACCGGTATCCCGAAAGTGCGAGTTCAAATCCATATCGAGTCAACATTTTTCAGTTGACTTCAGCAGTGTCTGATTATCATGAAAAGATTTCTTTTTGTATCAGGTTAGCATACATAACTTCATAAAGCATAAAAAAATTTCTGTTCGTGTATCTCTGAGGATGATTCCGAAAAGGTTGCCATATAAATTGTTTGAAACTTAAACTGGAGTTTGACAGGGCTTTCAATTCCTTATTCCTGCATGAGCTTTCCGCTCTGTAATTACTTTTTTATGTTAAAGCTCCGACAAAAGAAGATGGTTGTTTCAAAGGAAGTTATTGCTAGGGAAGATCACGTGGAATTATTCAGTGAATTGAAAAGGTTTGTCGGTTGAAGATGGTTGATGTTTACTCTCTTTTATCGCCATTGAATGAGACATATTTTTGTTTCAGACTCAAAGTTGGTGATTTTGATGACGGAGATGAAGTTAAGGAGTATGCTTCGCTGTATGAACTTTCGACGTGAGTAAAATATACTGCCGTTTATGTGACCCAAATCACGTAGTATTTTGTGCATTATTTTTTGTTTTTGTTCGTGAAATTGAGTTATTTTTTAAGTTCCTGAACTTTCTATTTCCATTTTCAGGATTCCAGAAATTCTGGAAACGTTTAAACATCCGTGCACGGAACTCATTCAAAGTCTAAAAGACGAAAAAGCTACATTCGAAGCGAATCCTACCGCGTTCTGGATGGAAAATGTAAGATGAAACTAGTGAAGTCGGGAGTTTAACTCTGCAAATATCAAAACTGCCGCAGAAATATTCTTCCATGAATCTAACAGAGTGTGCTTAGAACCCTTCATTGATTTATAGTAATTAGTCTCATATATTCTAATAAGTTGATCAGTTTTGAAAACAGTCTGGAAAACTACGAACAACAAGCGCTAGAACTGATGTTACCGCATTTCCAGTAGAACCACGTGGTCTCGCGAGGGATCCTGCTGGATTCTCGATATTGTTGTAGTAGAGACAGTTTTATTTTTTTTATCTAATTATTTTAATTTATTAATTATTAATTACTAATTAATTTAATAATTATTTTAATTATTTTTTTAATCTAACCTTGCCTTGAATATGGCGTGAAGCCTGACGATGAACTGAACCATGGTATATTTTGACTTTTTTTAATGGTACCCTGAAGGAACATTAAGTTTTCACATACTAGTAGTCCTCGGTATCTCACTTCAAAATTCAGTCATTTGTACATCACTGATTAGAAAATTACGTGCAAAAAGTCGTTGATTTATTCGGCCTCCTACGACGATGTCCCGACATCGAATTTGCCGAAGTCGTTAAATCGACCTTACAGCGATGTTAGTCAAGAAACCGCTGGCGCCTTCTTACAGAACTCGCGGCCTTGCCAGTCTGCAGACTTACAGTGGCCACGCTTACCCAAATAATAACACAAAGACAAGACGGTACTGGCTTAGTATCCTGAGTGATTGTTTTAGTATCCTGCAGGGGTATAGTTACTGTGTACACTACATTGGAATTTCATGTCTTATTCAGGCGCGCCTGGACACCGAAATAGAACTAAGGTTTACCTCTGAAGTGTGTGAGGTTGGGGTATAACGAGAAATTACCCAAAGGGAGGAGTAGTTTTACGACGTCCAAACACTAGTGCCTAAAATTATCGGATTTTTGGAAGTGAATCAGTATTTTCTAAACTTTAGGGGATTTTGCTTCGCAGGTTATGAGCGGTTTTAGTCAGACATTTTTTTTGTGTCATTGTGGTAGTACCATTTATGGACTCCTCCTAGTTTCCTTTTTTAAAAAATCATCTCGTCTGTTATTTATACTTCCAGAAGGACCAAAACAATGATCCCAGTGAAACGGACGAGTCGTGTCAGGTAAGAGGGGTGTTATATAGTGCTGAAAACTGACAAGTTTCTTGAGTTGTTTTGAGTTCAGAAAATGGACCTCGTCAGAGACGAAGACTTTATTTCGTGTAGACACTTTTTGGGAAGTTTGAAATTGTTTGATTTAAGACTTTGGTTTTTCAACTTTAGAGTGAACCTGAAGAAAAATTTGATTTAGAGGAATTGAAACTTGCTTTGCAAGCTCTACAATTCAGAAGGTAATTATTATAGAATAAAAACTTGGGCTGAATATCTTACTGATAGTTGAGATGTAGCATTTGCATAGAATGTGGGTTTGGGTTTCCATTGGGCTATTATTTCAGTTATCATTTTTTATCACATTCTTACTTATAAATTTAAATTATATTTCTATTTAGGTATCGTTGTTCATTTCTTGTTGCTCGTAAATTTTAGTCATGTCTTTGATTTCGTGGATCTTCTGATTATTTTATCGTGGATCTTCACTTAAAGGAAGCGAATTGTACGTTCGATGATCAAAGGCGAGCTTACCCCAAGTAAAAATGCAGTAGACGAAGTGGACGAGGTGGAGAAGCAACTCGCTCACATTCGTGACCTGATCGCAAAAGCCGAAGTGTCGGATGAACCTAAGGACACCAAAGACTCCAAGGAAAACAAGGAAGGGGAGAAGAACCCTGGAAGTACGGATGATAAGGAAAAGAAGGATAATGACAGTTCAACAACCGTTCGTCGGAACTCTTTGGAAGAGGTACAAGTACCAACGCTTGGGAGTTGTACAGTCGTAATCGTAGTCATTATTAATCCTGATTACTATCGTGAATTACTTTCACTTGCCTCCTCATATTTTGAAATATTTTATATGTATGCTGGATCATCCTATCAGCTATGGCTGAACTGTTCTACCCAGAGATCAAGTAAGGACTACCCCTCGTAAGTCGAATGTTACTATAGGAGGAAACTAGAGTAACCTTAGCTTGCGAGCAGCCTTCCTGCTTGTAGCACAGTAGAAGCCTCTAGAGATCTCTGAGAATTGAATTCCCGCCCTTTTGAGCGATTTGCCAGTAATCGACCAATGAACGCGAACGAGAAGTACAGTTGAATGTGCTAAAATCGATTTGCAAGATCAGCCGAATACGCCACAGTTTTTCTGCTCATATTTCTACCTAATGCGAATAACGATTCTTAAACTGTCACTGCGGCCAAGCAAAAAGGCGAGATGAGTCTTTCGGAATGTCCACAAAGTCGTTTCTAAAGTAGTTTCTTTACTAGAAGGAACAAAACCTCAGATTTGGTCATTTTTTACTTCCCTCAGATGACACGACTGAACCAGTTTGGTAGATAGTTATTTAGTAACAATTTAACTAAAGGTTTGTACGTCTATTAAAGGTTAAAACCGAGAAGTATGAAGAGCTGCCTGTTGAGGTGGCAAAACCAACAGTGCACGATACTTTGCCCAACTTCAAGAATCCTGAAAACCCATCAGAAATGAAGCAATCAACTGCGATACTCCGCGAAAACAAAGTATCAAAGAAATCGTTTCCGACGGCCAAACAGCACAAAACTTTCGATAAAGAAGGGAAGTATGTTGACAGTGTTCAAGTCGCAAAGAATGCCATCAACAACTTGTCCCTTGGCGGTAGTTTATCTGGGAAACCTCGTGACTTCGCGGCGCCAAAGTGCAAAGAACTGGCAAAGGATTTTACGTCTACGACGAACCAATCTCGATTCACTTCTCAGAGTTTGAAGAATGTTTCTACGACGCCTCAGTCCATGCCTTCATTGCTTGGTGTACCGACATACGTACCACCAAACATCAGCTCTGTTCCTCTCGCTAGCTTCACGTTCCCGCAAACAAACATTGCTCCAAATAACCATCTTCTCCCATTTTCTGGTTTTCTTGGACAACCACAACCCATTCCTCCCCCCTGGCCCGACTTTGCTGCACCCCCTCCTGGACCTTATTACACGCCCAGCATCACTGATTACTCTCCTGTATCCTCAATTTATTTTCCATGGAGCTCAGCTCCCGTCGGCCCTGGAGCTTTGTATCGAGGTAACGTTCGGGAACGATCAAGTCGACAAACTCCGCGATAAATTGGTTGGGTGTGTGTAATGACCAAGTTTGGCCGGCGAGCTGTCGAATTCGAGAATGAAAATGTTTTTTGGCTTGTTCTCCGTTGCAGAAAGGTTTTTCGCTCACTACCTTGTGTTTGCAGAGATTTCCTGTGTGGAGCTTTTTTCATTGAAGGCAGGATTTCAACGCGAGATTTTCGTGTAAAGTTGTATTCATGAAATGTTCTAGATAGCATTCCTTGCTGTCGATGTTCGGTTGCCTCACTACATACTTGCAACTAAGTGTTACCTACTCCAGAATTGATACGTAAGGTCGCATAGTTCAGTCTTCTGTTTAATGAGGGATAAATTTCATCACTTCGCCGCCATCACGACATAATTCTTGTTATCACTCGCTTATTTCGCGTCAAAATTCGTTGTACATTATTAAATCGAGTTGCTTTGATCCAAGCAAAGCAAAAAATTTTTTAGTTGAGTTTTATTTTGCTTGGATGGTGGATTGACGCTAAAGGAATACGGAAAATGATGGAATATCGACATAGCGTTTTAAATCCTAGCCGTATTTGGCTATATATAAACAGGAAGGTTGTAAATAATAGAAAGTCGTTTAGTCTGTATATTTGATATTCTCCTAAACGGAAATTCTAATTTTCTGTTATAAAGCGTTCTTGTTGATGATACATTAATTGTAAAAAGAACTTTATGTGTATTGACGTGTACAGAAATTATACTTAAATTTGAGATTCTATCATTAGTGTTCTAGTTAGTCGTAGATCTCTATACCTTATTGTTGATCTAGATATCTTATCAAACCTTAGGGGTGTTTTAGTTCTTTTAAAAGGATGGCGTGGTAGTCCTGTATATGGGCATCGTTAATGAAATAAAATTTTTCCGCCGACGTATCTTCGAACGTTTCTAATTCCTTGTCTTTATGTCCTCGAGTCGTCTATTCAGAGGATTCCTTGATGACAGTGGTTTATCTTTTGATTGATATTCGCTTGTTTTTTTATATTCCGCGAAACTTCTCGTTTTTGCCGCCCTCAAAGGTTCTTTCGCCGCCTCTCAATGGTTTATGTGAACGCTTGAACTTTGGAAATTTACGTTTTAATTTTGTTTAATTCGTGCAAGGCGCAAAAATCCTGATCACTCTGTGGAAGTTCGTTCGTAGAATGTTCCACTCATTCATCTTAGGGTATATTTATATGAAGGCGAACCAGCCCTCTTGATAGGGCTAGCTCTAGTAAGAGAGCTGAATTTCACCTCGCTTTTACATAGCAATTTTCTGGCCCTTCTAGCAGGGCTGGGTCTAGCATTCATGTGTAATAGGAGGGCTGGCCCTGTGAGTATGTTTAAATGGAAAATTTCCAGCCATCCTAGGCGAGATCTTGCTTAGGAGGACTGGCCCTCCTCTCATGTAAACGAAAACAAATTTTACTAGGGGTTGGCTGGAAGACGAGAGCTCGGTAAAAAGGATCAGCATGTAAACACCAACTAAGTCCAGGACTCTACAGGTTGTACCAAGTTGTTGAAACAATCTGCAAAAGACTTTAGTTAAAAGAATCATTCTTAACATTACGTCCATCTCCATTTACAGTACTCTTTTTCTTATGTAGGTTGCTAGTTGTTTGTTCACTACGCCTAACATTGCGAATGCCAAAATGCGTTTTGCCTATCAGTGCAAACATGTCGCTTTTTTTCATGGCGACATTCATTTCTTCTTGCATTCTACCGCCACTTGTGTAAATAGTCTTAATCCAAATATTTGCATTCGTACATGTATGGTTGCAAGGGAAAGTATTGCTGGTTGGACCAGGTTTTATAATTATGGAAGAAACTTCGGCATACAGAACAACTTCATACCGATAAAATTCATTTGTATTAAAATCTCAGGCCTGTACCAATGGTTATGTTAACAAACAATCGTGTACCATCAATTACGTTAGAAGCTAGAAGCTTTTAATTAAACCCAGTCAGTGGCGTACGCTGTTATATATTTCTAGCACGTTCGTACTCCTTCTCGGCTTACTTCATTGCACTTGTATAAGGATAGGTTTTAAAACACTTTGGGGACGATATACGCTATAACATCGCGTTACAGAACAGAAATGTGGAATCAACTGTTTGAAATTTATAATGACATCCAACCACTGTTCAAGTTTCCGCATTGTTGCATTTTGGTTTGTTTTCACCACATAACCGTGAATATCTGCATCATGTGACCTGATAATGTCACATATGATTTTTCAGGGTTTGCATTTCTAGTCCTCGCTTGTTCACCGGTCCTGAATCTTGGCATTCCCGTCTTTTGCGGGTCTTTGGGCTTTTTCTTGCTTTTCATGGCGTTCCAACATGTTCAACACTCGTAAATTTTGGCCTTCCCTCCATTTCAAAAGATTGACGAAAGAAGAAGCGATGTGGCCTTCTAATTTAGACTTTTCTTTGGCTTTCTCAATCATCTTTCCAAAGTGCTTGTCTTGGTATTAGAGTTCTCTTTCTCGGACTGAGAGATCTTTGTTTGAATTGTCTTGACACGGCGCTTCACTAACACTTGGCCACAATAGGGTTGATGTTCTAAACATATTACTTTTTGCTGTCAAAAACTATTAGCGGCTTGGCTTCGAGGTGGCCATCTCATTGATAAAATAAGATTATTGTTCGATGTCAGTATTTACCAATCTTCTTACCAAATAGCGTGGAGATCTTAATTGGCTGTTATTAAAGTTGTCAGCGGTTTGACTCGCAAACCAGGCGAATGGTCATTCCCGTGATGTAAGGTTAAATTTTGGGTGTCAGGTCAGGTGCTCTTAACCTGCTACCGTAAAAACCGTAGACGGTACAACCTGCAACGGTGAGGCGCGGCCCGCAGTCGTGAATGGGCATCTATCCCTAATGGTTTTTAGGGATAAACAAGTTGAATCAGTTCTGCAGACGAGTAAGGGGTTAAATTAAGATGCCTCGCACGTGTGTACATATTCCAAACTACATGAATATAATCCGTGACAATTCTTATGCTTTGTAGTATATTATGCTTATTGTATACAGACGTTAAATTCTTGCTCAGTTGAATTTAATTAGTGTGAAATAGATAATTTAGATAACTACGATTCAGGTAGATGAAAACCGGGGAAAAAATGCAGTCTCGATATTCTTTCAACATTGCTTTTCCCTGACTCTTGCCGTAAATCACATCAACTTTACTTGTACAGTCGAACCTCCATTAGGCGGCCCTCCATTAAGCGGTCACCCTCTATTAAACGGCCGCATATCAAAGTCCCAAAATATTTGTAATACAATTACTATAAAATATCCCTCTATTAAACGGCCACCTCCATTAAGCGGCCGCGGCCACCTATGAGCGGTCCCAAATGATGTTTTATATAAATTATTACCTCTATTAAACGGCCAGCTTGCATGATTTACTTGGCGCAACTCTTTCAAGAGAACCGCACTAAAAGTTGAGCTGATAATGCTTAATAATTTGCGTTATTTACTTAAGAACACTTAAAAATAATGTTCAACACATGTCATTTGACACCTCGCTCAACTTTAAAGGTCATTAAATTCAAAACATTGTTAGCAACAAAAGTGTCAATGTTTGCGTTGCATAGAAACGCTCTATTACTTCGCGTCAAATCCCTCCTTTTTTAGCTTTGCCTTTGGCCAACTGATTGAAAAGGCATCTCCTGTGAAATGAAATTCACAGTGATTTATGATTGAATAAATAGACACGAGACCACGCCCAAGGTCTACTTTTTGCGTACCTCCATTTAGCGGCCACCTCTATTAAGCGGCCACAAAGCCGATCCCCGAGGGTGGCCGCTTAATAGAGGTTCGACTGTAGTAGACTTTCCTAAAGTGAAATCGGTGACATTTAAAATTAGAGATTATGAAATCTGATGAAGAATTAATAAAATAGTCACTGCTAGTGCATTTTCTTTGTCATTTGGTGCATTTAATCTTGGAAAATATACTCGAGTAGAAATATATATACTTCATTTTACCTTCGTTGAAGCTTTCGAATCGAGAGCGGAAACTACGTGTGTAAAGACGTAGATAACAAGGCAAGGTATACGCGTGCACGCCGGACGCGCGTTGTTTACTTAGCACTTGTACAAACCAACAAAACGCATGGGGTCTAGCGAAAATTCTTAATTGAAAACAAAAGAGAGTGAAATTAAACGTTAATGTTACGAGTATCTATATGACTTCTCAGTTCTTCAAGATTTGTATGAAAAACTGTGGAGGAACCTTGGGTCAGGAATATTTGCAGTCCAGAAGGATCTCGGTTTTCCTTGACTTATCTTGCTATGGCAGTCACTTCTACCACGGAACGTTTAGTCAACCCGTCCCTGTGCAGAGACCTGCCATTAGAAAGTAAGGTCGTTTGATATTACCTCGAGCTAAAATCAGAAGATCTAACAGGACAAAATTATAATTCTCTCTCCCAATTCTTATTTTCACGACATCTGACCCAGTTCTATTATACTGTACTTTTAACTGAAATTAACGATAATGCCACCATGGTAAATATAATGTGTGAGTAATCATTGTTCCTCAGCAAGGAGTCACGAAATAAATACAACTCTAGGTAAATCATGTTATCATGTGCCTCTTCTGAAGCTGAAATCAATCCGTACGTTATTAATTGTGACGTCTTCTCGATCTTTAATGACTATGCATGCTCGAACTTTCCTCAACTTTGTAAAAAATGTTAATTATTAATCAGCAACCTGCAGCAAATAAATTAAAATCAAAACAAAAAAATGCGAACGTTGCTGTCTTAAAAAACATTTTCCTACCCGAAAAAAAGACAAGAGGCTGAAGTTTTCGCCCAAGAGATTTTTAACGTGTTGAAGGTAAGTTGGTGTGGTACATGAATTTTAGTTTGATTTTTGTGCCTACGATAAATCGAAAAGTCGTTTTATGTGGTGTTTTGAATAATAATAAGCTCGATAAGGTTTTATGTTTATAGATATCAATGTGGTTGTTGGGGAAAATCTACGTTCATAAAGAAGCCGCCAATCAATGCTATTGTTGAAACCTAAGCTACCGGAGCGATACAGTCGCTTATAGACCGTTAAGAAACTCTAAGGAAGTCCGTTGTGAATTTTATCTCAGAAGGTAAGTTCGTCGATCCTTTATAACATTAAGAAATAAATTCTACATTAATGTATTTTTAAAACCTGAAAATATTATCATTTATACTTGCCACGCTGTTGGTAGAACATTTCATATATTAGAAGTAGCTATAACTAGTTAGAATTAGCTACGATATTCGTCTGAATCAACCAGTCTGGCATGAAAATTTGGACAATAACTAGTTTATGCTGTTCAATGTATATGAGTGTCGAAAATGCGCGCATAATTTTATAGTTCTGCTTGTCTTACAACTTAAGATACACGTTGAAATGTAGTCGAGAATAAACATGATGCATTCATATTTTCAACCATGTGGGTTGGAGAAGAATAATTTCGTTTATGAAAAAGATGACACTGTAAGTAAGAATACTTTCTACCGAACAGTTTTCTTTGAAAACCTTCTGACCGCTCAATGATTAATTGCTTTGGTTAGTTAAATTTGTTTCTGTTGCATGAGATATAAATTAAATATACCGTCCATGTCCATGGAGCTACATTTATGTCGGGGGAATTGTATCTTTTATTGAGCTGTTGTTTTTACCGCATTAGCCAGAATTCTGATTACTACAAACGCAATATTAGGTAAAATATCACGCAGTTTTGGTGTTCGTGAGCATGTTTTTTTAAGAAAAATTCAACTTCATTAAGCAGGTCAGAGCAAAATCTCCATAATCGTTCAATCCAAAACAGTGAACCATATGTGTATCCAGATGCATGAGCTCGGTATATTTTATTTAAACCTTTAGGAATTGAAAAAACTTTAACTTATTGAAGCTATTAATCATTGAGCGGTCAGTAGGTTTTCAAAGAAAATTAATCCGTAGAAAGTGTGCTAGTAACATACGGTATTTTTTTCATGAACGAGATTATTTTTTTAACTAACATGATGCATTTCTGCCGTCGTAATTTTATAGACAAGTAACTGTCTACACAAGTGGAACCGCAGAAATGTAGAAGGAAAGTAATTTCGAGATTTTAGAGACCAGGACATATATAATAATTAATATTGAAAATCCTATACGGCATTTGTTTATCGGTTTGAGTCCTTTATGGTGCTAAAGTAAATATTACGTATGTTACTTAGATATTTGTGATAAAACATTGCAAAGATAGGTCTAAGTGTTTCATTAGGGGTTCCAAACTCGGGAAAAAGTGAAAAGTGTTGTCGTTGTTTTCGAGAACTGTCTTCGAGTATTTGCAGTCTCCTGATAAAACACGATAAACGAGTGTTTGAATCAGTTTCTCGAACGAGTATTCCCATTGGTTTATCGCGTGTTCGTGTTTCATCGATTTCAATATTTAGATTTAGGAAATGTGATCTAGATCATGTAGATCAGCTGTCCCAAACCTTTTTTTAGGCCACGGACCGGTTTCATGAAAGACAACAATTTCAAGGACCAGCCATCAATGTGTGGGGATAAATACGACAAAATAAAATGATACAAACGGCATAAAAACAAACAAAGTGCAGAGAAATTACAACTCACCACAATGCTTAATTAAGAGCATCTGGTCATTTTTCAAAATAAAACATCTTTCAGACTGTGATAGCCAATAAGATGGAAATTAAATAAGTTATTTATTCTTTCTGTGCGGCCCGGTACCAAATAACCCACGGCCCGGTCGTTGGGGACCGCTGATGTAGATAGTTTCCACAGTTTTTAATTGGGTATCAAAGTGCATTCACGTGCGCGTTCATGGATTGGCAACGATAATTCATGAATAATATGAGCAAGTGTAAGAAGACACGCTCTGCATATATAGCTGAATGTTTGATCCGAAAATATTTTACTTTTGGCATGGAAATAGTTTACGTTTGATGTCAAAGGATCAAAGTAATTTTGCTGCGCAGGTTGTCAGTTATTCTTGGGCCGTCCAGTTGTTTACCGCGCGAATGAAAATTTAAGAGATGGATTTGTTAATAAAGCTTGGATCGTACATCACTTGTAGGTCTCATGCTGTAACTCATAGCTCGGATATTCAGTCGAAATCAGTGAGCCACCTTATCTGTCGTTGCTTAGTTCTTAAAAATGAAATCACGAATGTTCAAACTGTTAACTTAAGTTTTTTTACTTCTTTTACAGATCCGATCTTTGAATGTTTTCATATTAAAAGTCACTTCAGGAGTCACTGGAGAGAACGTAACCCAAAGGAACGTATAAATCATTCAAAGAAACGTGTTTCTTTCTGATCATGAGCAAACGGTCCACTAAGGTCGAAAGACCACGGTCTGCGAGACTCCGAAGGAAACCAAGTGATCCCATTCTGGAAACGAACGAAAACAATCCCAATAAAGGACGAACCTCGGAGGCAAACAAAAACAATTCACGGCTTCTAAGAATAATTATACCTGATAGTGGTAAGCATTTAGGAACGAAAAACAACTCAATTCATGGTACGCAGTCGCCAGCAAATCCGAAATTAAGTATACCACATGGCATTGATCGTTTTGATACCAACACCAGCTTTAAGAAAACTTCAGAATATAGCAGAGAACCTCCGAAGAGTCCAAGAATTTTGCCTAAACTGGACAAAAGCCCATGCAAGCCATTATCAAGTTCTGGAGAGGAAAATTTCAACAACTCAGCGAATTCTACGGAGAACTTAAGGAAGACAATGTTGAAAACAAATCCTGTGGCATTATCTCCATTCTCTCAAGAGGAAAGAGAAGGCACTTGTGCTTTCCAGCTGGGCAAACACTACTCAGTTCTTCCTGATATTTCAGATAGTAAAGGTCGCGAGTAACGAGATGATGTGTATCTAATATTCGAGTTTCTCGCCGTGGGAAGATTTGCAGGAATATAAATATAACACATAGATGGGGATTACGCGTTATTTGTCTAAAATTAAGTTGGTTATTAGAAAGTCTGACGAGAGCTGGCTCACTTACCGAGCTGATTTTGAAAATGGCTTCATGGGAGTTGTTTGTCTTCATTATTGATGTGTCACTTGCACCCTCTCATACTGCTTTTGAGACAGGTACCACGAATATTCTAGTTCGACGTCTTCCAATAAACCTTACTAGTTTTTGTAGTTCAGTAGTTGTCAAATCAGCCAGGAGAATTTCTCTTGCCTGGAGTTACCCACAGTTTTTTGTGACTAGAAAACTGCCAGCGCCTGTCATCTTTGGTGACTGGTTTTTCCGCGTTCAGTTCGTTTTGTTATGTCTTAATTTAATCCTAATGCTGAATCCTGATCTCAAATCTAATCATTACCCTAACTCTAATCCTAACCCTAAGTTTGTTTTTAAGTCAAAATGCTTGAAAGCAGTTTTTCCACTTCACCACATCAACCACGTGCAGATCACATAGCCTTTCCCCATCTTAGGTGAACTTTCACAAAGAATAAATTTTTACCAAATTCAACTGAAGTTGAATGTTAAAATGATACAAATGATAAAAGAACCTGATTATTGGCTGACAAGGGCTACAGGTTATACATAATAGTATATATATATATATATATATACGAGCTACAAAGTATTGCAGTGATGTTTGTTCTATCTACAGTATAAATCTTGGCAAACCATAATAAACTTTCCTTCCTTCTTAATATGCATGCTCTCAAGCTGTTCTCTCAGAAAAACTTTCTGAGTCCCTGACGGGAATTGAACCCGTAACCTTCTGATTGCCGGTGAGAGCGTTGTCATAAAGCAGACTCCAATCATCGCAGTGTTAGCCAATAAGAGACTTTAATTTTTTCTTTCGAGGAAACGTCGAATCATGCACCTGAGACGTCAACGCCGCACTTGCCAAATCCCTCTGTTTTTTCTAAATTTTCGTCCGAAACAAAAACACTAATTGTTTAAAACAACACTACGTTTGTAAAGAACGGTGCATAGAAGTTGTTTTTTGTCTCACCTGTCATTTGTTGTCCTGGGGTGTCTGTGCAAATTCTAAATAAAAAAAAACCCAGGAGTTTCGAATTTGTAAACGACCACAAAGTACACGAACTATCACCAATAATAACAATGCCGTGACATTTACACACCTGTGAAGAGCTTCTTGAAGAACCAAACAAACCACCAAAAATATTGCACAAAGTGTGAAAACCGTTTGTAGCGCGAGGTCCTAGCAAAATCAAAAATGTAGAGCGTTTTTTTTTTTGGTGGAACAGATTATAATTCTTACCCCCACCGACTGATATATCAGGTGGTCACTCCACACCGAGAATCTCTTGGTCTTTTTTTTTCGAGCGGTATCTTTAACCAGCGTATGCGAAGTGTTTATCGCAAAAACCTTTGGTTTAATCGTCATGCAACTTAGGTTATACCATCTAAATTAAATCACAAACTCGGCGTATTCCAGCTATATAGTGGTCAACGTCACATGTAATCGTTGACTTGCTTGGTTTAACCCTTCGTTGGGCGGGTTTCAGGAAGTCTGTTCTTGACGAGTAAAATCGTCTGGCGTTAGCCAGAGTAAAATTAATAAGTGGCCAAATGGCAACAGTGCTCACAGTATAAGATAAATACCGAGAACGGAGGCTTTAAGCCAATACATCCCTAGGGGCCGAAGGCCCCGAGGAATGTATCTGGCTTAAAGCCGACGTTCGAGATATTTATCCGTCTTAAAACACGATTAAAGGAGGTTTTCTTCTAGAAATGTTAAGCGACACGATTTGTTTTTGTTTTGAGAAGTAAAAAACATGTTTTCAGTTTGTGTTCCTTCTTGGATTAATTGTTGTCAGGGATTGTATATACAATCCCGGCTATTTCAGGTATTGTATATACAGTTCCCGCCAGCTTTTCAAAAGCTCTTTTGTTTAGATAGGTTTCTTCGGAGGATAAAACCCTCAAAAGAACAAAGAAAACCGACTTAATCGTGTTTTAAAAAGGGTTAAATTTCCAGCTGATTAAAAAACTTACCTGAAGAAGGACCAGAATAACGATAAGATTTAGAGGAATTCTGAACATGTTCATGATTGTGGCCCGAGCTAGTAGAGAGAAAATATATAAAAGAGGCGTATTAAGTTATCGCAAGTAGTATATTTATAAGGTTTGTTTCATAAACCCTTTCAACAGTCCATTTCAATTAAAGTCACACAGAAACCTTGGGAGGACTGAATAGTGACCAGTGCAAGTTGAAATAGGCTGAAGATATCCAGTTTGGCTACTGTACCTGGTCTCAAAATAACGAGAGTAAAACTCTATACATGTTTCTTGAGTGAAACTTTTTCTGGAGCCTGTGCATATCTTATATTATCTAATACTTCATTGACATCGTTTAAAACAAGAAGGTGAAATACAAAGGCAACAAAGATTAACGTCGGTTGAATTATTAGGGAACAATATCATTAAACACATCGTGTTGCGTTGTGAAAATGTATCTCCATTGTCTTACTATATTTAAATTAAAGCTTTTACCAAATTGTGCTCTCTAGTTTGCCACAGTCTCAGCTTAATTTTTAAATAGATACCCAGAAACCTTCCTGCATACAGGCAAACAACTATTTCACAAACTGTTTTAAATAGCTTTGATCCTTTGTTTACAATCATATCTCCATGACAGAACAAAGGCCGTTATCTTCAACAATATGGAGTCTTGGCAACATTGTCTGACGTTATGCAACAACTTCAACGCGAATTTCGGCCTCTGCTCTGAACTCTGATTCTTTAAAGAAAGTCACACCCGACACATAAAAGCGATTCTGCTGCCCAACAGTCGTCTTCTCAATCGGTTCAACACACCACAGCCACCAGGAGACTGGCTGCTCCGTCGGACATGTAATTGCGCTCCAAAACGTCGTACTTTCGACAGAATCACGAACTTCTTTTAACAATTCCTCCATTTTTTCGTCAGCTATCTGTATAGTTCCTCGGTATACTCTCCTTTCGTCCATTCGGTTACTTTCTGGAACTTGATAAGTGCCCAAGTAAGTCCCACAAAATGTCTGCCCGACAAGTGCCGAGTACGCCTCTGACAGTTGTTCTTCGTTCACGTTCACTCTTCGAACCTTCAAGGGTCTTAGCTCTGGTGGAATCCAAGGCATTTTACTGTTGATAACCTTTCGTACTGTTGCTGTAAGGTTTAAAGTTTCTGTAACAAGAACAGGATTGCCTTTCGCTTTGGTGAAACCTCCAGATTCTCCTGTGGATGTTGGTTTTGACGTCGTCAGTTAAGAATTAATCATTCGATCTCGTTATGCCTTCGTCAAGCTGTATCTAATTTCTTTGTAGGTTCTCAGCAGGGTATCTCAATTTCGTAAAGTAAGTCACGAATTTTTAAACAATTTTTCTCAATAAGAAAACAATAGATTACTTCAGCCCCTAGGAATTTGGAAAGCCGAGTGATGAGGTTGTGAAAGGCAAGCAGAATGCACAGTTGTCGGCCTTCCTGATCCTGCTGTGCGGTATATAAGTAACAAGTTGAGAATAGGAAATTTTAGCCTGTGATCGCGACCACTAGCTCTGTGGTTATTGTAGAGATCTGATTAATGCTCTGATTAACTGTCATCTCCGCGTTAGCGATCGCGAAAAACATGGAGTTTTGTTTCAGTCTTTTAAAAAGCCATACTTTTTCAACATTATGCCAGAATTTGTTAACAAGATAATGCATACGCAAAGGTATGCAGATCACGCGGCATTCTGGCTAAAGGTCACTCAGCAATGTAAACACATCTTTAGAGAATATTGCGCTTTGATAACACATCGTTGTTCCCTGAGGAAACGAAACATCTGCCTGAAAAAAATGGGGGATGTCACTGCGGGAGCTCTCCGCCTTTACGTGTAAAATCGTCTGGCGTTAGCCAAATTAAAATAATAAGACTTACGACGCCGGGAAAGAGTTGAGGGAACCACGAACTGGTTTAATGCTCTGATAAAATGTCAATAATCTAAAGGGCAAAGGCTTAACGGACTTAGAACCCTCATCGCTTGTAGTGCTTCCATGCACTGAAGAATTGTTAATAGGAGAATGTTTTCTCTGACGAGAACCGTGCCAAATATTTCCGTGATAAACTTGTTTAAACGAAACACTTACTTTCTTCCGGTACGTATCTTCCACGCATGGTTGCCATTGCCGGCCAGAAAATACCTAAACATTTCGAGATATAGTCACAATACAGTCACGTACACAAAGAAGCCTAAGAGCCTCGCTAACCATACGAAGACGTTGCAATAGATTCCCTAACGCCATGTTTATAAACAACACCGGTTAATGTGGAAAGTGTCAAACACTCGTTACCCGATGCATGAAAATTTATTTTATGTCACAGCTTAAATGCTTTTTCCTTCGTAATATCCAACTCAGTCTCTTTTATCCAACAGTCGTTAAATGCTATAACCAGTTTTGCAAACCTCACTATGGTAAAATAAGTCTTATTCCTTTGGTGTGAAACTTTACAAATAATTGGCGGCGTTCACCGTGCAAATAACTCGGCAGTCTGATAACCAATGAAAAGTACTACGGAAGGATATTCTCACTCAACATGACAAGCGCCAAATTTTATCACTAGCATGCAGAAGGTAGGCTTCTGGACTCCCGGCCAACCATCCCACCATGGATGAATTATATGATTATTCTGATGATTACGGTTAATTCTTTACTTACCGATACAACATTCAAAGATTAAGAAACTGAGATATATTGAGCAGTGTCCCTATAAGATTGAAATCAAAATTTTTGATATCATGGCTTTAAGGCGACGGTAAAAAACCCAATTGTTCATCGCTTAATCGAGTGACTGTTTCGATCAATCGATCAACGAACCAATATTAAATGGAAATTTCATACACAAATATGATGTTCATAAAAAGATCTGTAGAGAATAAGACTTACCTTTTTGACAAAAACCGGAGTGGATAAGGAAATTGTAGATACTAAAAACACAGTGCTACAACAATTCAAACAAGAACAAGAAGATTTAAAGAAAGTATACGTTAGATCTTGAGTTTCGTTTTAGTAAGTTGAATGTTTTAACTTTAGATGAAATCTGCCTACTAATTGAACATGGCTTTTTTGGTTTTATTTTGTAAGGTGTTAAACAGCGTATAGATAAACTCTTATAAAATGGTAAATAAACAAGTTAATTAGTCAATAGATAAATAAATAAAATACATTAATATTTATATATTGTGAATATATATGTGTGTGTATTTATATATGTATGAATGAATGAATAGCTAAAGAAATAAGTAACTGAATGAATGGATGTATGAATAAAATTACGTTATTGCTTACTTAGGTGCACCCCAACTTGTGTCATATAGAGCATATTCACTCAGTCCCTAGAGACCCCAATAACAAAGAGCATGGCGACCATGTTGGTGTATCTAACAGAAGAAGATAATAAAGGTTCTTTTGTTAAGGGACACCAAAATGGCGGCTATGACGTCAAGTGCATACACTCTATTGCATGTCGAAACGAGCAATGTAACTATAATGCTGTGAAACAAAGACTTTACCGAAAATTACTTTTATGTTTTCGCGTGGCATTCCAGAAAATATGTAATAGACGTTATGTCACGATGCACACTTTGAACGATTTAAGATTTTGCTGACAATCTGAACTTACCACATGAATGACTCCACCTTCGCTTTCTTGCTAAGTATTTTAAATAAGGCCGAACCAATCATCACTGCAACCTGGAAAATAGTTAAGGGAGAACCATAACTTTTTCCTGTCCAAAGGCCTTCCATAGGCGAGTAAAGTGGTCAGGTGTTAGCCAGAGTAAAATGATAGAAGAATTATACGGAGTGAAAGTAGCTGAAGAAACCTCGCATGAGTAACTGCATGTTGGTAATATTTTTTCATTCACTACCATACCATGAACCCGGAAAATATCAGTCCATGGGGTATTGTTCCCTGTTCCGTTGTCAAATCTGCAACAAATGTAAAAATATTGCATTTTTTATAACAATAAGAACACTTCGCGTGAAAACTTTTATTAATTATTATATTTACAAAAAGGAGAAATTTTCCGAAACCTCTTCGTACTATTAATATTTATGATTAATATGAACTGATTTCAAATGTGTATTAACAAAAGAATTATGGCAAAATTTTATGAACAACGATAAGCTTCTGTTCTTGAACTTGAATTTTCGTCCGGTTAATGTTTAACATACCTGGCGTTAAAGCGGGTGTCCATTCCAAGACAAAGATGTACATCGCGCCTTCAAATAAAGATTGAATTAAACCAAGAAGCGCGACTTTACGATCTGAAATTTGATAGCATAAATCGAACAAATGACATCAGTAATAGTAAATAAAATGAACACGTGGATAAAAAGATAGAAAAGAAATGAAATAAGAATTGGAAAAAGTAAATGACCAACTAGTGGACCATCTACCATACCTGTTTGAAGAACAGTCATGGCTTCTTTGAATGATGTGGATAGATTTCCAGACCTATTACCATAATTTTCCTCCCATGTTGACATCATTATTACGGCCGCACTCAATAAAACGAATAACGAAACATCAAAAGGGCCTCTAGATTATGTGAAAGTAAAGCAGTCTGAGTTTCTTGGCCATACTTCTATTGGTTTTCTGCATATCAAGTTTAAAGTGCTTCTCTAATGAATCATCCACAATGTTAATTTAAGTAGTCGTGTGAGGTTTCATCTCAAAATTGGTTTAAATAAAAGTTATTTGAACTTGGAACTCAATCATTAAAATGGTTAAACTTCGCGAGACTGATAGTGGAAGACTTTGATGTTGGAGCTTCGGGTAATTTTCAGCATATTGAGACTACGACATTAAAAGAGCTCAAGATCTGGACTCATTTCTCCCAAAATCGGCCGGTTTAATGGCGATTTCTAAAGTCAAACGAACGTTAAACGAATTTCAAGATAAATCCTTCTACGACAAAACCTTTCTTGAAAATGTCCTGTCATGGTTTCTACCATTTTTTCTCCCATATTATGGTAACGTAACATTGAGATTATTTATTAAAGTAAACATGTAAAGAAATTACCGTAAACACAGAGCTTTTTGGACTTACACAAATCCGAACTGAGTAGCAGCAAGTTCAGCCACAACACCAGCAAGAACGGCCACAATCGAATTTCCAAGAACGCCATTTGCAAACAAAATACCCAGAGAATCTTGGTTCAGGTTTCTCTACGTTATCAAAACATATCGTAATTAAATAAACAAACCAAAATTATAATGTATATGAAGTGAGAAACTGAGATCAAAAGAAACTCCCTTCTTTGAAAGGACTTTTTAAGTTATAAGATTACTTTTCATAGCTCTCGCATACCTCACTACATTTTCGAGATTTTAAAATTCGTCTGATCTGATATGTAAATAACGCCCAGCGTAATTCCCATTGTATAGTGACTTGTAACATTGAATAAGTTAAACGTATGAAATTTCACTATCTCGTTTCCTAAGTTTTGGCAGTACTCTGTTTCTTTTAATTTTTAATAAGTCGTCGTACGCTGTCTTCGCGGCCATTTAATATCAAAATCAGTTGAAACTGTGTATAAGGGTGTATAAGTTTTGAGTGATTTAGTTGAATAATCTGAAAGATGTAGATGATTTCCTAGTGACTGATTGTGCAACGTAGCGTATTAACTCTTTCCTGGCGGGAGAAAACTTTTATTTTTTCACTCAGGCAAACGACAAACGATTTTACCCTGACTAACTCAAGTCCATTTTACATCTAAAGGGGAGTTAGAGCTCCCACCGGGAAAGAATTGAGGTGCTATAATTTATGTTTATAATTTTGAAAAAATCTTTCAGATAAAGAAATTTCTTGCAAACATATTTTTCCCTTCAAGATTACTTAAAGGATACATACATGTTTACTTACATTTGCATGGTCACGTACGGCCCATGATTCAAATGCACTGAACAGAATTGATGTGGCAATTCCAGCCAGTATTCTTCCTACCATTAAAATCCTGTAATTTGGGAAATGCTATTTTGAATTTAAAAAGAAAAAACAAAAATGATAACAACGCTTGATTAGTCATATTGTTTGATACTTGTCAGTGAAGGTTCGTCGGTCATTTCTGTGTTTTCCTTTTCTGATGGTAGATGGTATTCGATGTATGTTGTGTATGTTTTACAGTGCATAGTTAATAGCCATAAAAATTGTTATAGAAATAATAGTCGTAATAAAAATAGTTGTGATGGTCATAACCATAATTGTGATCATAAACAATATTATGATAATGATAACAATCATGATAACAATTATAATGATAATAGTGATATTATGATAATGATGATAATGATTACGATTATAATTATGATTATGGTGATGATAATGATTATAGTAATGTTAATGATCATAGTGAGAGTGATAATGATGACAGTGATATTATGATAATAATAATAATATTATGATAATGATAACGATCATGATAATGATTATAATAATAGTGTGGAGACAATATTTGCTAGAGAAAATATTATTTAGAAAGGTAAAATGGGTGAAAATTTTACGCGAGCGTTTTCGCTCATAAATATACTTTATTCATTTTACCCTCTCAAATAAAATTCTAATGCTACATCACTAATTAACAATAAAAAAATTAAATATGTGTCTCTCATATTCTTGTCCCTTGTTAAACTTCATATGTACTATCCTCTCACCTTTGAAACACAACTTAGTCCATATAATACTGTGTACAGTAAACAGTTCAATCTTCGGCCACTAGTAATACAAACAGTGTTCAAAAGGAAGATCTTTTTGTAATTTTTGCGACATGCATGATACGGCTTATTGTAAAAAGCTTAATAGTAATATACCTTATTATATTAAAGTTGTACTTGCTATGTCACGGATGAATCTTGTAATTTTAATTATTTCTTTGAACGGTTGATACCAGGCATAAAGGGGATATATTAAAATGTCAAGTGATGTTTACATGCACATTTTCAGCTTCATTTGCGAAATCGTTGAAAGATACTGTTTAATATGTCGATAGAATTGAAGCCAATGTTTCAATTCCAAACGTGAAAAACGCTTTTTTCATGTCAGGCAATATAATATTATGTAATAACATGCAAATATGCAATAATAACATGTATAATTTGCATGTAAAACAATTTAATAATAATAATATGTGAAAATTACTTAACACATAATAAACAGACCTTGGGCAAAATTTAAACAAAGCTGGAAATTGGAAATAAATGCAGTATTTTCTTACTATTTGTCCGCTAGAAATCCGATAAAAGTCCCAAAGATCATCGATGAACCAAAACCACCAACAAATAGTTGTCCAATCTCCTTTGAAGTTAATTTATAACTTTGGTACAATACGTAGACATGGGGACCTTGAAGCCAATCGGCGGCTGCAAAAGAATTCAAACGCATTTTCGTCTAAGAATTACGGTCTACTTAGATCTAATCACCTAAAACAAAAAACTCGAAGAACGTCTTAGCTCTTAAGTTCCAGACGTCGATACATTTGGCAAGTAAAATCGGGCAAAAAAGTGAAAGACAGGGGCACGGGAGAGTAAACTCCATGCTCGTGGTATTGTAAAAAAAAATTAGTTCCAATAAGTGATGAATCACTCATGCTTCCAGACATGGTCCGAAATTCTATCAGTACCAAACAGTTTAACAAGATTTTAAGTTATGTGGAAATTAATATGGAATTAAAGACGATGGTAACTCCAGATAGGAATATCTTACTCACAAATGTGCGTTTCGACTAAACTTTAGTCATCATCAGTAGTCCAAATGATGACGAAACATGTAGGTTTATCAACAAAATGGTATCACTATTCGGAATTACTGTTATAGCGTATTTGATGAAAATATTAAGTGGTTTTCCTCATTTAGCATAGACGTTTGTTTTCTGTGACCGTAAATGATTCTTAGTAGCTCCTATTTGAGAAGTAAAAACTGTTTTGCCGTGTTTATATAGCCTGACGCAAACACGAGAAGATTGAGAGCACTCGAAAGCTGCTGTGTGCGCTCGAGACCGAAAGTTGAGGATTTACTCAGCCGCTTGAGAGTTCTCCCAACCTCTCCGAGTGTCTGCATGAGGCTATATAAACACAACAAAACGGTTTCTATTTCTTTTATAAAATAAGCAAAGAACTAAGCAATAATAATTGTGAATAACGAACTATATTTTCACTATCAAATGGTAAGTTATCAGTATTAGTTCATAAACAAATTAGAGCTTCCCATTTGCGCCAAGAACAAATTCTGTCGTCAATCAGCGCTGAGATGTCTTAGCTGACCAATCATTGCGTGCGTAATAGAAAACTTATTTTATAATGATAATATAATTGGTATTCTGTGAATTTCAATCTATGTTGTTGTGCATTTATACAAAATTTTATCCGTCCGTTTACTTACTCGGTTATATACAGTTATTGCACGAATTTTTTTGTTTTTAACTACTAGTGCACATTTTAAACAAACTGAAAATAAATTGACTGTTCTTCCCTCTGGAGAACTCGGGCTCCTGCTCCAGCAATACACTGAACCCTTCGTAGGCCCGGTGGTCGCCATATTCATTGAAGAACTTGAGAGGATCTTGCATGACTTATAACTACTATGCAATAGTGACCTGGGATCTTCTCTCAATTCAGTAGCGTGGCCAGACAATTAAACATTTTTTGGAGGGGAGGCTTCAGAGAACTCAAAGCACCGCTACAGAGAATTTTGACCCTCCGAGTAAACCTACTACGTCACCCAATGGCGTAGGAAGCAGGGGGGCCACAGGGCCGCAATAACATTCGCTCCCCCTTAAAAACAGATAGGTAACTCTATGCCAGGTGTTTTCTAATTTTTCCCATTGCACGTATTTACGTTTTAAAGTTTAAATAGAGAATGTTTAAAAATCTAATGTACTGCGCATATTTTAATGATGGTTGATATTTTACTATAATTTAGAATTGCGCTGAGATGCCGTTAAAACTCGGGATAAATGTATGGTCACTTTTAGCATCCTTCATAAGGGTTAAAAAAGCTAAGGCATTTTATAATTGTATTTAGTCTTTTAATTCACAAATTAGTTATCCACTGAAACATTCCTTTCTCGTAAACACGAAATGTGTTTTACTATAGAAGTATAACTAAGTATTGTTCCAGTATTGCCAATAATATAAGCTACGAAAACATTTACGCAAAAACGCCCACCCTGAACTAAAATTTTGTTCCTGCTCCCCCCTAAGTTCGACAAGCTTCCTACGCCACTGAGGCCACCACGATTCAAGGCAATCTAAGGTGTTTTGTTTGATACTTCTGGCAATAACTTTATCTGTCCAATGAAATTCGGTGGGGGGCAAAGGCACCCCCTTGGCCACGCCACTGTCTCAATTCCCAGAGGTTCGCATGAAAAAGGAGATGACAGCCAATATTTTATGCATCAAACAGAACAATAAATAAAAAATTCTTGTAAAGGTTCACAAACTTGGTCACCATGAAATACATGTATCGCCGATTAACTAAATGGTAATATTAAATTCACTCACCTGTTGCCAGCAAATAAACGACCATATATGTCGTTTGAAACTGTTTGAATTCAGCAGACAATTCTCCGCTAAATGTCGTCCTCGTGTGCCAGTGAATTCCAAAGCAGAATAAAACCAGAGCGCATAAGGTTGTTATGAACAAAGGCATCTCTTTATCTCACGATTAACGTAAATTTCTTCTTTAAGAAATTTTACTTGCTTCGAAAAGCAACAACGTTCACAGCACTTAGTCCAAGTGTAACAGTTTCTGTTGAATATTTAGGCGGAAAAATCTTTTTCCAGTCAACGTGCTGGTGTCGTTTCTGCCACGTTTTGACCAGCATATAAAAAGACACTCGATATTTGTAAATTTACCGACCACATCTCATGATAATCACGTCATCTCCTGAATGCAATTACAAGAATTCTTTGCAATGATTTTGAGTCCTTAACTGTCGTAGGAACAGTAAGGCGTTTTTTTATATTTTTTTTCGAATTAACATCAGAGAGATGTTAATTCTTAACATTACTGGAGATTGTATGCTGTTGTACTTGTAGTTAAAAAAGGTACCTGCTCTTGAAATGAAAAACAATTACGACAATCGCACAACGGAACTTGCAGGAAAGACGATTAAACAAAGAGTCTAAGACATTCTTAGAGTTAGAGCTCGTTAGTTTAATTTTGCTTCAAGTAGTCAACACCCATCAAAACCCTAGTAAAAACACTACGACATATATCTAAGTACGAAATTTTTTCCAGCAGAATTTGGGAAAGTAAATCTTGAGACGAATCATTAGTTCGAACGATTAATCTGTGCCCTTAGTAAGCAGCTTCTTTCATGAAAAAAATTAAGCCTGGGCTGATACTTCAGCTAGGTTGGCCGGATTGTGGTCTAATTCGTGATTTCCACGTGAAGTAATGTTGGTGCAGCCTATCTGACTATTCTTGCCTGTATAAAGCAAGGAAGAACAGTTTTATTGAGTTAGTAGACTATCGAAACAACAGCAGGAAGAAACAACAAATATAGGGATTTTTAAACAACAAATCAAGGAAAATCTTCATTTTCATGCAGGGCCAACGCAAGGGCTATCGTGGTCTATCAGAGAATGATAAATCGAGAAAGTCAGAACCGTGGTTAGTTTACAATGGACAGTGAATACCTGTTGATCAAAGATATCAGCTATGAAGCCTGTCCTATGTTCAGGGAATTGAGCTACTCGGTACATCTTGATTCAAACCAATCTAAGATTGTACAACATCTTATGTCGAGACGAAGACGTCTTTGTGTTCTTTAAGCGACACTCATTCGATCTTCAATTTTCGAGTTTTTTAAATGTCTTCTAAAATGAACCTCCTAATACGCTAATTCGTGAAGAAAGTTTAGAAATTTATCTTTCGTAAGCCGAAAAAATTGAACTTCTTCATGTATAAAGACACATGTATCTTTATCACATATATAGATCCGACACGCTAATGATTTTCTGTTGTCTTTTCCTCATGAATTAATAATGAATTTTAGAAATATATATACATATATATATATATATATTTAAACACAGTTTTTAAATACGTAGATACCATGGTGAATGGTAATTTAAGATAAAGTAGGAGAAGATGAAGAGTAATATACGCTTAAAGAGGTATACACAGTTACCAAAGACTGTTGGATAGTTTAGTTCTTAACAGAACTGTTTGAAACTTAAAGAGGTAATATTCTACGTAAAGAATACGCCTAAAGAATCAGAAAAAAAAAGCACGATGCATTTCGGCAGACCACTTATCAAGTGCTATACGTCTGCTAGCTAAAGAGAAAGAAAGAAACATATCACCTGCTTATATAGTCTAAAGAAAACTCGTGACATCAACCCAACGGAATGTGGGAGGGTCAAAATAGCGATAGTTTGAAAACAAATTCCTTTTGCCGACACAGATCAGGATCATTAAGTTTTATGTAAATGGCTTCCATCACCTTCAATTGAAAGGCGGAACGGCATTTGTAAAGAATTCTAAAATTATCATCTGAGTAGTTTTCGGCGCAAGATTTGTTGGACAAAAGATGTTTGCCAACAGCTGAGTCGCAACTGATCAATTGACCGGAGCGGCATAGTCGTCCTGGTTGTTGACGTGATGGCTGAGCTCCATTTCTAATCATGCTAGGAACATGTTGTTTGATCCTATCACCCAGTCTCTGATTAGTTCTACCCACATAGCGAGATCCACATTCGCATTTAAATTCGTAAATAACACAGCTAGATGAAGAAGCAGGTAGAGACTCTTTGTGAGTGGGTGGAAGGATGGTTTTCGTCGAAAAGATGCCAACGAATCTAGCAACAAAAAATGTTTGCTCAGTAATTAGCTTGATCGATTGACCAAAAGTTTCGGAAATTTGTCCTATCCATGGAAGTTTTAAATAGACTGGACATTTAGCGACTCCAATTGGTTTGTCTGTTTCACTTTGATTGAAAGCCTTATTAAGTATACTTTCAGGGTAGCCATTAGATAAAAATATAGATTTCAATTTGTCAAGATCACTTTGAAGAAATTTCTTAGATGCAATCTTATGAGTACGGTCAATTAAACATTTAATCAAGGAGAGTTTCTGCTTTCTGGCACTAAAGGAATCAAATCTTGTGTACAGGCCCGTGAAAGTCGGTTTTCTGTAAACACTAGTCTAGAAAGCCGTGTCCCCTTTGTGTACTAGTACATCGAGGAAAGGAAGTTTATTATCTTTCTCATACTCACAAGTAAATTTCAATGATGGGTGGATTTTGTTGAGAGTATCTAGAAAGGCATTGGTTGCATTGTAGCCATTAAATATTGCGAAAGTGTCACCTACATACCGTTTGTAGCACTCCGGAAGTTCGTGCGATATAGATTGAAACAGTCTAGACTCGTAATATCCGACAAAGATGTTAGCTAGAACAGGGCCTAGTGGTGACCCCATTGCCACTCCATCGATCTGTTTGAATTTAGTGTCACCAAAGCTAAATTCTACCCCCTTTGTGGCGGCAATCATAAGTTCGCAGAAAGCGCCTTCGGAAATTTCTGGTGGTGTAATATCTGTGTGGTATAAAGTATTGGCACAAATACTTATAGTTTCATCCAGGGGGATGTTTGTAAATAAGCTTACTATGTCAAATGAACACATGACCAGATTCTTCGTGTCAATAGTTATTTCACGTAGTTCTTTGACAAAACTAAACGAATCTTTAACGTATATACATGTACAGATAATATATATTGCGGCAGGAATTCCAAATCTCAAATGGCCATAAATATCAACTGGAGACTTGATTAAACACGTAGACATGATGAACTTGTCGATAACTCGTGAAAATAGTCCTATCAGTATGGGGTGTGTGGCTACAATAAATACCTCACAACTTGAAATACATTTTCAGACAGATTATAAAATGTGATTTCGCTGGAGTGGTTCAGAACAGAAGAGGAAATGTTACTGTTTAATTACTATTCCCAGGCTGCCCCTCCTTCCGATCGAGCCAAGTGCGGATCCGCTAGTGGCCAGATTATTTTACTCGTCAAAGGAAGAGCTACCACCTGGAAAGAGTTAAGCCTAAATTAGTAATATTTTTGTGGCAGATTCGGAACTTGCTGTCATGGAAAATTCACAAAGGCTTCCGCTCTCAAAACCTGCCAAACTGAAAAATAAGATTTACTGATTCTCCCAGATTAGCACTAATCACCCAGTGAGCAATAAATCCCTTGTCCTTAACACTTACAAGTAATCTACAAAAATTCATCCCGGATCAGTCAAGGTCTCTGCCTAATCGTCGCTGGTGTAAATCCGCACTTGTCCTGCAATTGACGAGAAGTCACACCGTTTGATAGTCTTTATTTTTTATTCAAATCAGTCATTTCTTAGTTTTTCTTAAAATACATGTTTAATTTCTTAAGTTATACATATAAGTTCTTTGAATACATATTTTACACGTCACACAACAAGGTTGCTCGTCGAGTTGTCTTCATGTTTATAGTTTCATTGTCAATGATTGTGACATATCTCAACTTTATTCATGGCATCGGCATACCAGGTCTGCAATTAAATGGTTAAAATAAGTTGAAAAGCCGACAAAATTATGCATTGTTGCAAATTTGAGATCTTGTAATACTTAAGGAATGTTGCAATTCAAAGAGCTGACTGCCTGATTGATCGATAGTCGGCATAACTTTGAGCCAAAACTTCCTTGTTCTCAATTAATAGCACTGGAGCAAGTTAAGAGTATAGGATGTGAAATTAGTCTTTATACCTCTCTATATCTCTCTCCTCTTCTCTCTATCTCTCCCCCATTCTCCTCTCTGTCTCTGTCTCTCTGTCTCTGTCTCTGTCTGTCTCTGTCTCTGTCTCTCTCTGTCTCTCTGTCTCTCTGTCTCTCTGTCTCTCTCTGTCTCTCTCTCTCTGTCTCTCTCTTTCTGTCTCTCTGTCTCTCTCTCTGTCTCTCTCTCTGTCTCTCTGTCTCTCTGTCTCTCTCTCTGTCTCTCTTTGTCTCTCTCACATATACACACACAAACACATACACATTTACATTTTTTTTAGCTTCATGCTCTCTATTTCGGTCCCACATACCCACAAGCATTGGCTTAGGCAAAACCTAAGTAAACAATTAATGGTAACATTTTATGTCATTTAAGACATAAGACACTTCACGTCTTAATAACATTCGTTTCAAAGAGTTAATCAAAAAATGGACAAATAGATGCTTACTCCAGCAGGACGCAATCAGGCCACGGCATTTTCATTATCTCTGGTCTTACGTGCCAATGTCCATCTGATCCACAAAGATACTGTTCAGCTTGAAGAAAAGCCACGTCATAGCCGTCATTACAAGACATTCGGCAGACAGTGCCGGCCAGTCTTCTTGACGAGTGACACGACAGGAAACCATTTTTTGGAGGAGGATATTGCTTGCACTTTATGTCTACAGGTGAGCAAAACACATTTTAGAAGTTCTGATACTCCCTGGATTTTATTATCGTTTTGCATTCATCTGTTAATTTTTTAAAAGTTGTCAAAATAAGCCAATGTCGAAATGTGTCCTTACTGCTCGCTTCGGTTTGTTGCAAGAAACCTGTATTGCAGGTTGTTGGCAAGATCGTTGCACGTTTTTGCGACATTTCTTGAGTCAACACGTCAATTTCAAATTATTCTTACAACTTGGTACAAACTTTCTCTTGCTACATCTCTACCTCTCTGCGACATACTTGTTGGTCATGGCGTTTGTTGTTTCCGGTGTCTATGTTCTTTGTTTATGTCTTTTTAAAAGGCTATAAGACATAACTGAAGCAGGAGGTAATTCCAACGTTCTCTGGGATAAATGCCTCTAGTTTTAACAGATGTTTTCCTTCCTTTCTTTTTCAACTTGAGTGATGTTCCCCATGGTTTTTTATTTAAATTTAGAATCTGTTCAGTCAAATCCAAATCCAAATCCAAATCCAGCAAAATTAAAAGAATGAGGAATGTACACTGTAGACAGGTAAACAAACTTACATAAATGCAACTGAACCAGATGTTTTGGCTTATGCCGCCGTCGAAAGACAAGAAAAACAGATCAGAAGTCATTACTCATAAAGGACTTGAAAAGCAGTGATTCCATTCAATAGTCTTGTTAGGAATATCAAAGCCCAGCATATAATTTTGAATAAACCCATAATAATATGGGTTTATTCAAAATTATATGCTGGGCTTTGATATTCCTAACAAGACTACGCTTTCCGCCTGGTTCATCCATTGCCACGATTCCATTCAATAATCAGAAACAGCGGAAACGTAATTATTTGTGGTATGTGAAATATGTTAAGGATCATCCTAACTTTGGTGGCAATTGTAGTGCCATTCGGGAATCAAATCTGAATATAAATATTATTATAGCCTAGCAAATAATTTGGATTAAAAGTATCGTTCTTCCAATTCAAGCAGAACTTCAGTGTCTCTGACTTGAGTTCTGTCTGAACAGTGTGAAAGATGGTTATCATCATCTTTCTCCAATAATTTTCTTGGCTATCATGTGTTTAACTTTGGTTCTTAGTTTACACAAACGATCTGTGAATGATTTCCTCTTTTACCTAAATCTCATGGTCTTTCTCTTGACCTAATCGTAAAATTCTGTCACATACAACAAGCCTACGACTCTTCTTGATATACTCACAACTCAGAACTCAATTGAGTGGATCCTATTAAACCCCCCCCCCCCCCCCACTAATCTGTAATCAGTTGTTTCAATATTCGACGTAGCCACTGGCAAGACCGTAAGGTAAACTCGTCGCGACAGTGCTACAAGGCAAACGTCCAACGATCAAAGGACAGACGAAAGGCCACATTCTTTCTGTAAATAAATTTTAAGGTTTACTCTTCATGCAGTGCTTATCATTTCCAGGTCTTATCACTGACCGAATAACTGTCTCAAGAGACTGGTCATTGAATATTTTGAAAACTGACAACCACAAATACGTTTTCATAAAACTGACTTACTATCCCAAAACTGTTGCTTAAAATCGGTCTTCTAGTTGCAACTTTTCATTATGACCTTGTAAACACTGCCTTTACTTGTATATACAGTTAGTAGATGTGATATGATTTGTGATATATAGACCGTTACGTTCATAGTTTTTGAACGTGGAAACGGCGAAAGTTTTGTAATGCGCTTTGACTTTTTCCACTAATTTATCTTCATATCTTATCCGGTGTTTTCGTATAAATTAATTGGCATTGCGAGTCTATTTTCATCCTGAACTGTACACACAACGTACGTATCTTCTTAATTTCCCGTGACCGTGTAATTGGATTTAAATCCCGTTTACACTGAAAAATTTTCGGCACAACACGGCAAATTTGTGGCACGGCGCGGCTAATTAGCCGTGTCGAGATATACATGTACAGAGGTGCTCAGCACGGCTAAATTTTAAGAAGTTCGCTCCGTTTATACTGTGAAAATCATACGTGCCGTGCCTAGAAATAGTGGCACCCGTGCCAAAACTTTAGCCATGCCCGTGCCCAAAATGTTAACAGTGTAAACGAGGTTTTATGTGAATATTCAGCAATTTTGCCTACCTGTGTAGTTCATGGCGAGGCTGGAACAAGCACAGATTACTAGAAGGCACACGATTATTTTCATCTTCTCGTTCCTTTTACAAAGAACTTGTCGTAAATTTTAATGTTTATTTCGCGGTAAAATCTGAGGTGTTTACTCAGTTGTCGGTCGGTCTCAAATGATGCAAACCGTATCAATTCTTGGCTTATATATTTACTTGCATATCCAACCTCAAAGTTATCACGTGTTATCTTAAGCTGCAAATCGCACGTGCATTTTTCCACGTAATGCGACTTCTTGAAAATAAGCAGGGTGGTCACCGAAAGGGGGCAGCATGGGAGCATGGCAAACACCATTTCTCTTCTTGTCGGGGAATGTCATTTTACCGTTGGCAAAAATAACGTGTTTGAAAGTGAGCTGAATTCCGACATTCAATGTTAATTTGAGTCATCATTACTCATAATTGCACACCTATACAGCAGATACCTTCATAAATGATAGTGTTTGACGCGTTGATCAGAGATTACTAATATTGCTGCAAAAATATGTCGTAATTCTTACTGATTGCTCGGCAAAACTGCGCGTTGGTACTCGGCCAACATACTTCTCATCCCACCCTACCACAGAAGGGCCCTGAAAATACGTTGCGTTGTCAGTTCACGACCCAGATCGTACGTGTCGCACCTCTCGCACAGGTGGCGTAGCAGTTCAGAAAAGTGGTAAGTTGAATTATCGGCAACGAAAGTTTGCTGTAATCACTTGCGCAACCATTACACAACTTACCTTCTTGCACAAACGATGACACTTAAGCATTTTTTGCCAATGAGAAACGAATACAAAACCGTACCATACCAGTCTTGGGTTCTCATGCCCTGCTAGCAAACTACTTAAGGTCAAAGTTTGTCACTTCGCCAAGCCATTGGCGTGGTTATGTTTTTAATTAAAAAATTCTTCAGATGTTTGTACGGTTCAAAGCGACTTTCTTGTATTTTCTCTCCCCCTCAAGCGTCGACTTATAATGTCAGCAAGTTCTGGATTTAAAGTTGTTTTCAATATTCTCCGTATTTACAAATTTTAGATTACCTAATATAGCGATATGCCTCTTCTCAACTCTGACAAGCTTGACCTTGAGCTGTTCATGCGCCAAGGTTATGGTTACCTGGGCCAAGTTTGGACCCTGCGGGTCAATGGAGTTGTGGGGGGAGAGGGGTGGGCATTCACAGCCCCCTTTGATACCACACATGTCGAAAAACCTGTCAAAATAAGCCGAAAAGATGGGATTCCAGACTAAACCTCCTCATAAAGGTGATAATCGACTCTAACCTCCCGGAATTACCATACAGAATTCAACTGTGTCATCAAACAACTATAACATGAAATTAGGTTCGCTTTTTTGTCCGCTCTCTGAATGTGACTTTTCATTAACCGGTTAAAGCACAATTGGAGATAAATTTGCCCGCCTTCCATAGCTTCCGTCTAGCCTGGAGTTCACACCGATCGGATGAATTATGACACATGACTTCGAACAGAGCTAGATTACAGAAAGAGTATTACCCTTTCTACAGCCAAATATTTGAAAACAGCTCTTAAGTCAACCGACGTACTAGTCAGCTGTTCTGCGTGATTTCCTAACAAAAGACTGAAAAAGGAGATCCAGGTTGAGGAAAGAACATACTTTGGTGAATGTTTATGTCGAACCAATGGCTTCTACAATAATTGAGGCCCTATTCAGACTATGATATTCCTCTACTGAACATCGACATATGAACATCCTTGTAAGAAAATTGTCCTTCACATAATAAAATAAAATTGAAGAGCTGTTTAGGCGGTGATGAACGTGTAGAAAAGCGGAAAGGGTGAGGAATGTGGCAAAAGCAAGAGAGGAGATGGCGAACTTTCGAAATTCGAGGGAAGGCTCCTGTCCTATACATAGTTGGCGAACAGAAACGTTAGAACCAAACGTGTAGTATTTAATAAATTTTGATGACAGGTGTAACAACAGAAAACAAGGTTTGATTAATTCGTATTTAAATACATAAAACAACCACTACTGGGTGGAAACATTCTCGTGTTAATATCAAAACTTCAATATCTTATTAAAATGGTCAAAATATGCACAAAATAGTACTGGAACTCTACGGAAATACGTCTTCGTTTTTATTCAGTGAATATCAACGCGACCTATATATCGCTTAACTAGTAAAGAATTTATTTTCTTTTCTAACTAAACGCCTTGCCAAGGCATCTGGTTAGGCTAGGGGACAAAAAGTCGAATTTTTTTTATTTGATTTCTTCCAATTTTCTTTTAGACAAATTCGTAACATAGCACTCAGGTTAAGTTTATCCGGAAGAAATAGAAAAAAAGTTTTCTCCCTAGCTGAAGCAAAGCGGCCCAGCTTCGAACCCAAATTCACTGTTACTGTTCCAATCGCGAGGAGCGAAGTCTACAATCGGGAGTTGGTTTAGTTTGTCAGTCTCGATCTCGAAAACGGTCTTCTCTTCTTTCTTAGAGCTTGTCTGCAAAAAAATTAAAAGTGAATGAAATGTTTGAGCGCAACTATATTTAGAAAATTCCCGTTGTCACTCTGCTATATGCAAATACACCACCTTTTAATTTATCATATTAATCGTTTGGATTCCTAAAATTTCTAATACTTAACGGAATTTTGATCTTAAATCATTTGTGATTACAAGGATGGCAGACGGAGTACTACAGGCCGGTTTTATAATGTCACTTGTATACAACCTATTGCTTTAGTGCGGATGAACATGGTCTTGGAAAGGAAAAAAAATGTTAATATTCAAAAGAAAATGACAAGGATAATATTTTATCAGTAAATGGCATCCTCCAATTGAATATTTGTTTGGTCACTTTGTATTTCTACAGTTTCTAAGTGACTTGGCGGTAAAGTGGACGATCGTTCCGGCAGGTGACTTCATGTGAAGTCGATCTATAGTTAAGTCCCTAAGTACAAGTTAGAAATACTAACCTTGCAACCATCTCGAATGACCTTTAATTTATTACTGTTAGATTCGTGTGAGAATTCCTGCTCATTTTCGCCTTGCAGGATAATGGCACTGACGTAATTATTTTTCTGTTTATCAAACCAAGCGATGAAGTTTTTGCACGTTACTGTAAAGTTCTGCTTGCCAGTCTCGCTCAATAATCGAAGGAATGTCAGCTGAACTTTTCCAACTTTGTCGTAGGAAATCTAAAGAAGTAGAGTTAACGTATTAGTATCTGTTACGCGACCAATATAAATATGCAAATGGCCTTTCTTACTTGAAAAACGAATAACCGAAAAAAATAAACCAATATTATAGAAAATTAATTAAACGATTAAGGAAAACGCGTGTGCGAATATGAAAGAAAGAAATGGATTTCAATTTCGAAACAAGGTTGAATTATCATTTGGGATGGTTTTTTCAGAGCAGCTCACCGTATTACCACCTCCTAGATCACTGAAGTACACGTCTTCATCTGAACTTCTACTCCATTTTCGTCTCTCCACCTGTGGAAACGAAACAAAAAATTAACAAATAACAGAAATGTCCTTTTGTAAACGTCTGAGAACCATACCAATGGTCACGTACCGTAAAAAAAAAGACCCGATCATACTAAGCTAGTTTTCCCATTAGCCATTTTACTGGTTGCAGTGGGAACTTCCTGAAACCGTACTAATCTTTCAGAATCATCCTCAGAAGCATGAACAGGATATTTCATGGTAAACCATGAAATATTCAGTTCGTCGTAGTACAAATACTTGGCTTATCACGAAACGTTCTGTCCATACAAACGTATACCTTGCCAGTTTCTTCATCGGGATAAATACATGTCTCTCCTTCGGCAGTGAAGTTACAGAACACACGAATGGCGTCGTCAGGACAACCTTGGTTAGGATCGATCCAGTAGAAACCTGAAGTAGAAGACAAAAACAAAAAGCGAAGCATTAGTTTCCGTGAATGGTTTCAGTTTGGTAAAATAAGAAACAAAGTGAACTCACCATCTTTTTTACCCTTGTTGCACAAATATAGATCTTTGCAACTCCTTGCTGGATTAGTCTGCGTTCCACTGGGTCGTCGAATCTCTTCAATCTCTTTCTTTATAGACTCGATAGAAGCGGACATTTCTTCGGCTCCGGCGAGGTACGCTTGGTTTTGTTCATCATCGGGAAGAGATCGTCTGGTTCTGCCTTTGTAGGTACCTGATTCCGCTCCGTACTGTGCAAATCCAGCAAGTGGACCTGAAGTCTGTGAAGTGACCGGGAAAAACTTAGCAGAGGCACTCTTAACAGTTTTGTAATGAGTCGACTCAAAGTCGAGTTGCGAGTCAACTGGAAAACAAAACTACGGTAACTCCGAGCACTGAAAGCGTTTTTATTTCCTACGTTTTCGCTAACTTGTAGACTCAGGGGCAGATAAAGGTAAAGCGAGGCCCTGGGCCAATGTGTCTCGCCGGGCCCCATGAATCTGTTAACTAGACTACAAAATTACAATAAAATTTGAAATTAGTTGTATCCTGTAAGAACGTTATAGAACCTACAAGACACTTACATATCTAACTGACTATTAGAGTATTAAACACAGTATACAGATTGTATGGAATGAAGCAGATTAGCGAGGTCCGCAGATGTTGTATGAAAGTAAAATAATAGTTGCAGATGAAGAGGCCGCGTGTCTTGTGTAACGAAAGGCACGGAGCCTCCTCACTAGCCGACAAGAGCGGGGCCCTGAGCCATGCCTCACTTGGCCCACGGGTTAATCTTCCATTGCTTGTGGTCATCATAAAAAAAACAAAATCAATTTAACGAATCATTCCAGGGTGGAGCAACGAATCGAGTAAGGTCATTTGAGTGTCTGATTCATCTGGGTAGAGGCGGGGGCCCCGTGAGGTTCCGATCTTTATATGGGTGTGTCTGACTCTGACAGTGCGCTCCAAGGCACCGGTTAAAAAACCCAATGGCCCATTGCCCCCAATTCTAGCGGGGCCTCCACACACCCTCTGCCCCGCCTCCCACCAATGTGATAGAATTGAGCCCACTAGTTACCACTACTTACAGTTCCTGGAGGTCCCGGAGGTCCTGGTGGTCCCTAGCAATACAGAAATTATAAAATAAACTGTGGTTAGTTTACAAAGAAACTGTTTTTGCATCGTTAAGTCCGTAAATAAATGCATATCAATGTCGGCTAGTAGTTAAATAAAACAACGTACCGGCGGTCCAAGGTCGCCCTGTTGGGAAAGGAAAGCAAAAAGTAAGTACCTTGTTCGGGAAGTCCTGTTTTTACTCTTATGGTCACGTTAACGAAATCTTTTTTTGGGTTGTTTTGTTTGTTTTTTTGCCTGTATTATTAATTCGTATTAATTCTTTACTTGCTTTTTTTTTCCTTATGGGGTTTAGTTATCTTATATTTTGCATAAATATGCATATCCTACTCCTTTTGTACATTTTAAAGCGCAAATCGAAAGTTTTGTGATATCATAGCGGCGCACATTTGCAACACATTACCTCACCATAAAGTAATCTTTCAGATTTCTCCTTTCACCCTACTGCCATGCTGCCTTTCAGCAAGCCTCGCTTGGTGTGCTTGTCTCATTCTTACTTTTGTGCTTGTCTCATTTGTTTCTCTCCATTATTTGTATTTCTTTCTTGTACCCCCTTCCTTCCTTCCTCCCTCCCTTCCATCCTTTCTTTCTTTCTTCCTTCCTTCCTTCCTCCCTACCTCCCTTCCTTCCTTCCTTCCTTCCTTCTTTCCTTCCTTCCTTCTTTCCTTCCTTCCTTCCTTCCTTCCTTCCTTCCTTCCTTCCTTCCTTCCTTCCTTCTTTCCTTCCTTCTTTCTTTCCTTCCTTCCTTCCTTCCTTCCTTCCATCCTTCCATCCTTTCTTTCTATCCTTTCTTTCTTTCTTTCTTTCTTCCTTCCTTCCTTCCTTCCATCCTTCCTTCTGTATATCCCACCAGTAATACATATATATACATATATATATATATATATATATATATATATATATATACAATCATTTTTCATGCAACTGTGTCAGTAAAAATTTATGTATTACTTACTGGAGGTCCTATTGGACCCTATAAAAAGAAAATAAACAAGAAACAAAATGAGCCATTGACAGCCAATTAATGTAAGAAGAACCTACTCAATTTGATATCCATAACAAACCAACCAATCAACAAACAAGTCCTCCTTGCCAAGAAAACCTGTACTTACATCTTCACCTTTAGGTCCCTGAAAAATAAAAAAGCATAAACATAAAAAACCATAAAGTAGTTAATAGACTAGAGTGATGAATTGTTGGAAAGGGTGAGGTGAGCTATTTATACCAGCAATTCATGGAGATTTGAATACAGGGCTCCAAGGCTGTGGTAAGCAAGTTCCTTACTCACATTTAAAATGGAAAACTAACAGTTGAGACATGCATTATAAATACAAAGCACTTGTAGCTGCGATTCAGACCAGAGTATG
This sequence comes from Heliopora coerulea, assembly GCA_030142905.1. NCBI lineage: Eukaryota > Metazoa > Cnidaria > Anthozoa > Scleralcyonacea > Helioporidae > Heliopora > Heliopora coerulea. Next base: position 754,130 of record JASJOG010000072.1, on the reverse strand, counting down.
AACTTCAATTTACACCAATCCAACATTCTACTGTTTGAAAACTTGACCTTGTGATCTAACACCTTCTGGTCAGCTTAACCTCTCATTTTAAAGGCCTTACTGTAGTGAAGAGATGAGCTTGTGTTAAACTCTGTGTAGGATGTCTCTTTGGTTTTACGGTTTGGAGATTCAGTAGTGAACTGTAACCTTGTGTTAACTTTGAAATTTCTCAAAGCAGTAAGATGTTTTTGTACAATACAGTATGAAAGTTAAGGTAATTACCATTGGTCCAGTGGCACCCTGGAAAATGGAAAAAAAATAAAAGATTTAAAATGACTCAATTTATATATTATAATTTTGTTTCACAGTCACTAATGAGAGCAAAAAAGTTAACACTTACTGGTGATCCAGGTGGTCCTGGAGGTCCAGTAGGTCCTCGATTTCCTGATGGCCCCTGGAATAGCAAAATGGACAGCTTGTCATCATTTTTCAAAAACATAAAGATTTTTAAGAACAGTACTTCAAAAATTTAGGTTCAGGTAATTAAATATGAGTTTTTAAACTTGATAGAAAGTGCTACCATAGGGGGTGCTTTCAGAATTACCCAATGTTCCATTAACTTACTCGATCTCCTTTTGGTCCAAATGGTCCTGGAGGTCCTCGTTCTCCTTCATCTCCCTAAATTGTATGATGAACTAAACATCAGACATCTCTGAACCTTTATTTTGGCTTTCAACAATACCTCAAGAAAAAGAAATTTCTCAGTAATGTCTGAAAAATGTAAATAGTAAAGGTGAAAAAGTTGGTCGTTTTCCTAACTTATCTGCAATAAACATCTTGCAATAAAAATTGAGTTGGTGTACCACTTTGATGATGTTGTGTAGAATGACAAGATAACAGCTGTGTAGTACAATCACCAACCTTTTCTCCAGATGGTCCTGGTGGTCCTTGGGGTCCAAAGAATCCAGTATCACCCTATAAGACAGGTCATGAATTGTAAGTTCCCTGAAAGTTTGATCAGCATTTGTAGATGTCAAGACCGCGCTAAGGCTATCTGAAACATTTGTCGAGTAAAATTCAAAATACTCCAGACGCTTTAAAAACTTATGCAAAATAATGTGAAAAGTTTCTTTTTTTCAAACAAGCACCAATCAAAGTTGTCACTGAAGTGATCAGAAAATCCATACTGCTTAGTTGTAAGAGGATTACTAAAATGTTGACCCATTGCTAAACGACAATACCTTAGAGCCATCGCGTCCAGGTGTACCTGCTGTACCCTTTTCACCAGGAGAGCCCTAAAAACAGCAAATAACCGTGTTAGTTCTTTCGAAAGATAACTTGTTCTTTAAAAACCTCCTTTAGTTTCTTTAGAATTGTAACTTGTTCTTAAAAACTGAGGCATACAAAACTATTCTACATCCATTCCAGCCTTCAAAGCAAATAACACAGATGGAATACAAAAAAACTGCACACAAAAACTGATACAGTACAAAGTTTGTTGCGCTTTATATATTTCATAAAAAGTCCATTAAAAAGTACGCCTGGTAACCGCTAATTGGCGTTAAATCAACGGGAGTAAACTTAGTTGCTAACCACGTTCACATATCATTCTAAACGTGTTGATTTACTAGTTTACATTACGTATATCATGAGACAGCGACTTCAGGGTTCATGCCTATGTTGTTCAAAATCAACAGGATTGAACAGACAATAAACAGCTTCTCATCACGCCATCTCTGCCGATGACTTTATCTCGTCCAGTAATTCGTCCTATTATCTCGTCCTGTAATTCGCCCTTTGAATTACTCATTCGGGAGAGTTTACTCATCGGCAAATTTAACCCTGCCCTTAAGGAAAACATCAGGTTTGTTCCGCCTGCCTTTAATTAGTCTTCTTTCCTTCCGCTCTTCTTCTACTGTTCTCTCACCTTTCTTTCTCCGTCATTGGCTAATTATGTCTCCACACCTTGTAAATATTTTAATATCTTTATCTATACATCATGTATTTCACTTTGAAAATGTTGCGCGTCAGCAACGAAACGTCAGTAAAACTTTTGTAAACTAACATGTTTTGTTATTTGTCCTGATTTATCCTGTCATGGCTATTCGTATTAGAATCTTCAGCTGCGCCTTAATATTCATCTTAAGACAATAAACAAGTTTACCAGACATTCTACAAGCTAAAAAGAAAAATATCTGCCAACTTACTGGAAGACCTCGGGATCCGGTAGGGCCAACTTCTCCGGGACGACCGGCGGGACCCTAACCAAGAACAAAACAAATGGAAGTGTGAGTGATTTTTCTCAGAAAAAAAATGTTCCTTCAATAAAACGGAATAACTTTCATTAAAAAACACCATTACTCTTTGCTTTTCCTTCATAATGTAGCAACTTTCCTGATACCCAAACGGAGAACAGTCTGAGACTTTTCTTCTTTTCTCAAAATTTGCCTCAAGATTTGCAAAAAAACAATGCCCTTTCAGGGACCTTAGCTTAGACGTGTCCAGTGAATTTCTCCACGCGGAATTGCCCCTGGTGGGGAGGTCACTCCTAACTAGCTTCGTGCTTTGCTCACGGCTACGTGATTTGATTTTCCAGCCAATTTGCCTTTCTCCTCTATAAATTCCTAGATTCGACGCTGATTTTGGTTATGACACCACTACCTACCGTCGCTCCTCGTAAACCACGTTCACCTTGAGCCCCCTGGGGGCCAGGTGGTCCCTAGAAATAAAAAGAGAAGACAACGTTGAAAGCCAGATGGTTAGGCTCGTGAAGGTGAAAAGAATGAGCTGTGCTCTTTTGCTCACAAAATGCGTTTATAAAGTGTCTTTTTGCAAGGGATTGCTGTACCACACTACAGTCAAGAAATGAAACAATCATATAAGCCCCTTCTTTATACTTTCGGATGTCGGTGGTAAACAATAATTGTCAACAATTTGCGAAGATCTGATCGAAAAATATTTTGCAACGGCAGGCAAACAATTTAGCGATCACTCACAAACTGTTTAAGGATTACGCGCAAAGTGTTTTACGATTGTATTTCCACATCGTTGTTCTCTCAGTTTTTTATCGGAAAACATTGCGAACGACATGCAGTATTGGAAGACAGAATCAGTTCTACCTGCTCATATTGTTTGCGACGTTGACTAAAATATGTACTTTCTATGAACGCAAACACTTTGCACTGGCTTCCGAGCTCTTCATTTCAACAAACTTAAGGCGCGGTTGCATTTATTAATACAAACAATTTGTTGTTTGCCATTTCATCTACACGATTGTTGCGTAGTGTAAAAGCTTTTTCTATTTCCATTAGCATGCATTCATACACAATTGCAATGACTTAATCATTGTGGTTGAAGCATTTCTGAGAATTTTCGTGTGTTGTTTTGCGTACCGATGGTCCCATGCGACCAGTCTCCCCTTGTGCTCCTTGGCGTCCTTGATTACCCTAGAATGAGAAAGCCAACAAGGTAAATTTACCATGATTAAATGTCACTCGATTATCTCGTGGAAACCCAGGATACGATTGGTTTACGCCAAAGATTCAAATGGGAGGCTGGGATTTCAGTAGAATATGAAAAACAGTTCCACTTTGGGTTCTAGGAGAAGGTATCTAAAATACAGGAAACTGCTATGGTAGTATGTTAATAACAGACCCTTAGGGCGTTGAAATTTATCAATGTCTTCCGTAAACACCTCTCAATCTAACTGCTATTTCCGCTAAAATAGACAGCACATGCTTGCGCAAGAGACTTTAACAGTAAGGATTTGGGAACTAACGTTGCTCTCAGCAGGGTATAATCTGAGCTACAAGTCTGTTCTTTCACTAATAAGCATAACAAACTCCGCCACCCATAACGAAGTATCGATCAACACCTATACTGATAAGCAAGGTACAGTGAACTCTCTTAACGGACACCTCTCTAAGACGGATATCACGTTTGGTCCCGGCCGTTTATACATTATTTCACTATAACCAAACTGTCAGTTAGACGGGACAACGGACACTTTTCAGGAAAGTAAAGGTTCAAAATACCTCCTAGAGCGGACAGATAATCGCCCGATCAATAGATTGGGATAACGAAATTTGAATATGTCACAATCACGAAGACGACTTCTTTTCGAAAAATTGAACAAATTCTTAGTCGTATGTTTAACTACTTGATGTACATTGGAGAGCTTTCGCTCGAAACCTTGGTATCTTTCTCTCGCGACAGAAAGACGAGCGCTAAGTTACCGATGCTTAATCCGTTTAATACTGATGGCCACTGTCCCATTATGTCATCTCCCTCTAAGACGGACAACTCACTAAGACGGACAGTCAGAGCGGTCTCGAAGGTGTCCGTCTTAGAGGGAGTTCTCTGTAAATCACTTCATTTTTCTTACTGTTTACGCGGAAATTTCTCACCTTCTCTCCCGGCGGTCCTTGTTCTCCTGCATTTCCTTTCGGACCTGGTCTGCCCTAAAATAATTCATTACATCGATATTGAAAACATTTATAAAATACAATGTAAACAGAAAAAAAGTAATGACACGCATGCACAGTGTGTCTATTGGTATCAGGGCAGTTTTTCAACACAACATTTGCAAGTTTAAGTATATTTTGCTCAGCATTTGACCCGGAGACAATACTTTTAATTCAATGATCATTCTTATGCAGATCATCAAATGAAAGTAAGGACGTTAACCACATGAATGCGTCGTTTTAGGCGGTGAAGGAGGATTATTAAATCCAGTTGATATAGCTCTAATTGTCCAACTAAACGCCATGGTCTTTGCATAAAAAAATATTAAGTTCGACGCTCTTAAGAGATTTTTGCATGTAAGTTTAAGTGTCACGAAACGAAAGCTTCCTTTTTTGACATAACATGGCAGGGTGGAATATCTTTCTAAGAAATGCATTCTTTTCCAAGCAACTGGTATCCTTCTCTGGGCTTCCAAGTGTCCTTTCTCGGAATCCACCGCAACATAATTACAACGTAATTTGCTGTTAAGCACGACTATCCCATATGGTTCGAAAATGTTTCACATTTTAGTTGAAATCTCAAAGCGACAATTGTCCTCGATAAATTGTAAGATTTTAATGCTTAAATCAACTGAATTGAATCATCTGTGCAAAGCATGCAATAATCCTTCCCCTCTCTTGCCTTACTCTGCTAAAATGATCAAAACGCTTGCCTGATCTCACAAATTTCGAGGGGCAGGGGTATAAAGTTTAGGAAGGTCATGGTCTTGCTTCTCTGGAAAGATTTTATTACAAGAGTTCTAAAATCGTTTAATTTAACTACTTGAAACAAAATGATACGACCGCAAGCATAAAAAGATTCGGTACTTTTGGCTCTTCCTCCCAAGTTTTATGCTTATAAAAGTGCATCATGAAAAAACGTTTAGGCGAGGGTAAAGCCGTCTAGCTTCCACACCCCTGTCCCTGCCTTGGAATCCTTTTGCCACAAGTTGTCGTAGTGATTCATACTTACTGGGTTTCCGGGAACGCCAGGTGGACCATCATCACCACGTGCGCCTGGTGGACCCTTAAATAGAGCACAATGTTTAGCACTAATTATAAAACAAATAAACTTTATGATTAATAAACAGGAGATTGCATTCATATCTCGGTGCCGTAATAGAAACGTGAATGAGGTCACTTCGACGGAGAAATGTTTAATGAAAACACCACTTAACCAAAGTACAAAAGTTCTCTTCTTTTTGCTTAATGAAGTGATCAAAGTTTTCCAAGTTTTTGTGGCATCATTTAGTGTCTGCACGATTGAACGTGACGTAATTCGTGTCTCTGTATTCTTTCAAAAAACGAAACTCCGCGGATATGTCACGATTAATTCTTTCCCGGTGGGGATGTAAATCGTCTTGCGTTCACCAGAATAAAATAAAACAAGTCTTATCCCGCTGGGAAAGAGCTACGTTGTTATGAGAAGTACTATTTCAAAAACGAGTTCGAGTGTTTCTGTGTGAATCTCAAGTGAAGTTTTCTCGAGTGAATCTCTCAGGACTTTGCCCCTCGAGATTCATTGCTTTCTCGTGTTTTGATACCGTTGATCAAACACGCGGAACGAGTTTTTGAAATGGCTTCTCAAATGAAAGGCAATGAACCAATCAGGTGCTGTTGTGGGACTTGGGAATTGTTTAATTAACGTAGATGAAACACTAGTGTTTGATGAAGTGTTTGCATCAAACACTTCAGTGTTTTACCGGTGTTTGAAAGCCCATTCACATGGCGGAATGGGATTGTCTGATTGAGTAAAATTCTCATGAACTCTTAATGAGTTTGAGAAACACTTTTCCAATGCGTATAAAATGTTAAACTAAATTAAAAAAAAAAAAAACAACGTGAGATTGTAGTTTGATCGCCATTTTTCGCTTCATTTTTTCACTTCATTTTTTTTCTCCAAATTTTTTTAATAAACTTACCATTGGTCCTTGCTCTCCCTTAGCGCCATCGCTACCGTCTTCTCCAGGAACGCCCTGTCATGGAAATCAGAAAAATTCCAACTTAGTGAGTAAGCAAGTACCCAAGCAAGCGAGTATCGCAGTGAGTAACTAGGTAAGTGATCAAGTATCTTTACTTATACTATCAAGGGTACACTACGAACAATCTAAAAACAAAAGTTTTCGATCAAGTCGATCACCTTTAGGTCAAAAAGGCCGGGAAACCCCCCAAGTTATCTTAAAAAATCCGAAGGTGATTGCATTGATCGAAAACGTTCGTTGTCTAGATTGTACATGCGACGAGTGATAGTACAGAAGGTAACTGGAATACCCGGAGAAAACCTACGATGCTTGGTAGAGTCCAACTCGACAACACTCTTCTCACATGTGACCACGGTAACTATAATCAGATAACTGCACGAAGCCGGAATCGAACTCTAGTCACAGTGGTGAGAGGCACGTGCACCACCACTAAGCCACCAACAGCCGTATCTGCCTTACGTTTGTCTGTCATCTGACCGGAAAATGGTTTTATTGAAAAAATCTTCTCTACCGAAATAAATGTTTAAATTCGAAGCTGATAATTGGTTAAAACGTTTTGAAGCAAAGACAAACCTTTGGTCCCATGGGTCCAGGTGGTCCCGATCTTCCTGCAGGTCCTGGAGGTCCCTAAAAACAAAGCAATCGCTTTATGAGAAGTACAGATCCTAAAATATTTTGAACCCGCCGTTGTGAGAGTGAAATGCACCAATCCTTACCCGTTCTCCTTTCTCACCAGGTGACCCCGGCGATCCTCTGCCTCCAGGCTCTCCCTAAAGGCAATCAAAACTAAATATTGTAGTTTATCATATCCTTACTAAGGTTTCTGATCTATCGTTTAGAAAGCTCTGCCACTGACTAGTTGCCCATATCACGATATTCCCTTACTGAGGGTGAAGTTCGTACAATGCTATTTACTAGGTCAAGATAATGAACACTATATTTAGTTAATAAAAGAACCTAAATTAAACAACCGCACGCTTAGAAATGACGCTTCAGTGTTTATTAACGTCATGAAAGTGTGAATTCTTTTTTGCTCGTGATGACCAGTGAGAACATTTCCGGATTAAATCTCGGCCACAGAAACCGGCTTTCAGCTGATCAGGACACTCATGGAGAATTCTTAGCCATTAATGTAAAACCATCGATATCTACTGACACAAACGTCTGGGACCCGACTTTTTCAGCAGTGTCATTGGTCAGGACGCCAACTAATATGGCTAGACATTAAAACAGGATATATAGCTTTTGCTATTGTTCCAAGTGTATCTCACTTGCCGCGTAAAATATTCCAACTTTACCTTTCACTATTCAACTATTCACTTTACCTCAAACAAATACACATATAAGAATTTATCAGCAATGAACATAGTCAGTGCCAATGTTTGGTTTCATTCACAACTGTCTTAGTACCTTACCTGTACACCAGATATACCAGGCTCTCCTTTCTTTCCTGACGAGCCAGGAAGACCCTTTGAGTACATAGATAAACAAGTTAGTCGAGGTTTGTCGTGTATGTCAAAATACGTGATCTCGCCAGTTCACCAATCAACGTACCCTGGGACCCACAGGTCCAAGTGGTCCTTGATCACCCTTTTCTCCTCGATCACCCTGTAGTTCAGAAAGCGAAAAATCATATCAGATTGACTTCTGAAGTATTCGGACATTTTTATGACATTGTAAATCGGATGACATTGTTAAAATTTTGCCAAAACCAACACTTATCAACTTCTCCAATCAAAATCATGACGTATAATAACAGTCAAGCATTATACCAGTGATTTACCCAGATAAATTTTGAATCTGGGCTCAATGGTCGATTGACACCTGCCTGCACTCCGAGACCTGAGTGAGACCTGTGTTCTAGGTTCACACGTGGCACAAAGACAAAATTCTTGCCCTCGCTACAATCTCTGAAATGTTTCGCTGATTTATACCACCACTAAACCATTGTTTTTATCTTGATGACTTGGACTGCTGCAGAAGTGTCAACAGCCAGTTGATAGTGTCCCCAGTTAGGGGTTCTTATTACTGCTAAAACAGACTGATACTCAAATGAAGTTAAATTACTACCACTACTACCACTACTACTGCTAGTAGTAGTGGGAAAGCCAGTCTGTTTTCAGGACGTTGGGCGTTCACATAGATATCACCGGGTGTACCGCTCACTTAAAAGTCCCTAGGACATCCCTGCATACCTTTTGTCCTGGTCTCCCTGATGAACCCGAGGGTCCGGGCGGTCCTTGCTCACCCTAGAAATTAGAAAAAAAGTTACATGTATTACGAGAGATCACATAAGTTTCAGTCTTATCCTGACGCTTCTATTTCGGACTGTGAGATTGTAGCCCTGGTTAAAGACGTTAGAATTTTCGACAGTTTTGTATTTCTGTACAAATTACAAAAAGTCAGGTATAGTCCGAACGCTTCTCTCTAACATACTATTGTACCTCACCTTGTCGCCTGCCACACCTGGAGATCCACGCGCACCAACACCACCAGCTGGGCCCTAAATGATTTTAAAGATGTTACTATTAATGCAGAGAGGTTTTCTGAATTTCAAATCTTCGTTAGAATTAGGAAATTAATCGGTAACGGCCCAAGAAAATGACCTTTTGGGCTAAAGGGTTATCATGAAATGGCAACTCCGATTATCTGCGTTGCAGATAAATGGCAATTGGCTTTAGTTTGTGTTTGCTTAGAGAAACATCAACTTGTGGAGAGATACATCAGTGGATATGTTTGACAGGTTTATTGTTTCAGTTCGGCACTTTATACCGAGTTTGAGTGGAAACTTAGAATAATTTCACAGCAACATGAAACGTTTTGCATGCTCTAATGAAAAATATCACATCAGAAACAAATTTTCCCAAACGAGTCTATAATTTCGTTCCGGCAAAAAACTCTGAATTGCCAATTGTTCCTCGTGGTATTTCATGCATAAATTAGGTATTTCGAATGTGCTTTAATTCCACATGTGAGAAATGTTTTTTACATGTGAAGTGAATTTTCCGGAAGATAAAGCTTGGGTTCTGTAACCACTCACTGGTCTTCCTGTGTCTCCTCTGTCACCCTTTGCTCCGGAAGGTCCAGAAGGTCCCTAAAATAAGGAAAAAAGGATACAGTAGGTCAAAATACGGGATTGCATATTTTGCAATGGCTCTTAAATAAAACATGATGCTGTAATTAAGGAGATGTAATAGCATTAAGTCTAGGTTGTTTTTAACTACATATACCCTACGTTTCTTTAAAGTTTGATAATAACTCCTTCGAGAGACAGAGACAGACAGAAGGACAGAGAAAAAGAGAAATGTCCATAGACAGGAACCCCTAAATTTTACGAATGCCTGCCGACTAAACCGATACTTGTGAATTTTGTCAAATCAAGATCTGATCCCACTTACTGGCATGCCAAGAGATCCCGGAGGTCCTTGTAATCCTCGTGGTCCATCTGATCCCTTCTCCCCTCGAGGTCCCGTTGAACCTTGTGCTCCTTGTTCTCCAGGGGGTCCCTAGATGGCATAAATGTGCTACGTTTTAACGAAAAAAAAACACGATGGAAATAAAGGCCAACTCATTTCAAACTGGAACACTTACCGGTGGCCCCATTTGTCCCTGAAGTCCTCGTGGTCCCGGTGGTCCTTGCGATCCCTGAAGAACAAGATAATGAATCACTCCGTATAACGATACAAGCAAGAAAGCATTTCCATATCACTTACCGGTGAACCAGGATCGCCAGGCTTTCCAGATTCTCCGGGAAGTCCTTGATTCCCCTAGAAACAAGAAAGTCCAATTTATTCCCTGCATTTTCACCAAATACCGTTTTCCAATATTAACCTCAGAGAGCGATTGTTAAATTCTTGGTGTCTAAATTTTTGGAAGGATACCCTATTTGTCAGTTGCTTTACGGCTTTTAATATACAGCTTTTCTTTCTTTATGAAAGATATTAATAAATAATATCTTTGACAACAAAATCAACGAATTCCAGGAGGAACGGCAAAAAGAAGCGTACGCACAGTTTCTAACTCGTAGTTCGAGATGTACGATAAAGAGGGAACGAGCTTACTTAAATTTCTAGTGCCTGAGGGAGTAGGACGAACTGGTAGGGATGTTACATGAAAGCAACGGACTAAAAGGATGGAATAAATAACACAAAAGTGCAAGTGCTATGATCCATTAACTTTATAAAAGACTGTCAATTTTTGAAGTTCAGAAATCTTTCAGCCACAAGTTACCTTGGTTGTTTTCAAGCTTTAGTCGCACACATTTAGGACGTTATGTAAGAACTTTGGACGTTTCGCTATAGTCTGATAGAAATGCAAGGTTCAGGTACCTTTTCACCATCTTGTCCTGGTGATCCTGTTGGTCCAACTGGTCCCGGTTGTCCCTGAAACAGAACGTTACCCAAAACATTGACTTACAACAAAAAATGCACAAACCTAACGCAGTTTAAAACTTTTCCGTTTGTTTCTTTGCACTTATTACCATGATTTAACTCAGCCAAGACGGCGTATCAAAGTTTCTTACGTTTTTTCTCCTGCAATCCTTTACATTTAAAGAATGCTATACGTCCTTTCAAAAATTTTGGATTATCCTTCTTGTGATAATCTTGTGATAAAAGTAAGTGCCCAACAGGTTACATTAAAAAAAGTCTTTAGTAACTCATGGATAAGAGGGAAAGGTATGAACATTTATTGGACTAACATTTTGTTGCTGCTCATGCCGTAGCATGTTGAACCAGGGACATAAATAACGTTAGTTTAATAAATTTTCTTCATTATGTAAATAACTGGTTTATCTGTTAATGAAGTTTACGCGTCAACTAACCAATTACCAAGTAAAAGAAGGATAAATTTGAGTCGTAACGACGGCAAGAATACATTGTATTTGTCCACTTACTGGTGCACCTGGTTTCCCGTCTTCGCCTGTGTCTCCCTGAGGTCCCTCTGGTCCCTTTAAGTAAAGAAAGAGTTATTAATGAAAGAGTTTATTCGTTGTTTATTTTGATAATCATGAGCAAAAAATACTAGGTTCGATTGAACTTACGGTATCCCCTTTTTCTCCGCTTGGTCCAGGCGCTCCCTGTGGTCCTGATCGTCCCTATAAAGACCAATACTTATGCTTTTCAGAGTAATTAATGGGTTCTTTAATACTAAGCTTCAATCAGCTTTGTATTCCTAGCCACTATATTTTATTCCTTGCGATTACAATTTCTTTAATGGTTAGTGCACTCCGCTTTTAGTTAGGTTTTTAATTGTCGATACACGAGATGCTTTATAGTTGGAATTAGGAATACTTACAGGTTGACCAGCAGATCCTGCTTGTCCCGGATTACCCGGTGCTCCTGGTGGTCCCTAAAGCAAACCGGCAAACTCTCATGTAAGACTTTCTGTTAACAGCTAAATCGTGGATTACGACGTTTTTGAATACTTACTGGTGCTCCAGGTACCCCAGATGGTCCCTCGTTTCCTTTAGGTCCAGGAGCACCCTAGAATTTAATTTTGAAAATGAGATGTAACTCACCGACAAACTTTTCCATTTAAACACTTGGGCCCGTATTCAGGCCATGCCAGTTTGGGGAATTTTTAGGTCAATACTTCTGGCGAAGAAAAATTCCGAATGTCTAAGTATTACAATTTTAAGACCCAACCGTTGGCCATCGCCAGGGAACTGAGCCCGTTACCTCGCGAATCTAGGGCAATGCTTTGCCAACTGAGCTACGAAGGCCGTTGCCAAGAGCATGGTTTCGAGTTCAGTATATATATGGTGGTAATTCCCATGGAGTAGGTATATTCAATGGAATATTGTGGCATTTACACTCGACTGTTAACAGTTAAGTCAATATTTCTGATGAAGGAAAATTCCGAGTGTCTGAATATTACAATCTTTAGATCCCACCGGCCCATGCTGCGAAAAATGCAACTTTGGGTCATTTTTAGTTGGCTAAGAAAGGCCGTTGTTTTATTCTAAAGATGTGGTCATAATGGTTATAAGCTAGCTATGTGGTTATAAGCTAGCGATGTGAGAAGGTTCTTGGTCAATGCGATAGTTTGGCTTTTAGGAGTCGTAATACTGACATAAAATGGCCACCATGGTTTCACTTAACCAGAAGAAGACCTTTCTTCTTGTTTCTGAAGAATTATAGAAACATGAGCGCAAGGTTGGAAGGACAAAAAGAGGCCTCGGAAACAACAGTTCAAAGGGCAACAGTTTTTTACGTAAATGAAGCATTAAAAAAGTATTTCTCTCAGGTGTTTATAGCCACCATCTTGTTGGTATGCTAGTTGGTAGAACATCAGTGTATCTACTGATAAAACTCACCATTGGCCCTCGTGATCCCTTCGGTCCTATGGGACCAGGTGATCCCTTGAAAAATAGAAAAACGAAAAGCTGTTCAGCACGACATATGCCTGTACCAGGATAAGAAATCTACCTTTTTTTTTTGAAATCAGTACTTACTGCACTTCCACTTTGACCAGGTTCTCCAGGGGCACCACGGTCGCCCTAAAATGAATGATTGGGTAAGAAATGAGCAAATCTAAAAACGATCATTAATCAAACTAGATCGGAAAACCAAATAAACGTAACAGATGTGAAAATGGTCAGAAACAGTAAGTTCTCAAATAGTGAGTAGGCAAGAGTGACCACAGGACTGAGCCCTCTGTCAGTCAGCAGCGGAGTTATTCCTTTACAAAAATTTCATAAGTCATTTTACACGTGAAAAACGTATGGCATTGGAACATTTCCACACATTGAAATTTTCATTTCACATATCAAATCGGAACATTTTCACATGCCAAATACCTAATTTACATGTGAACTGGTTCAAAATTTCACATGTGAAATCGTAGTGCAAGAAACATGTATTTCACATATGTAATGGAACATTCGTGTATGAAAATTAATTTCACATATGAAGTTTTCATTTCACATATGGAGTTCAAACAATTCAAATACGAAATATTATTTTCGTATATGAAGTTGCATGTGAAATTTTTGTAAGGGTTTAGTTTATGAAATGCGATCGTCTCCTCTTGTTCGGTCAGCGGTCTGATTTGTGCTCGAACAGTTGTTTCAAATTCTTACCTTTGGTCCTTCGTTGCCCTTTTCACCAGACATACCCGGTTGACCAGGTGCACCCTAAAAACAGATTTTAAAACGTACTTAAAATGTCCTTGGAAAAATTGTTTCTATAAGAGATTTCCGAATGCGTTACTTGCAATGAACATTTTTTTTAATTTGTCAACACAATTTTCAACCCAAGCCGCAGACGTTTATAAAAAGGCTTTTTCTCGCTGCAGGAACACTTACAGGTCTTCCTTCTTGTCCAGGTTCACCTTGTGATCCCCTTTCACCCGGTGGTCCCTACAAAAACATGACAAATAGTTGAGCATGGAAAGACCAAACTAAAGTTTTGCACCGTGAATGTCCACCCTTTGAAGCTGAGCCCACATTTGATGGCCGTTACTTAAGCATATCTATTCTCACTTACCCTCGATCCAGGTGACCCACTTGGTCCTGGCATTCCAGGTTTTCCTGCATTACCCTACATGGTGAGTCAAAGTAGAAAAACGTTTTAGTACCCATCCTTTTCATATATACTTGGACATCACACATGCATGGCATGTCAGGTGTTAGGATTAAAGCACTCAGCAACAATGCTATGAATGGTTTGCAATCAATCCTTAAGATTCTAATGATAAGGAGGCCAAGTTATTGCCATATACAATGCATGTTAATGGGATTCTTTTGTTAAAGTTCCACCAACATGGCTGCCGTGACACTTCGTGCAAATTTCCAATAAACATTGTCTGAAAGCAGGGTTATTGAGAACTCTCTCAGTCCAAGTCTTAACTATGTCTGACGTCTCAGGTTGAAGTCGCGAGTCTTTAAGAGTAGTCCGAAGCCCTGTCAAACTTCCACTCTCGGCCTCAAGTCTTATATGAATTTCATTTATCTCGAGTTGTTTTTTTTTCAATCATATTGCTATACCTGGCAGCCACTTGAAAAGTAGTAACGATTACCACACAAGTTCGTCAAGATCGTATGTCGCTGCCTTCTTTTAAGTTTTGCTCTTAAGTTTTAAATATGTACACTCGTCGATAGTTAGACTAATTTCATGGACAAACTTGCTGAAAACTTTCTTTTACGCTTTTGCCCTGTCCTGCATGTTTGGTAGCGATGTTATTGTTATTGCATAAATTTCTATTCAAGTTTAAGTACCAGACTGGCACCAATTTCCAAGTCAATTCAGGCAAACTTGACTTAGGTCTCAAGTCCCAAAATGTCGCGACTCTGTGGAGTCGCCATCTCTGCGTGAAGATTTTTGTTTACTTGAACAACTATTTCACCGTTTTTCTGTGTCGCTCATGTTAGAAATATTTTTGAAACTTACTGGTTCTCCTCGAGGTCCAGGTAAACCAGCCGGACCAGTTTTACCTCGTGCACCCTGAAAATAAAAAGCATAGAAGACTTTAATAATTTATTTAGCTTGGGTTACTTAAGAAGTGAGTGGAGATAGTGTTTTAACCCTGTGAGGCCTGCTGAGGTTTCTTCTTTGACGAGTAAAATCGTCTGGCGTTAGCCAGAGCAAAATTAACAAAGACGGTAAATGCCGTCGTCAGGCGTCAAAATGTTTAGGGAGAGGAAAGTGTTTCCCCTTATGTCACTATTCCACTTACTAAAACCCGAAAATTTCAGGGAATCGTTGAGCGTAACTTTGAGACTCGAAGAAAGATGGAGCTCAAGGTTTTAATTCTTGCGGCTTCGCGAGCTTGGTTTCTGAAAAAGTTCCCTTATATCGAAATTCAGTCTTACAAAAAAATTCTATTTTCAAAAACGGGTGTGATCTAACATGGTATCGGAGAATGACCATTGTTACAATCGTAATTGTTGAGGATAGTTCGTACAATATCTTGAAGAAATAATCCGTTTTCTACATCGAATACCGGACTTCAAAATTGCGTTAAGTTCCTTCATCTTGTAGTAAAGCTATTGTTTTAATACTTACCGGGCTTCCTCCCGGTCCCGGCAATCCTCGAGGTCCTTGTGGTCCTGGAGCACCCTTGAACACAAATTGGTGTCGTACATAACCATTAGTTATTCGAAATAATTCAAACAGCTTCTCTATTTTATCGATTTTTGACGTAATATTTCAAACACGAGTTGTTCTTCCTCCGATTTCCGAATACAGAGAAGCGAGTTTAAAAACGAGACGAAGCCGAGCTTTTTTAACGAGTTTCGAGGTATTCAGAAATCGGAGGAAGAACACTGAACGAGTGTTTGAAATTACTTCTTAAACGAACCAGTATTTTAGGCGAAAATCCAGCCGAAAGTTGGAAAAATTCAGCGGTAATCTTCCTCAGGTTTCTAAATACTGATTAATTATGTATTTCTTTTCTATTTGCTTTATGCATTATTAATGAGTTTGAGAAATACTGTTATCACCCAAGATACTTACAGCGGGTCCACGTTCCCCAGGAGATCCAGTTTGCCCTGCTGATCCCTGTGTTAATAAAAATGTTACTAAGGTTAGTTTGAGTACTGAACCACCGATTTTTAAGTCATTGGATACTCCAATTCCCTGTGGTCGGCAGTTGTGAAGAACATTTCGAAACCACTGTCGTTATCTTGACATACTTTGTCGTGTAATAAAAGATAATGTGAGCGACCGAACAGTATTGGATATACAAGGCAAGCCAAAGGCAAGCCGTTGTAAATCTCAACCAGTTCGGACGTGGATATTGCATCTTTCTCAAGATACGAATGCATCTATATGTCCATTTTTACCAGCTACTTTGAAGTTTCAGAAACTTTCAGAAACGTCACAAACCGAAAGAAAAGGCAGTTTATCTTAATTCTGTATCCCATTTACTATATACTAATTAGGAGCCAATTTCTTAGACAGTTTTCTTTATGGATTACTGAAAACCATTTTGAGTGCTGTACGCGGCTGCAACATTGATCTTCAACAGTAGATGCTAGAAAGATCAGCGGTCAATAAATTTCCGTGGCCAAAACTGTAGCCATAGATGGTCGAACAACCGTCTCAGCTTCTTTATAAAACCATGAATAGGTTTGGAATTTCTTGCCGCGAGCCGTTAAGCAAGCAGCAGCACTAATCTTGCAGCTGAGGTTGGCCTACCTGTGTGTTTGAATACCAGCAAAATTCTCGGTTTGACGATTTCGATATGTCGGGATTATTTTAATTTGAGCTCTTGTAATCGTATGGTCAGCGGCAGGCAGTACGTCCCTCGTTGCATGCAGAAGCTCACTTTGTTCGTCAGCGTTAGGTAAATATCTTATAATTTCCAACTCAACTTTATTCGTCAGTGGAAGTATTCATCAAGGTCACGAACGATTTAGTGATCATTCAAGAGGAACACAGTGCTCTTCATTGAGTTTTTCGGCCTTGTCGTTTGCTCAATCAGTGGCAGTTCGTCCGTAGATGACCCACACAGTCAACCAGATCCTCACATGGAGACCACGTACCTAAAGGCTTTTGAAAACGAACTCATCCCAGACGTGGAGACGTTGTCTCTGAACTTGGCTATGCCTACCTTGCAGCATTTCACTTTCTGTAAGAAATGGCTAGTATATAAAGTAGTACTTACCTTTGCTCCCAGCAATCCTGGTGATCCTGCTGGACCTCGTTCTCCTGGAGATCCCTAAATAGGGAAAGAAAAAATAACATCGACATAATTTAAACCAATAATTCAATATTATTAGTGGATAAGATGATTAACTACTCTTATCATTTATTTACTCAACATCTATAAATATAAAATTACATTACATTACTTAACGTTACATAACACCACATGCTACGTTGGGATTCGGAACATTACATTAAACTACAAAAAAAGTGTGTATCAAGTGAAAAAATCAAGTTTGAATGAAACTCCCTCAGTAAACTTTTTAAGTTATCATGATTGGCCTTTACTGTTCTCCTATTACTGCTCGCTTCGTCCTTGAGATATTATGATCTGTTCGATGTTTAAATTACAATGAACATTCACCGCGTTGCATAATCAGTTAAACCCCTACAAAAATTTCACATGTCATTTCACATGTGAAAAACATATGGAGTTAAAACATTTTCACAAATGAAGTTTTCAGTTCACATATGAAATTAGAACATTTCGCATATGAAACAACTAATTCACATGTGAAATGATCTGGTTCAAAATTTCACATGTGAAATTTTAGTGTACGAAACATGTATTCAACATGTGAAATGGAAGATTCTTGTACGAAATTTAATTTCACATATGAAATTTTCATTTTACATATGGAATTGAAACAATTCACATATGAAATATTATTTTCGTATGTAAAATTGCATGTGAAATTTTGTAAGGAAAGGGACATCCCGTACTTCTTTGTGATTACTCAGTTAACGCTCTGGCGACTGAAGACTCCCTTTGCTAAGGGAAGAACTCCAGTCCGGAAACTATATATGTTACATAGCGTTATATTAAGTTATTTTTTATTAGGTTATACACCACTCTCACTTACTTTACGTCAAATTAGGCTATTTACGTCATGTTACGTCTCGTCGAACTAAATCACACTACACCAGCCGATATCACAATCTTCACTTACTCTTCTTCCTCGAGGTCCCGCCTGTCCGGGTGGTCCATTACTTCCCTATACAATGCAATTCAAAGGTTACTAACTCAAAGTTCTAAAGTAGAGCTAACTGGATATCTCACTGCTTGGTAACTGTGATGGTCAGTGAGTTAATCTCGGATAGGATATTCCGTTTTCGAGAACATTGTAGTGTGTTTTTATTACCCTCGATCCTTTCTCCCCACGTCTTCCAGCGAAACCTTGAGGCCCAGTTGAGCCCTGAAAAATAAAAAAAATTAAAATGTTAATCACAGCAACGATTTTGGTATTTTCAGGGTTCTCTGTTCAGATCGACAGACTGACAAGACGGAGCGGCTTACCAGACTAGCAAGACATGGCGTGACATTAACAAGACAGACATTGGGGCTGACGTGACTTAAAACAAGCATGAAAAGAGGTACAGTAGGTCCAGCGGTGTCGCGAAGGACTCTGGCGCCTACAAAGTTAACATCTAAAGTCTGGAGATCGCAACCGGGAAAATTTTTGGATTAAAAAAGCAAAATGACGCATTTCACGCATATCTGACCATAAATGAATTGTCTAAAAAGAAACAAAGAACGTTTATGACTTCAACTAGGCAATCAGTCGATGTTACACGAGTGAAAACGCACATCTTGTGATTGTAATACCTTCCTTTCCTCGACTTGGTGCCTCCCCCATAATCAGTTCGCCCAGGGCATATGTTTCTACTTGTTCCCCCTGGCGACGCCACTTAATAAGTCGGAAACGACTTGGCGATTTCTACTTTACCTTCTCTCCAGGTGGACCTGGGTAACCAGGCAACCCTCTGGCGCCACGATCACCCTGTGAAGATAATCACAAATATAATCTCCATCATTATCATGATCATCGTCTTGAAATTTCAAATGTATCACGAGGAAACCAGAAATTTTTACCTTTTGACCAGCGGCTCCGGCTGGACCGGGGGGTCCTTGAAGACCTTGTTGTCCCTAGATATCAAGTGAATGTTAATGATGTCATCGTGATGGTAGAGAATGTAGTGGGGGTGAATCCACTGTTTAGGCGAGTACTTAGTACTTTCAGCAGTTCGACAATCTTTCGGCTTTTTACGCGCCTTTTTCACACTGTTTTACATTTACATTCGCTGTTTGTTCACGAATGTTTGAAGAGAGCAAAATGCATCGGTGGAATAGTCACCTTCGTGACTGTTATTTCTAATTTTTATCTCGTCTTGTTTTGTCAACTTGAATTTCGAGTTCTTCACAAGATGTTATTTTTCGGAGCTTGTGTTTTATTAAAGCTGGAACCTGTTCACAAATTGTTACTGTATTGATGGTTGAACAGCGGTATAACAACGTAACTGTCATCTGACAATGTCGGTCACGGGGCACTGCACAGCATGTTCTCTTGATGCAGCACGACATTGTTCATCAATACAGCACAACGTTGATCTAGGGACGCAGCACGTTGTTACGTGGTGCAGCACAACATTTCTTGCGCAGTGCAGCACGGTATTGTTCGCAGCTGGCAGCGCAACATTTTTCACAGCAGTTAACATAGGTGAACAACGTGCGTGTTTTTACCCGACCCAAACAATGACGATAAGAAATGGAAAATTCATTTCTTATCATTGTACTCACCTTTGGTCCTTCATCTCCTTCCACCCCTGGAATTCCAGGATTGCCTGGTGTTCCCTAAATTCAATCACAGTTTCATTACTCCATAGTAATCAGCCGTATATCGCTTATTGGAGAACGGATTAACAATATATGAAGAAACAGTTAAGGAGAATAATAAATTAAGCTAAATTTCACCTTAATCTTATGTTCAAATACCGTTCAAATGTCCCATATCAATGTTCTCACTGTTGACCGATTTATTGACGCTCATGTGTACAAAACAAACGTTGTCATCACAAGTACCACAGAAACTATATCTTACCTGATCACCCTTTGGCCCTTGGTCTCCTTTTGGGCCTTGTGGGCCAGGAGATCCCTGGTAAAAGAGATATGCGTTAACTTTCTGGCCGAACCGTATTAGCCGTGGTTATCATCGAAAGCGTTTTAATAAATGTCTACTTAGTTAATATAGGTAGAGTGTTTATGGGTGTGTACCACAAGTAGGCCTTTCCATAAGTCAGGCTGGGCCTGGTTTACTTGCTTTAACTAGATTGATGTCAGTCTGGTTAAAAGGAAGGAAGGAATGAATGAATGGGACGGAATGGAATGAATGCAGGTAGGTAACTTGTCAGGTAGTCAGGTGGATAAGTATGTAAGTTGGTAATTGGTAGGTGGGTAGGTGGGTAGGTTGGTAGGCAAGAAGGTAGGAAGGAAAGGAAGCAAAGAAAGCAAAGGTAGGAATGAAATAAGGAAGGATAATAGAGAATAAGTCAGGAAGGAAGGAGGAAGGGAAGGAATGAAGCTTAAAGGAGGGACGTTTGAAAGGAGGGAAGATATCTTTACCAGTTCTCCCTTAGTTCCTGGTACACCACGTGCTCCGGATGCTCCCTTAAATAAAAACAAAAAATTGTTAATAAAGTTTGACGAATGAATTCTTTTTTCGAAATATTTAAATACATGTTCCTTGGTCTCAAATCTATATCTCCATTTTTTCAAGAGGCTGTATCGAGCTACCTAAAGCGAATTTTAAGGTAAGTCGTCACGAACGAATGAAACATATTTATCACATATCCCGCAGATCTCCATAGTTTCCACTGAAGAACGGCAAAATCTCGTTCACGTTTGAGAAGTTTAGTTTTTTTATTATTATTATTTTTTGTCGTGGAAAAGGAAACACTTGTCCGATAAAATTTTTGACTTGATTTTGAAGAACTATTCCTACTTTACTCTTACAGGGTCTGCTACGAATCCTTCCGTGACTTCAAGGAATTTGTCTAAAATATTCTTATAATTTAATCGGTATTAACAGTTTGGAAAACTACAAACAACTCGCCGTAGAAACGCCTTTTCCGCACTTCTGCTTGAATTTCGCAGTCTCGCGAGAGATCCTGCGTGATTCTTGACAAGTGAATTGAAAAAGGGACAACACATAGAGACCTCCTGTAAAATCATGTAAAGAGTTTATTTCTCTTGAATTTCGCGTTTTTATACTGCGATGTCAAAAGACGTTTGACAGACCTCAACAATTATTTCCGAAGGAACGTCCCTTACAAAAATTTCACAGGCAGTTTCACATATGATGAACCAACCAACTGATGAACCAACCTTTTGTCCAGGTGGGCCTGGGTAGCCTGATGGACCAGCCTGACCGGGTGGACCCTAGAACCAAATGCACTTCATGAATGACATCTTCATAAAATTTTACACGCATTGTTGTTTCCTAGCTTTACAACTTACGATATATTTATTAGGAAAGCACCTGTCAGTCCGTGTCAATACACCATGGCATACATTAACATTTTAACGTTGGGTTAGCTTTGCCTATACTTCTTACGGAAATTTATCCTATCCAACTCCTCTCGGTTCAATGATGAACGGAATAAAACGTACTTACCAAAAATAAAATGGATTGTCTACATACACATCAACAATGAATTAGTGTGACGGGAAATTAAATAAGAGAAATGACGCGTTAAGAATAGAGGCGTCCTAATAGCGTCCTGTCGGTACTTACCGAATCACCTTTTGGACCAGCAGGGCCTTCTGCACCAGGAAGTCCCTGAAAAAGATTTAGATCATATGTTTTAGCAACTGAAGATTAGGCGGAGAGGCACACGCAGTATACATCTTTTATAGGTGACCTATCCCTAAAAGGAGAAACAGCTGTATCTAGCTTTTGAAACATATTAATTATAACTTATTATAATAACACTAATTATAACTTAAGGAATAAGTTTGGTCAACGTCCAAAGATAAACACTAGTAGATTTATGAACACCTTTTTTAACAGAATAATTTTTAAGTATAACATGGTATTTTAATCTATTTATATCCACACTTGTAACATAGGATATGCTATTTTATCTTATGAATTCAATAAAGACCTTTGATTGATTGATTGATTGATTGATTGATAACGTTGGAATTAAGTGGGAATTGATTCATTGATTCTCTTTGCTTCTTTGGTGGTCTGTTAGTTTGCTTGCCAGCTTCTTCCTTGTTTGTTTGTTTGTTTGCTTGTTTTGTTTATTTGTTTGTTTTGTTTCTTTGTTTGTTTTGTTTATTTGTTCGTTTGTTTGCTTGTTTGTTTGTCTGCGTGTTTGTTTGTCTGTGTGTTTGTTTTTCTGTGTGTTTGTTTGATTGTCTGTTTGCTTGCTTAGTTGCTCGTTTCTTTATAGACTGCAACTAATCATTATCTAATAGTCCCGTCATCAAAAATGACTTTTTTCCTAAAAGATGTTTTAAAAAAAGTGAAATAAAAAAAGTTAGACTGTTAAAATTAAATTGCTGATATTTCATGGGGTAAGAACGTCCAATCCCACTCATCCGTTACGTTGTGACGTCAAATCTGTAATACTCTCTTGACCGTTGACCAGTGCTTAGCTACATAATTTAGGTTTATCTACATTATTGTGATTTATATATTATTTATATATTACTTACAATGATCCCCGTTTATATATTACTATAATGTTTACTTACAGGATTACCATCGTTTCCTGGGAAACCTGGCATCCCGGGCTTTCCTGTTTCACCCTACAACAAAATTCCAAGAACAAGTGAGTCTTCTTGTACTTCTGTAAACTTCCATGCAAGACTTCCTTATGTGTAGTGTTGCGTTAGATATTCCTAGATTCGCAAATTCAAGATTCCTAGGACCTCTCCAAGAATTTTAAAGGTCCATTGTGGGTAATGAAGATTTTCGTATCTTCTTTAAGAAAAAATACGTAATAGGAAGTTAAAGAAAACACAAGGGTCTCACGCCTCTTACCGCAGAGTTTTTCTTCCAAGGCGAAGGAAGTGAATAATTTTTAGTTCCTGGTGTGCATATTGTGACAAACTGTTAATGAATATTCTTAACTACTTATATCCTTAATGTTATGTGTTAGGCAAATATATTGTCGTGTAGTTTCAGTTCCCGAGGTATTGTTCATGTGCTCTGCTTATTGCTTTCGTTTACTTGTGCATCGCTCGTCCGTCTTACCTTATCCCCAGCTGATCCAGGCTCTCCTTGCGGTCCAGATGGTCCCTAACAACCACGGAGAAGGATTACGTTATTTTTACTGTTACAATCCTTGCGGTGTTCGTTAAAAATGCCTCTCTCAAATTTCATTGAAAATAACTTTTAAACAAATTGAAAAGCAGTGATCGTGAGATAAAACTCGGAATGTTTTTAGCAAGTAAACATTGGGTAAACTTACCGGAGGTCCTCGTAACCCGGGAGCCCCAGGGTTTCCATTTACACCGGGATCGCCCTATGCAGAAAATAAAAGTATTGTAACGCAATTCGTGTATTAGTATACGGTAGAGTGGAATAAGGACAATCTATAGTACAGAAAAGTCTATCTTACATTGCATTACCGACCCAACCCTAGTTCTAATGTTAAAAATCTCGGTTGTTGGCTTGACTCAAATTTAAGTATGTCAACACATTATACAAACGTGTGTAAAGCTGCTTTTTTCTGTCTTCATAACGTTAGACGTGTTAAGAAGTATTTATCAAGAGACTTGTAACATCCTGTTATATGGACTTCCCAAAGAACAAATATTTAAACTGCAACGTGATCAAACTGCTGCTGCTAAATTAGTTATGGATGTTGGGAAGTATTCACACATTACCCCTGTTTTATGTGAGCTACATTGGCTTCCAGGCCATTCCGAGCCTGTTACTTTGTCAAGCTGAGACAAGCTTGTTGTAGTTACTAGTCATGTTGAACGGCCACGCAAAAGATATAAAACTGGTTGGAACTTGTAACACGTCTAATGCTGTCATCCACCAATTAAGTGGTCCCAAAGAAAATGTCCCAGTTACGTCGTTATGTTGATCAGATTCCAATTGTCATTTGTTTATTGTCGTATCTGTATAGCTAATACTGATTCCACGCGCTTTTATCGTCTATTTTTTGCAGCTTAGAAAACGTAGAAAACTTGTTTAAAAATTCGTAGAATGTGCCTCATGCGATGTAAATTAATCTTCTGATCTTTATCGTCGCCTTGTGTTCAAGATCAGATTAAGTACTCCGACTCGGTTACTAATTACTACTTGTACCTAATGCAGTTCGTGTAATATGACATTGAACAGCATAATACTGTACAACCTTTTACGCCATACAGCACCGATGTATTATCTGCTGAAGAAAATGACACGTATAGCGGCAATTTACAAGGCGAGCCGCAGTAAATCGCATACAGATCGGACGCGAATATTGTATCTTTCTTAAAATATGAATATATTTAAATGGCCATGTTTGTCGATAAATTTTAACGTAGAAAATTGAAAGAAAAAGTTCATAATTCTAATTAGTATTCTCTATCCGATTTACAGTATGCTAATTAAGAGCCAAAATCTTTTGTGTTTTCCTCGTGAATTATTCGTGAGTTTTTTAAGCGTAAATACATACCTGAGGTCCACTGGGACCTGCCACTCCTCGATCACCAGGTGGTCCCTGAAAAAAAGAAAAATGAGTTTCCCATAGTTCGAATAAATCGAGCATTTCTTCTTTTGAAATATGTTCGAAAATATCCAACTTTCTCTCCCGAAGGGAAAGATGTGTTTCAATGTTTCATTCTTGGTCATTTGTTAGAGTGGTTTTTTCCTAAGTTGTATTTCTTATCTTTTTCTCCCCGAAGCGTTCGCTACTGAAAGAAGCTCGCTGTTTGAGACTTTAAGTCTTAATTCATTCTTGCCACGAACAACAGGAAATGTTACATATCGATGTCTGTGCTAGAACCAGCGACGAAACAAATCGACAAGTAAAGTAAGTAAAGTAAAGTAAAGTGAAGTGAAGTAAAGTAAAAGTAAAGTAAAAGTAAAGTAAAAGTAAAAGTAAAGTAAAGTAAAGTAAAAGTAAAAGTAAAGTAAAAGTAAAAGTAAAGTAAAGTAAACTAAAGTAAAAGTAAACTAAAGTAAAAGTAAACTAAAGTAAAAGTAAACTAAAATAAAGTAAGGTAACGTACCATAAACTAAAATAAAGTAAGGTAACGTAACGTAACGTAAAGGAAAGGAAAGGAAAGGAAATAAAGTAAAGTAAAGGAAAGTAAAGGGAAGGAAAAGAAAGTAAAGTGTCTTTATATTTACTAGATAACCCTGTCAGAAAAAACCTGCGGTGCTTGGTGGAGTTAAACTGTACAACACCCTTGACACATGTGACCATAAGGTAACCACACGGACGCGGAATCGAACCCTAGTCACAGTGGTGAGAGACAAGTGCACTACCACTGTGCCACCAGCAAGCCGCTTAACACATGTCTCGTTGTGACGGTTCAAATACAATGCAACTTACATTCTGTCCACGTGGACCAGGCATTCCGCGCATTCCTGGTTCGCCAGGATTTCCCTGAAAAGATGATAAGAGAACGAAAATTTCAATTCTAACTTCAGTGATGTTAATTCGAGGTGGAAATTATTTCACCGCGACAAAATTGAGCGAAAAAGATAGAAAAAACGTCAGTTTTTCATTTTTGAAAAAGTAAATGATACAAATTCTTCTGGGGCATAATGGAAAGTAACAGCGCATTCACAATTAATTTAGGAGATAAGGGTTCATGATGTTTTGATGCCCTATTGTGATAAACTTGACGAATTTAGAAAAAACGGCTGAGTTGTGTTTCAATGTAAATTTGGATTAAGCCTAGAATTCACCAGCATGGCGTCTGGGAAGTCTAATTAGTGAATACTTGTTTATCACTGAAAAGCATAACGATAAGGATTTTTCCTTGGCTGTTTTGACACACCTGTAAAAATTGTTAATGTTGAAATTATTACCAATTTCATCGGTGGAATAACTCGTAGAAAACAAGCTTAACTTAGAAACATCGCTTGCTAATATGGATATCGAAATACAAATTCTGGTACGAACTGTTTCCATCAAGTTATCGAAGCGTGGTTCCAACCAGTGAAACCTGATATTTTGAAATAGAAGGAAATGAAAACATTAAAGTCCTCTCTTACTCGTTCTCCTGGCATTCCTCGTGGTCCGGAATCTCCAGTGTCTCCCTAAATAACGTAAGAGAGTTCGTCTTCCAATCAAAATAATAAAAATAAAAATGCATTTTTCTGGGATCTCGATAGTGTCACATGATTTAACTCGTGATACAAATCAGTAATGCATTGCGAGACAGGATTTGCAGAGTAATGCATCGATCTAAGTTATAATTTCTAGTGCTACGCCTTTTCCATGTACGTTAAGGTACGAATGCTCAATAGGCGTAAATAAATGAATTTACGAGTTCTGAGCCTTGCATGCTGAAATTATACCCCCAAAAAATGTAGCACTGAAAATTCAATTTAACACGGCCATGGGACTTGCAACGGCACATCACATTGCTCTTTTAACCTTGTTGTAATAAGGATCATCTTGCTTATTCATGATTTTTTCATGAGGAAAGGACAACACATCAGTAATACTGGGATATATCGAAAACCTGTGCTGAAATAAAGTGAACGATGCTAGACAGCGCTATTAATGGGTCGTTGCTTGTACTTCCAAGGGACTAGAGACATTTTTCTGTCTTTCCAAATCCAATTTTTTTCTCAGAATAAGATTAGAACATTTTTCTACAAGCAGCAAACGATCTGACGGATCTTTCATTCGTTGTGAATTATTTTCAGTCGAGTTTGGTTTCTCAGGAGCTGCTCTACCATGCAATGTCAGAGTATGAAATCGCAATTGTTGAATGTAACTGAACCTCATTCAGTTTTATGGAGGTTTGTTTCGTTATGGATGCCAACACGAGTTCATTAAGTGACACGTCGTGACATTCTAGTACAAGTATTGATTTCTCGCAACCTTGCTTCCATGGGCCATTCTCAAACTATTGCATGATGTATGACAAGACCCTAAGTTTCACTTACCCGTTCCCCTGATTCTCCTTTTTCTCCAGGTTCCCCAATAGGTCCTGGTGCTCCCTGTGAACAATAGAAATAGTTGTGTCAGTGAAAAGCTTTGCAGTACCGATGGTAAGGTCCTGGTGCTACGAGCAATAGCGTCAAAGGGAAAATGATCATATGCGAAACGATACAGAACTGAACAGAACTGACAGACAGAGAAATTTTGATTGAAAGCCTGTCGTTCGAAAGGTGAGTTTCACTTCTTCGTTCGATTGTCCAACGATCTTGATGAGATGTAATGACACCGTATTTTGAGACGCTAGTTCACCGAGCAGACGAAGTGAAATATGATCGTACGTGGTTTCTCAAAGTTTGGGATAGATGAAGGGAAAATTTTTGGGAGTCATTAAAATTTATCTTCATGTTACCGAGATGAAATTCGAGCGTATTTTAAAACACCATCACTTCTCGTCTGGTTGAACCTGCTAATGTTTAGTCTTCTGTGCTCCTACCATATCGCCTTTAGGTCCCATGAATCCTGGGACACCATTGAAACCACGCGCACCCTGAAAGATAAATGTACAGGAAAGCATTATGGGTAGCATGGCTACTTTTTTGAGGTAAGACACGTTGTTGTGAAGTATCGCGATAAAGTAATTAACTAAATACTAATTACAATAACTTCACTTTTAGAAGACAGTATAGTGGTTACAGAAGCAATGACAGCAACCATAACAGTAATAGTAGTACAATTAACCGTAGTTTTGCCATTCTTGGTGGCTATAGTAGCAATACTTGCTGCAGTAAGGTTATTTAACCCTTTACCGACCGATTATTTTTGAAGTGTTTTGGGTCAATCCACTTAGAATGCGATTCTATTCGATTCCTTCATTTAACACCGAGAGAAGCGCCTCACATGAGAGGATACGGGACTATACTTTGGGTGTATAGCACAAAGGAACGCACCCATACACTTGAAGCCCACGTGCGGATAGATAGGTGTGAGCGGGACCCTGCAGGGATTCTGCTCCCGTGAACTCGCTGTCCCCTTGTCTTGATAAGTTTTTTTAACAATGTTATATCTAAAAGAACATTGAAATTGCGCTTTTTTGTTTGATTTGTCGATTTGGCATGGTCGAAAACCAGAACAATCAAAGTAAGGTCAACATGACTCTATGTGTGGGTTGAGAGTTACGAAAGCTACTCGTAACCATACCCAGTTGACAATGTTCCCAGCATTATACTTTCTATCACGAAAAGAGTAATTGTTCAATTATATTGCTGAGCAGGGAAACCTTGGGCTGACGGTTGGCCGGACCGTTCCATAAAAGAAGGCCTTGAAATAACTGAGGAGAAAGTGCGGTTTTGTTATGAACATCAGTAAGACTACATCGTCTTCTCAGATAAGTGGGTTAAAGGCGGGCAAGC
The DNA here is from genome assembly GCA_030142905.1 of Heliopora coerulea. NCBI lineage: Eukaryota > Metazoa > Cnidaria > Anthozoa > Scleralcyonacea > Helioporidae > Heliopora > Heliopora coerulea. The sequence goes on along the minus strand of JASJOG010000072.1, from coordinate 725,703 downwards.
CTTCAGACTCCGATTAATTAGTTAAATTGAATTTAAAAATTTGCATCTACCTTTGGTCCCATCGGTCCTGGTGGGCCAGGAGGTCCATCCTTACCACGTTTTCCCTAGAATTCCCGTACAAACGTAATTTGAATATATAGTTAGAGATGAAAAACAAGGCAGTGGTATGGAGCACTTGATATTCACTATTCAGTCTGCTGATTAGTTTATGTAGCAGAATATTTAACTAGATTTAACTTTTTGGCGACGTCCTTGTTAATTATGCGCTGCCAACGTCGTTACTTGCATACGGTCGATATGTGGTAAGTCTGCCTTTCAATGAATAGGTTATATTTAAAGGTAAAATAATTTTTTACAATAACATAAAATTAATCGAAAGATTATAATGCCATGCTTTCCACTGAAATCTACCAGGTCATTTGTCTGTTTTCTCGTATTACAGGATTTACAGCTTAATAGTCCATCATCTCTTTAAAGATATTCTCCAAACGTCTGCCTTTCTTTAATATCACATAAATTATTCTCGGAATCTACAATTACTTACAGGCCTTCCAGGTCGGCCGGCCGGACCGCGCGGTCCATTGGTACCAGGGACTCCCTGTCAAACCAAATAAAGATCAGGCATTATTCGTTACTGAAGTACCTAGTATTGTGACATGTTAAATGTTAAATACATGTGAACGCAAGTAAAGATGACTACAAGTTTCCTACCATTTCACCATTCGCACCGGGTGGTCCAGGAGGTCCAGGGGGTCCTGAATATCCCTAATGATTAGAAAGGGAGAAAAAAATTAATTCTAGGCGCACTTTCATTAGTCATTACCCATGGTCTATGAAAGGACAGACGCAGAGATGGCGTCACTAAATCAGTTAACCAATCACGAACTCCTCAAGAGCCATCGACATTGCTTCATTTGTATAGATCGATTAATCAACCTTTCACATACTTTTTGTTCTACTGTTTATTATGTAAAGCAAACAGGTTTCGTCCTCCATTATCTGCTCAGTTATAGATGCACAGAGACATCACAATCAGTGACCCACTTGAATATTGTTTCGTAGGCCACTTTTTTGTTCTTACCCCGTTATATCCTCATCGGTGCATCTATAACTACACAGAAATCGGCAAAATTAAATCAGCCTGTTAAGCTTGCGTCGAATACATTGGTTTAATAATACTTTGATTTAACAACACTTTGATTTAACAACAAGTAGTTCACCTGTGCTCCAGGTTTTCCTGGTCTTCCCGGAGGTCCCCTTGGTCCAGGTCCCTAGGAAGAAATGACAAGGTCAATAGAAGCTTTTAGATCATCATGCAATCGTTCTCGCGTATGATATGTTACTTAAATAACGTATTTATGCTCTTTGTTAAGCTCTTCTGTCTTCCCATTTCACGATTTATTTCGTTTGAATTTGACGAGCATTGACAGGTTGTGTTCAAAATGCCACTTCTTTTTCTTCACCTATTTGTGGGCTTTTTACCGCCATATTTGATCGCAATACAGCCAGTTTTTACCATTCATAAGAGCAAACGGATACGATTTTGATGCTTCTAGAGTTGTTGGCTTCCGCCTTGCAGCACAATGAGCAGCACAATTCCGCAAACGGATAAAGAAACGTGCCATTAATGCACTGTTAAGGGCTGTTTACACATGCAATTGTGGACGTTGTGATTGTCATCCTGGTGTATGTAATAAACTCATGACAGTCTATGCAGCAAAATATCCGCTTATGATTCGCTGTAGTTTGTCATGGACACTCTCGTTAGTTAAACACATACTCCAAGATGTCAATCGCAAGGCACAAAATCACACGGGTGAACAGCCCTTTATACTCGACCAAGCAATATCGAGATGCAACAGTGAACTGCTGGGTTAGAAAAAATGAATACTTCTCAAACTTTAACCCTTTCATTCAAACAGTTCTTCATTTGTCGTGCAAAAACTCGTCTTGCATTATCCAGAGTAAAATAATCGATAGAAAATCAGCTGAGACGAAGTTAACTCTCTTCATGCCAGAGATCTCTCTTTGGCGAATAAAATGGTCTGGTGTTAATGTAAAAAGTTAAAAGGTTGATAACTGCAGTGACTGATCTCAAAGAATAGCAACGTTTCGAGCAAAGGTCCTTCTTCAGAGAAAGAAATGTGTTCCAGAACACGTTTCTTTCCGGACGAAGGGCCTTTGCTCGAAACGTTGCTATTCTTTGAGATCAGTCATGGCAGTTATTAACCTTTTAACTTCTTACCTTATTTATCACTGTCTACGTAGTATTCTATTCTTATATCATCGTCTGGTGGTAGCCTGAGTAAAACAATCTGGCTCTAGCCAGAGTATAATATTGGAAAACTCTCCGGACTAAAGAGTGAATGAACTTTTTCTTCAAGTGTCGGTGGTTATTTTTGCCAGATAAATTGGGGCATTCAGGTAAAAAAACATACACTTACAGATGGTAAGCCGCTTAAGATGTTCCTAAAATCTGCAGGCGAAGGTCCTTTTCCATCTGAACGACCGCGATACGCCGCTTGTAACCGTCCCATATCCTTGATAAAAAAAGAAGAGAAAATAACCACAAAATGACATGACACATTTGTAAAACTCCAGTTACTCGTGGCTCTGCAGTGGCTATCTCTAAGGCTACGTTTACACTACAGCAAAAGTCTTCGGATTCACACAAAAATTGTATTCGGATTCGTTGACCGTTTACGTAGGAAAAAATATCAAGATTAATTGCATGCTTGCATTAAAGCAAACAGTGCTTTCTTCACTAGTTCGGCTGTTGTTCACATAAACGAGAGAGATTTTTCCAGATTCTTAGCTGTTCGGATCCAAAGTATCCAGATTCTTTTCAGGATTCGTATTTATCAGGATTCGTGAACAATCCGAAGACTTTCTGCACCGGATTCGTTACTCAAATGTAAACGGCTACCTTGAATCCGAACAATAAGTGTGGATTAATTGCATGCTCGCGTTAATGCAAGCAGTGCTTTCTTGTCTAAGCATGGACATAAATCGTCACAAATTTTATTGAAAGTAACGCCGGACAACCGAAAAATCTCTTTCCATTCATTATTTATTACACCCTCTAATAAAAAATTGTCTCACCACTGGCTACTTCGCCTGTCATTCACAAAAACGAGAAAGATTGCTTTTGAAAGAAGCTGGTATTTATTTTTAATAGCGATGGGTTATCTTACATTGAGTATTTGTAATGATTCATCGTTATTCAAATGAAATCGGAGATGTTCTAGTCACCATCATGACACTTGTCATAGTTATGGCTATACGTTAATGTATCATATTTTATAGGTGTTTTGGAAATTAGATACCATATAGCATGTGTCCTTAAGAATGGCTGAAATGCACCACAAAATGTCCTTAAAAAGCCCTTAAGAGTTGTAGTAAGATAAGAGGAAGAACCCTGCAAAAAGAGACCTAAGTCACCATACGTTTAGGGTTGGGCCTCCACTAACTCCATGTCTTCAGTGGTTTCTCTTCCCCCCTGACTTCCTCAATTTAAAGTATTCTCCACGTGCATACCATTGAGCATCTCACGCGATGTGTTGTTCAGTGTTTCACCGTGTGTCTGAGCTGCAAGAAGCCACGTTCATTTACGCGCTGCATGTTCACTGGACGCGACTGAAATGCGACATGTTAATTCGTGCGAACAGGAAGTAAAATTTTACTTACGATGTCAACACTTGGACCTGGGGCACCAGGTGGGCCAGGTTCACCAGGAGGACCATTTCTGCCAGGACTGCCCTGTAAAATATTTTACCAAATGTTGAAATACTCAACAATTCATGAAGAAAATACAAATGTAAATAATAACCATCTCCTGTCTTTGAATGTGATGAAAACAAACTTGCTTTCCTCCTAACGTTTTTTCGGCGTAGGAAACATTAATTTTTAAACTTTCTTCGCGAATAAGCGTATAGGGGCTTTCTTTTTGAAGTAAAAAACTTGCAGTATGTGCTTTATCGGATCTAAAACACCCGGCTCCGGTGTATTAAATCCAATAAGGCACTCCAGCTCATTTTGTAAATATGACTTAAAATATACAACTGACGAAATAAAGACAAGACTTGGTAAGCCCTGGATACCGTAGAATTCCGCTAATAAGCTCTCTACTTATAGCCCACCCGACTGTTAACCCACTTATTTGTCAACTGTAAGCTATTATCAGCCGACAAGTTTGGGACATAAAGTAAGAAGCAACGTCCGAAAAACAAGTTCTTGCAAACTTAAGATTCAAATGAAAACAAGATTAACGTAAGGGGGTAATATTTTGACCTTATTTTAAAGTCATTGTCAAACCTGACTTTGTAAACTTTAGTGAACCTAAGGTTTGACAATAACTTTGAAAGTTGAAATGAGGTCGAAATATTACCGTCTATACTCGTCTCTTTTTTACTTATATCTTAAGTGTGCAAGGCGCTGTTTTTCCCGATTTGCCTCTTACTTTATCGTTGACTGTAAATACCTTTCGTTTGTAGCACACAAGGACATTATCCCACTCTCAATATTAACACCTTTCACTTCTGCTAGTTGACTATTTACCAGACCAAATTTTAAATCATGAAGAACCACTGTAGTTTGTCCTTCATGCATTTCAAAATGTATTTCGCAACCCTCCTGCGCTAATAAGTGGTAAGATTGGCACAAGTCAATTACTTCCTCCTCACTTTGTCCTGATTAGCCGTGATTTACTGCCAAGGCCAAACTCATCCACTCATTTGAGTTAGTTCGGTTTGCTGGAATGATCTATTCAGTTCCAGATGTATCGCTTGACCATTACGGCTATGGAACTGAACTCCTGGATGATGTATTAGAAGACTGAAACAGTACCTGTTGACCTGGAGGTCCTGGGGGACCTTGAGATCCCCCCTTGCCTGGTTCACCAGGAGCTCCCTGTTGAATAAAAAGAAATCTATGTCAAAAACTTCTACCAGTAAAGCAAGAAAGTAAATTTCTCTCCAATCGAACGATACAGGGTACTTCAGTAACTTTTTCATCGTTTTATTTTATTTGGATAAAGCGCACGTTGTGCGTCGGTTAAGTCTCCGCTCCCCGTGAAATATTTTAATAATATAGTTTTAGAGGTCTCATGGCAAGAGACAGTTACAGACTTGTAGTAGATGATCCTATGACTTATTTACGGCCTGTCTCAGTCTCTAAATTTCAAATAATTTATTCAAATATTAACTACAGATGTATTTTTGTTACCTTCGTTGATCATCCGAATCTCAGATGTTGTGTAAAGGTAACAGCAAGCTCTGCGGTTCGAAAGATGTGTTTTCGTTCCCGGCCAAAGGGTCAAAAATATTTTCTAGTATTCTTGAGATAAGAATGATGGCCCAAACGATAACTTAAAAAGACCCCCGTAGTCATGCAAATTTGACGCACGTATACGAAATTTTTAACGTTTCGTCACTGCACAAGCAATGTCATCTGAGTTGTTAAGATTACGAAATCTCTCAGCTTAAAAGTCTTTTTATTACCAAAACAGGACGTGTCAGGTTGTGTCTGATGGAAATCAAGGGTAAGCGATGGGTGAGACGGTTAAGTAATATAAAGTGGTCGAAAAAGTGATTTTGAAATGCATTTTAAGTGCATATCAAATCATCAAAAGTTGATTACGTAGTTTCAATCGATTGAGCTTACGCGTGGTCCTTGTCGTCCAGGCTGTCCTTTATCGCCTTTAATCTGTAAAAATTGTGAAAAGCAGAGACAGATAGTTAGGTGGAGAAAGAGACAGACAGAGGAGCAGTAGTAGGCGGAGAGAGAAATCAAGAAGGAATTGGGCAGGCCAGCCCAGAGTCTGGGTGGGCCCCAGGGCAAAATGGAAATTTGGGGGCCCCCCCTTACAAAAATTATTTTGGTCGATATTGTGCTTGACAATAACATTTTCATCCTATTCTTTACCGGAGAGCCTGAAGATAACTATTCGGGTGAAGACATGCGTGTCCTAACCTGGCTCAGTGTACGACTCCAGCGTTCAATGAATAAATAAACAGCGTCGATTCGATAAAAGTAGCGAATCTTGTTCAGTTATATGATTTTCATTTGAGACATAAAGGAAATAAATTCATCAGTATGCTGAGGGAGCCTCTCTTGAGCTGGTGCCCAGGGCCCCTATTGCATTTGGGACCTGGGGCCCCTATTGAGGTTGGGGTCTGGGGAAAACTGCCCCAGTAGCTCCCCCCCTCTAGGCGGGCTTGGAATTGGGATAGTAGATTACAATTTTAAATTGTAATAACAGGGTCTTATTGGTAGGTCGAGTGCCAACTCGTTAAACCCGCGATATATTTTATGTTCAGAAATCGAATTATTACAAGCCAATCAACAAACGTTCATCAATCACATGATCTCGACAAGCAATTGCTAAAATGTCATCTGAAATAATATCAACAAGGTTGTATGCTCCACATGTTTTTCTCTTTCACAACCATGGTTTTACCCAATTCGATTTCTGTGCTACAATTAAACTAATAATTATCAGTATACACGCAACAGCTTCTTCTCGCCACCGTGCCATTTTTTGTAAACTTTTTTAGATGATTTGACAACAAAATTATATATGTCTCAAGCAAACTTCCCGAAACTTTATTTTCGAAACAATGTGTCGGAAATAATGTTTTGGAAACATTTAGACGTATCGCGGGCTTAAAAACACAACTCATGACTTATTTTCCTTATCACTTCTAGAGTCACTCGAAGAACGAAAGAAACGTAAACCTCGAGGCCGTTCCATCCAAGGTGAGTCTCGTAGTAACTTTGAGCTTTGAACGGGTGATCACTCCCTAAAAGAATTCAATGGTTGATTTTTTCTGAAAGCCGGGCGAACACTGCATGAAGGGACTGCAGTATACGATCCGATTTCGCTAAAGACCGCTGATGCGAAATTGCTATAAATTACGCATGCGTTCGAGGCACAAGTTGAAAAGTAACAATTTAGGTCACGTGAGAATCATGAGCTTATCTGTAGAGCTGAAACTCACTTTTAACATCTGTATACCTGGCATCCTCCCTCGACCCACTCCACTGTTTCACCCAAAAATCGAGCAAAGTACTTGCCCGCAGTACTTACGTAATACGTATTTCCGTCTTTCACTACAAAATCGTCGGGAACAGTCGCGGGTTTAATTCTTATGAAGCTCGATTTGGGTACAACATCCTCGGGCTTAAGCGGGCTGTCCTTTTCGGTTAATGCTGCCTTGCATTTTGATCTATAGTCACAGTAGCCAACAGCAACACCTACATCGCCAGGCACAATGCTTAGCTCTTGAATTGCACCCTGAAAGAAGGAATTTTGAAATTTGACGAGAAAAGCACAAAGGAAAGAAAAAGATATGCTCTGCTTATGAATCGCTGCAGTTTGCCCCATTGAACTCTAAAAAGATTGGAACGATATCTCGTTCCAGGCCTCGCGATTGAATGAAGCCGACATGGGGGCAGCCATGTAGGTCAAAAACACGCCTGGGGAAAAGTTGTATTGGACCTTTACTTTTTATTGTCAGTTAATTTTGATAAGTATGTAGTCCTACTGACATTGTTCTCCACTTACTAAGGATAAAAAAGAAAACTGTCAAAAAAACTCTCGATTTAGGTTAAGTTTTTCACAATAGGTTGCGTGTTTTATCGCGTAGGGGACAGAGATGACCTGCAAATTGACCTACATGTCAGCCTCAAAATACAGCTTGACTTCAAAATACAGCTCGCAGGTATCGTTCCAGTCTTTTTAGAGTTCAATGACTTACACACGCGCGTACCTACATGAAGTATCGTTACCTGGAAGTTCGTGTTTCCAACTAGACGTCTACCGAGAACAGTTAGCCCATCCCACGATAGACCAGCAAGATCTAAATTAGTCGGTCGTCTTAATCGGGTGGCACTTTTACAGTCCACTAACAATTCCACAGCCACTTCATCAATGGCAATGGCCACGAGATGCCATTGGCCGTCATCGATATTGACTTGAAGGTTTAACGAGCCGGCCGCTCCGTCAGAGCCTGCGTATTCAAATGTCAAAGGGTTTGCTCTCAGTGCCATGACAGGTTTGGCATCTGGGGAGTAGATCGTGAAGAGGTGGCCCCTGTTCCCCTGTTTGAGCTTCATAGTGGTCACGATGGATAATGACTTTATGCTGCCAACAGATGGGAGTAACTTGCTTGTCTCCGCACTTAGTAGTGCGCTACCATCTAACTCATAGGCGGACTTTGAACAGAGGCCCGGTACTAATTTGCTACCGCTCGGGAGGTCTTGGAGTCCCATTTCCTTGACAAAGTCGGCTGAACCTGCACGGAAAAAAAAATATAATCCAAATGATTAGGTCTTGCTCAAGGATAACTTAATCCTCAGAATGCGTGCAGAATCTAGTCGCCTATTGAACAACCGAGCAACGATATACATTCACTTTACAGACTGTCCGTATTGAAGCCCTCGTCAAATCGGGATTTTACTTGGGAAGTCTGGGGCATGCTGCCCCTCCCCCTTTTAAAATTTTGATGTCTTGAAACACCATTTCTAGCAATCCCAGACAATAATTTCTGTCTAAAATGCTCAGTAAATTGATCGTCATTTTGCGCTTGTTTTCTGTTAAAAACGCTACTGTAATGAAAAAGACAAAGTATTGTCATTCCTCAGACTGAGGAATTCATCGAGGCGAAGCTGAAGGAATCGGATATTACTGACTTATTAGAAGGCAACCATTTCTGTCCACCTGTTTATCACTGACGCCATTTTTAACCAGGTTTCCGAAGGATATCTGCATTATTAGAATTTGACGAAAATATCTTCCTAACCTTGTTGTTCCTTGAAGCAGATGTCAAAATCGGGATTTTTCCAATCCCGACAGCGTGTCACTCGGGATAATCCGGACGAAATCGACATGGTTGGACAGTCTGCACATAACACTTTCGGAAAAAGAAACTTCCCCTGGCGAGTAAAACCGTGTGGCATTACCCAGAGTAAAACAGTAGAGTTGTCGTTGTCAGTGATAATATAAGATATTTCTCAATTTTCACAAATAAATGTCGATTCATTCGATAAATTTTTTATGCGTCTCAAAACGCAAGTCCTCAGCCAACTTCCTTTTCAAGAAAATGGCGCCATAAATCTACACCAAACATTAAAAGTCGTTAACTGCAAGTCGCACATTTCTGCCTCTTCTTGCCGCTGTGTTTCTGTTGGCGTGTACTAATGCAAGTATAAATGATGTTCTACATACAATGCTCTCAAGCTATTCTACTCAGAAAAACTTTCTGAGTCCCTGACGGGAATCGAACCCGTAACCTTCTGATCGCCGGTGAGATGCTCTAACCATTGAACTACATGGACTCAGATGTTGAGCGAAGGTTACATTTATGTACTGGTCCGTATTGATGGTAGACATGTACTGCCAGTCTGCAAGTCTCGATATGTCGTCTATTCATTTTTTTTAGTGCTAATCAGTGATGTTGTAAATGTGGTAGCTTGGTTGTTATATGATGTTCTATATACGATACTCTCAAGCTATTCTACTCTGAAAAACTTTCTGAGTCCTTGACGGGAATCGAACCCTCAAGATGTTGTTAGTAAGAACACAAGGGAGTCGAAAATAACTTCCATACCAACACTGAATGCAAAACGCGCTTTAAACAATGCTAAGCATTTCCGGATTTTTCTTAACAGTTAAAGGTTACCCGAAAAAATTTAGCGGTCATTTTTTCGAGACTTTGAGCCACAAGAAAATTTCACGGGAAATCATTCACAAATAACGTACATTTCCTTTAAGCTGTTTCTGTTTTTGGTCAGTCCAAAGTGGGTTAAAGTGGCAATAACAAGGAAGAGTTCCGCCCACTTCCACGATTCAGCGTAAATAAAAACAAAACGATTTAAGTAACCCATGCAAAATTAGGGTATTCATTGGGATTGAGAAATGAGAAAAAGTGCCTCAACCCCATGATGTCTTCCAGATTTTTGCTGTCTCAATCTTTGAGGAGGAATTTCAGGTAAATATAGAGTCTACAACGTTTGAAATAGTCTAACTACTATTGATATTGTTTACTGCAATATAATAGACTGATTTAATAATAGTCAAAAATGAATCGTATCTATCAACTTTTATTTATTTTTTACAGGTTTATCATGCTACTAATCTCCGGACGAAGGGCCGTCGCTCGAAACGTCGAGAAGCTTGTTTTCTATATTTTAGATAGTGTACAACCTCAAGAACACCGCTTTTTTATCGAAGCTATCTACACTGGACCTCCGCACCTTGGTAGTATAAATTGCAAATCCTATATTTGGTTTTTGGAACCCACTGAGTGGAGCTGTTGTGTCATTAAGGCGTAATTTGATGTCACGCAATTTAACTGGCACCGTAGGAGAGAGCATTAACTCCTAAGATCCCCTCTCTCCCAACCACAGCTTGATGCAGCTCTGTTCTCAAGTCTAGAAACATCCCGAAATCTAACCTAAACAATTCTGTATCAGAATCATCCTCAGAGATACACATTTAACTTTCTAACGTAAACAGTTAATCCACTAACAAGATTAAAACGTAAATGCGAAGTAGCTTGGAGTTTCCAGACTGCAACCTATCAGTTTCCAACTGTGAAGAAGTCTGACCCTAGTCTAAACCATGATCACAATACTCGTCTGCTGATCTTACAACATGGATAATGGTTAAAAATTTACCAAGTAATACTCATAACATATCCCCTATTAAATAAAATAAAAAACAAATTCCGAAAAACAATGACATCTTGAAAACCCAAGATATGAGTTAGAAACAAGACGACGAATGATTGCGATAATAATGACCGCAATCATTCGTCGTCTTGTTCCTAACTCATATCTTGGGTTTTCAAGATGTCATTGTTTCTCGGAATTTGTTTTTTACTTTATTTCATAAAATTGTCTGCTGGCACTGGGTATTCTTATTCTTTATTGGCTACCTGACCTTATGTCGTTTCTTTAAAGAGAATAACTACCTAAAGATCAGTAGCAAGGGTTACGTTTTGGGTTGAAAATCGAAAGGTGATCACTCTTGCTGTGGCGTACAGAGACGTCGCTTCTTCCACCCCAAGAAGCTTGGCGTAATATACAATCAGAGTCAAATTAAGCAAACGCGAGCCCGCGCAAACCGAGACTGCAGTGCCTTCACCCTACTCAGTACTCGCACATCACAAACATATACGTTTAATATTTATTTTGTCTCAACATGAATATAAATTTGCATTTATTCGTTTTTTTGGGTTTAGAACAGCGGAGCCCGCGGCATAAGCCGCGTCTGCCGCTACGGTAAACCGGCACTGGCGACAGTCCAACTTTGTACAACAGAGTGGGGAAAAAAGAGAATAGTTGTGTGATATTATGCTGATACTAACGCTCTCCACATTTGGGAAATGCTAATAAAGTGGAGACGTGACAAACATTTTGTGTGAACAATAACGTAATGTAGTTTTGTGCTTCCTTCTCTGCATTCGAACTTTCAAAATGCACAAAATTCGTGAGTAAATGACTGGTTTGCTTCTCATGTTTCCATGGTTAGTTTCGCTTTTCAAACTTGCCCAACACCAATAAGCGCTGAGAAGTCAATGAATACTCTGTCATCAGACATTAGCAAAGAAACACTCACTACCTTGCAAGCAAACTAGTTTGTTATACATTAAATCGATGTGGAAATTATCATGGGTAAATCGCTAAAGACTATTCGAACAATCCAAGTTTTGCATCGTAACCCAGTGATTACTGTAGCTTTTTATGTTGCGAACTAAAATTACGAATGGCATTTTGCGACTAACAATCCGCCTAAACGATAAAAGTGCATCGATCCATCAGACCTTTGACAATGAGACATAAAAATATTTCAGAAAGACTTTAACATGACATCAAGAGAAAGTTATTAATTTGACTCCTGTGAACAACTCTTCAGGAGCAAGAGCGCCCTGCTTACAATCGTTAAATATTATCTATATAAAGGCATATGGACTGTACGCATCAGTATTAATTGGCTTCCTCTATTGAGTATGATCTCTTGGAAAAGTTTCCTCCTCACTCAGAGTGATTTTACTTTTGAGCATGGAAATATTTGCAACGAATTAAGCTACTTTACGTTTCGTGCTCAAATTTCAATTTTAATTTTCCCGACCAGCTCTCAAGCTAATGGTCAGCCTTTTCAGTTGAGGACATGATATATAAAACCATTTCCGAAATGAATTAGTAATCTGCGCGTCTTGAGTACCAGTCAGAGTACCGTGCCAGAGTACCGTGTAACAAACCATCGATTTTTGGGGAAAAATTAACAAGCCGTCGGGAAATTTTCACTGATGATAACACATTTATATATTGTACAAACTATGAGTACTTGTCATTGATTTAGCCAAGAAGGATAAGAGACTCTTCTGTTCATGTCAAATCTAAAAATAAACTGTTTCTAGTCAGTTGTTGCGATTATTCTTGCGAAAAATAACATGATGTTGTCGATCTTCAAGTAAAGAAATTATAGAGGAGCCTAGCCCCTCTGCTTTAGCCCCCCTTGTCGGGGACGTTAGCCCTTGCGTCGTGGAATTCCTGGCGCCACCCTCTGTTTTTTCTTGCGTTGCAGTTTTACGGGAAAATGCAGCCGCTGTCTACTTGTAACTTTGCGCGAAAATTGTTCACCCATTGCGTGGTGTAGTATACCTCGCTAAACGTCTCTCGCTCGCTATTTTACAGGAATTTATTCATTGGTTGGTATTAGTTATCATCTCTAGCCAGACCCTATAAATGGACAACGGTATCAATGGTTCAACAATGTTGAATGTTGTTGAATTAGATAGTAGACCTTTGGACAGATACTTCGAAGTATTTATAGAAGTGCACGTAATCGGAAATCAGCAATACATGAGCGGACGAGCAATAAATCCTCAAATATGACAAATATCACATTCATTGCTCAGGTGAAAGCTTGCGCAAGATTGATAATCGCCATATCGTGGGTTTTTTTCTGGCTCAGCCTATATTATGTTACGAACACAAGAAAGCAGAAGTATTTTAACGGGTGAAATATGAAATAATGTTGATTGATGATGTAATTTATGAGTGATGACAAAGCTGCTGTCTTTTATGCAGAGAGAACGCAGATTCGCGTGCGTTATCCCTAGCTTTTTGTACTTGATCCAATCCATAAAACAATTAACAGTAAATTTCTCATAACTGGAACTGACGGCCGTTCCGCCACACACTAATATTGCCTCACGTTGACAATTTTACAGTTACTACAACGCAAAATGCCCGTCAACAATGATCTTTTGTTCGTTCGGCAGTCGGAGAAAAAGGATTGGTGGCAGGGAAGGTTTCTCTGACTGTAACGAATAAATAAATTCAATTCTAGTAAGTCGACATTCACGAACCATGATGCATGCCATTGACATCTTTTACACAAGATTTACGAGATCACAAGTGTCTTATGACTTATACCCTTCGAGAAACTGTCATATATTAGGAGATATTAGAGCTGATGAACATACATTAGTATATACAATGGAGCAGCGTTTATTGGCAAACTATCGTTATTCTAATTATCTGTTAAAACCTTCATTAGAGTCAGATCTTGCCTAGTCGTGGATTACCATGACGATAGTCGAGATAAACTACGACGAATATGCGAGTACAGCATGACTTATCCTTGTGGAAGTTTGGAACACGTGCGTTCATTTAACAATTTTGTATTAACCCTGTCAAACGACGCCTGTGTACTTCCAATAAGCAAATAAGTCAACGTACGTCGATAATTAGGAATGTATTTACACAATTTAAGCAATAAACAGACATTGATTTAATGACAATTTGTTTTTTTTTCTTCTTCTAGCCTGCTGTTAGCTTAGCAAATGGAAAAACCCGTTGAGACTTAAGTTAAATTGACTGTCCTTTTTCCTGTAGCCTAACTAAACCAGTTTTACTTTCCAAAGAATGTACTTTGTAGCCATTGAATGATTATAATTCAACGAGTCAGACCGGCTAACCTGGTCAGCTCTGCTTATAACCTAAGTCAGTTCTGCTCTGCTCAGCTTTGCGTAAACAGTAGCTTGATACCAAACAGTCAATATATCCACTTTGGCTTCGAGACATCGTTTATTTGATTGTCCTTGGGCTGTGTGCTGTTCTATGTTGCTCATTCACGCCAAAACAACTTCAAACTTATCACGAAAACCAGCAGCGGATAATGTCTTTCTTTGTTTTCATTGTCATTCCCAGTCTTTGTACTTTGTTTTCGTTTGCTTAAAATGTGTCGTGTGATGTGTTTGAAAACAAGGAGCGACAAGTAAAAGGAGTACAGAAAGTTAAAGTAGTCCAGAGAAGCCTCCTCAGGTTGGAGTATTTCAAACACCAAATAGGGAGGAGGGATTAATGGTTTTATATTTACGCGCAAATCGAAAGCCTTTCCAACAGTTTTTCGCCCACAAGCGTTTAATTCAGTTTGTCATCGATGGAGTAACTAGATATGATAAAAATTTTCCTATTCGTACAAATGGTTGGAAGAGGTTTGCCTGGACAATTTAAAGGTACAAGCGAATGAGAAATGACCATGTGTGTTCATAGAGTGGCCGAGTCTTCAAAACCACAACTGTTTACGTAGGACTAACACCTCGCATTCGGACAAAATGCTTTTATTCCAAATGTCAGTGATATCTGTTAATTATCTGGTTTTGTATTTCCATTATAAACATAAAGATCTAACTCGGCGAAAATATTTTTGATCATTATTTTTTCAAAATTTAATATTACCGGTCGATTGCCAGGGTTCATTTTCGGAACCATATTGTGTTGATAAGGGAGTGAGCTATGTACAGAATATGTCAAAATTCTCTTGGAAAATTAATAAATCCGTTATTAATAAATCTGTTAACCAAGTATTTTGTTCAGTGATCATGAACGCATTGTCAGAATAAAGTAAACGCGTCAAATAGATGACAAAAAAATTACAGAGGTTGTTTGCAACGTAGAATGTTAAATACGTCTTGAAAAACGGCCCTAACAATCAGTTATCAGCTATAGAGAAATTACATTTGCATGTGATATATAATTGGCCCCTCACAGGCTAAGTGAGTGGAAGATATGTAATTGAACGTTTAGTATAAATGTGCGCAGTGCATTTTAATATATTACTATTACATTTTAGAAGTATTGTGCATCGATTTATTCACGAAAAGAACGTTTATTTTAACGGATGGTCGTGGGCGTGGGACGAAACTATTTCACTTTGTTGCACCACATAGCGACCGGGCAATGTTATCCTAATTGGAATAAACAAGATTTACAGCAAAGACAAACGTGAATGGCATTGCTTTGGGGATTTTTATTTGTGCGTTAGACTTAGGTAAGCTGTGGAAATAGAGAAAATTTTCAACAATTAAGTGTGCGCTAATTGTACTAAACTTGCGCACCAATGGCTGAATACTCATACATCGCTTGGCAGAAGCTTGAACAACAGGCCTATTGTGTGGAACTAAACCAAATCGAATAATATCATAAACCTCCGTTGCAATGTCATTCATACCATGAAAAAAACTCGCAAACCACAACAAGTCGGGCGTTACTATGTCTCGAATATACGAATAGTTTGAAGAGAAAATAATTGTGATGAATTTCTCTTACCGTCTGGTAAATTCCGACTGCAAAAACTTTCGACCAGGCATACCGATAGTATTAAGAGTTGAAGCAACATGATAGCTCTGAAATGAAACGGTGAAAGTTTTAACGTATCGACCAAAACCAGCAAAGTGCTTTCGCGACAGCTCGACTCACCTGAGCGCGTGAGTTGCTTCGCTCTTCTCTATCAAACGAGTAGGTCTCGATAGAACGCCTCGGTGTGGGTAATTCTTCGCCGCTGGGCTAATTCTACTGGAGCGTCTACACCGTAAAACTCCAAACTATTCGTAATTCGATACTCGAAGAATTACGCTATATGAGGGTATGGAGTTCAATGGGTCACCCCACAAGACTCTTTTGTTATGGCTATCCGGTGCGCACAAACGCTCATTTATTACGAAGTGTGTTAGCCGTTCGGCGACGTTATGGTAGGCGAAATCATAACTCACCCATGCATAATGATAATTTGCCGCATGAATCATTTCTGCCTTTGTTTTTTTTATATTTCGTGACTCGTTCGTGGTCTTCCTTAAAATCGTGGCTCTGTGTATTCTCGGCGTTAAATTGTCTTGTCTGGTGCATAACGAATTATCACGATATGATTTCTGTACATTGCCGCTCGAACGCATGCGGGAGTGGGGAGTGGGTGCGAACCTCTTTGAATGACACTTCAAACAAACATTTTCGTTCGCACTTCTGTTCCGAGGAAATGATAATGGTCTCTGTCACTGTCTAATCAGTTATCTCCATTTTGGATAGCGAATCCAGTATAAACGCCTCCACCAGGCACGAGCGCTTGAAAAAGCTTTAATAATCTACACGTTAAATCATGAATTGAACAAAAATCCACACTTTTTTTTTCTAGTTTTATTTTGAAACTTGGGTACCAGCGATGCTCTTTAATCGATTCTTAAAAATCTTTTCGGGTTTAAAATAGACTGTTGATCTTGTCGCTGATTAAGTAATTGTCTGTCACCACATTCATACGATTTACTAACTATAAACCACGTGAGCGGAAACAATGTTTCTTAGTTGTCCTAGCCAGGAAGCATACGTTGGAAAACAAAAGTCTCTTCTCTTGTTTGAAGCGGGAAACGAGAGAACCTGCTTGAGATACCGCAGTTGCGCACCACGCCTTTTTTGGGCAGAAAAAGTAAAAGGTTTACATCGGAAGTCTCGCAGAGAACTTCCACTGAAAATTCAGGGTTTGCTCGAGGCTATCTTCATCAAGGCGTTATAAATATTTGGCCTCCTCTTTCGCTAGAAATACGAGTAAGAAAATACAAACTCTACCTCGTAAGATAGAGGTCCAATGAGATCAGCGCCGTAGTGAAAGGGGGTATCAGGGGGTGCAACACCCCCCTTAAAATTTGAAAAATTGCAATATTCGGAAAATTAGAAGATCTATTCGGAAAACAACAAAATTACCTTATGAAGCAATAATGAGTTGGAAAAAGCTGCTAAAAGCGTTAAATTGTTTTAGATCCGATGAAGCACGTACTGCGAGTTTTTTAAATGTCTTCTAAAATGAACCGCCTAATACGCTAATTCGTGAAGAAAGTTGGGAAATTTATCTTCTGTAAGCCGAAAAAAATTAACTTCTTCACCTCTAAAGTCACAGGTGTCTTTATCACATGTAAAGACCCGACACGGTTATGATTTTCTTTTGTATTTTCCTCATGAATTTTGGAGGGAGCACTTGTATTCACATTTTTTTGGAGATGGGCATAAGGGTTTAAGTGATTTAGTGGTGAGAATTATTGATAAGACCAATACAAGGGATCCCACGGTCAGAGAGAGCTTTTGGGTATATAAATTAAACACATTTTTACCATATGGGTTAAACCTTCGGGATTTTTAACTGAATTTACATTTTGCATTTTTTAATATTTTGTAAAGATATATGTTAGTTGGAATACTTTGTTATATAAGTTAGTTTTATCTGCTGTCGTGTTTATTCTTGATGAAGGGGCAGGCCCCGAAACGATGGAAAATAAAGATTGATAAAAAAAAGGAACTTATGCCGGGTGGTTTATATTGTTTTTAAGTTCTTGGTGTTGGCTGGTTTTTTGAAGTTTTATATATATATATATGTTATGTGTTATTTATCATGTTATGTATCATGTGTTATGTATCATGTTATATACCATATGTTATATGTCATGTTATATATATTTTTATATATATAATTTCATATTACTCTAACTTATAGTCTTACTCTAACTACCATGACACTGCAAATACAGTAATCGGTACTGCTTTGCAGTTGTAAAATCATTGATAGTACGGAAATTAAAAAGATTTGAAACTAGACTCAGTAAAGATGGAATGCTGATTAACGGCAAACCTATCTGTGATGTGATTTGTTGATTTTCGTAAACGAGCTCAGTGATTGGCTAGAAAAGGTTAACTTTCTGAGGAGCCATCTTTACTTTTTGTTGCTTCCAAAGTCCAAACAAATATTGAACTTAGCAAAACGCACAAATACACAATCTAAAACGAACGATTCATGGGGAAACGGCGGAGAGTGAAAACATCAGGGCAACCTAAAGTGAATTCTCCTCAAAAAGAAAAATCAACAAAGCGGCAAATTTCGGAAAAAAACCGCGAGAAAGACCGTCTTCAGGAAAGTCGAGAGGCAACCGTATCAGGTGGAAAGAAACAGAAGCTCGAAACAAGCCAGACAGAAAGTGAGGCTCAGTTGGAGAAATACGTCCCACCTTTTACAGCGTCTCAACGAGTCGTTAGGCTTGGGAGGGATAAATTAAGCTTGAATAAAACTGAAGTAAACAGCCTGGAAAAGAGCGTTCTGTTTAAGAACACTGACAACAAGGATTCAATAAAAGATGACAAATATGATAACCCGCCAGAAAATGATGGAGAAATAGTGACACCATCAAAAAAAGACCAACAGCAGACCGTCAGCGGTTCAACAGATTGTGAGACAGTAAGTTGATTTCAGAATATTGAAAGGAATAAAGGAAAATAAATTATAACCCAGGGTAAATCCCACGTACAGACCACGTTAAAATTACGCCAAAAGCAAACAAACTGTATACAAAGACTTTGACCTCTTGGTCCATAAAGCCAAAACCTAACCGTAAAATAGGTTGAAGATTATACCAAGGGACGAATTAGCTGTTAGATAAAAACTCTTGCATAAGCGTTTGCTTATAGACGTGAGGTTAAGCATAAAATTCAGCCACTTTATCGGGCCATGAAAGCAAATTCTGTACCACTTCGCCAAGGCGAAACTGGAGTCCTCAATGAAGATCTTCGGGATTTAGTATATGAAATGCACCCTGGATTATAATATGTTTTTAATATACTAAAAGTACATTTAATGACGTTTCCTCGGCTCATACTGTTTTAGGTGAAAAGAAATGCAATTCGAGACGATGTTTCTAGGAATAACTGTGAAGATGAAGACATGCGCGAGGTGGAAACTAACAAAGGTTGTTATTTGAATTGAATACTGCACAGTCTTGATCAGTTAATATGTTTTATGTCAGTATTCTATCAAGTTGATATTTTCATTGCCATGGGAAATTTATTGTCATTATTATCATTGACATTATTGTTGATATTTTTTCAAAATTTGGCCAGTCTGTATAACTCTACTCATGGTTAATATAATCAACATTATCAATATGTTGTTCACCATTATCAATAAAATCACAATCAACATATTACAAGTGTATTTGTTATTAATACAATAATGATCAGTGTATTGTAGACTTGGTAATTATTACTGACATTTTAATGTTATTATTAGCATAGTTAATATAATTATAGTCAACATCAGTTGCAGATACAGTTATTATAAGTGACATTATTGAGCAGTCATTAACATCACCAGGGAGTGGGCAAAATTAAGTCCCAAGGCCTGTTTGGCATGCATTTGATGGGCAAAAATAATATCTGGCTGACTTTGTCAGGCTACCATCTGTATCATTAATATTTGTTAGCCATATACATAATCACTGGCATAATGTTTAGGAAACATGAGAGCTTGGATATTTTCTGAGTATCGAGCTTGAAGATTGTTCATCTACTTCACTGGCATAATCTTTATCACAAAAACCATTAATACATTCATCAGCATAATTTAAGTAATTATGATCATTATGTCACCAATGACATGATCATTTTTACCAACATTATTATGACCATTATCATTACAATTATCCTATGAAGGGGCAAGGGTGCAATGAAGAATTTTATTTTGGCTAATGCCAAGTGATTTTATTCAATAAGGTTGGGCACCTGCCTCTTAAAGGGTTAATATTAACTACTTGTGGACATGATGATTATTACAAACATTGTTGATGCCTTTATAAGCATAATAAATGTATTGATGATTAGTATGTGATTATAAACATGATCATAATATCACTGATATTGTTAACACCTTCATTTGCATATTTAATCTATTTTTGATGAGTATTACAATATGTTTGGTATGGTTTGTGTTTAAGTAAATTTTCATTTTTTTCATTTGCAGTTGAGAAATCCATGTCTGTGAAAGATGTTGCTGGCACTAGTCTTGGAAGTTCAGAACTTTCTATGATCCAAGACAATCATGTCTTGGAACCTGACCAGACTATAATGGCCAAAGAACAGATTAATGATTATAAACCTGAGAATGCTACAAGCCAAACACCCAATGATCTGAAACCCATCAATTCAGCAGATGTTGTCTTGACAGTAGTTCCAAAACTTTCCGAATTAATAAAGAAATACTACATTAACATTGAAGAAAATGTGAAAGTAGCAGGGAAGCCAGTAGCAACCAGGGATACAATAAATAGTTCTAGAAGTTTCAACTCTGAAAGTCCTCAAGAAACTGAGCGAGCAAATGCAGAGCTTGTGGAACCTCAAAGGGAGAGTATGGATGTGACTGATATTCAGAAGTCAAACTTGGCCAGTAATACAAACAAGGAGACTTGTTCCCAACTTAACAGCGAGACCGCGCCCAGTGAGGTCACCTCCTTTGAAACTGAATGTAGCACGGAACTAAAAGAAGTTGAAAAAGAGCAAAATCTAGAAAAATTACAGACTGATTTACGTAAGAATGATGTTCATGATGATCGTAATGATCAGCCCAGTGTATCCGTTAGAGAAAAACAAACTGAGGAACAAAATGCCCAGGAAGTTGCTGCTGAAACTCCAAAAGAAGCTCCGTCATCAAAAGCCAGCTCAATTGCAGAAGAACAACCGGTAAGACCAGTTAATCACTTATTAATAGTTACATTTTTCAAATGAATTCTTTTAAAACGCGGATGTTAGGTAATAGGAAGCCAAGAAGCCAGCAGTTATATGCGGACGACTTCCAAAGGTCATTTTTTCCATTTCTTGGACTCTTTACCCAAATTTTGAAAGCGGAAAGCATCATAAACCCTTAAACGTCCAGAAAATCACACACCCATGTAAGACCCTAGGCGAACGAGGAGAGGTTGTAGCGGAAACATCGTTTCTTTCCAGTAATGTTTTCCGAGCATGGCTTAACGAGGGAATATTTTGTGAGAAACGTTCACATGAGGTGTGAATTAGTTCATACAGCACAGCGTAAACCATATGTGGGCAAACATAGAAAAATGTTTCCGGAACAGAAATCGAGGCCAGGAAACCAGAAATGTTTGTGAATTCTTTGAGGAACGTTTTTTGCTTCTCGGAAAGCAAATTTTGCTTCTGCAACAATGTTTCCATTTAGTTTCAGGATGACAGAAAGAATAGACGAAAAACTTTTAAGTATGACAGCTTGTACGCTATTCTTCGTGTTACTGCATTGTGTGAAACAAAGTACGATTCTGAACGCTATAATTCTCTTCCTTCTCTTTGTGACGTCCAGTGCCAGAGTTCAGTATAAAATTAGTAAGGTTTTTGGTTTTATGAAATCTGGGGAGTGTAGTCCACATAACTCAATTATCTTTTGTCCATTCCAACTCTTATAAATTTTGTTAAATAACAAATATATGTATTATTTTAGGCTTCCAGTTCAAACCTGGAAACGACCACATCAAATGTGTCAAAAGAGAACAAGCCTGACAATCAAAATGAGAATGATATAAGTACTTCCAGTTCAAACCTGGAAACGACCACATCAAACGCGTCAAAAGAGAACCAGCCTGGCGATCAAAATGACAGTGATATAAGTGCTTTAAATTCTGTTGCAAATAATGAACCTGAACAACAATCTTTTGCGAAGGAATTTGAAGTGCTGGAAAAACTTTTACCCAAAGATGACATGGGGTTGTTTGATGATGTGATTGATAACCAGTTAAAGTCTACAAGGTAAAAATATTTACAATGCATTGCTGAAAAGATTGACATGATTGACATGTTTTAATGGAACAACTTGGTTGAAACTTTTACATGCGTTACACGTTTCTCAGTGAATTGTTACTTTCTCCTTTGAAGTGACGAGAAAAAAATGCCAGAAGGAGACAGTACAATGGAGTTCCTTATAAATGAACTTTCGTCTCTAAGGTCAGGTGTTGATTTGTGATTTATTTCTCTATTGATGGACACTTCTCACTTCGAATTTACTTTCCAAATTTTTAAGTGAAATTGAATGACAGTTTTCCCTTATTCACCTCCCTCACCACTAACCTGGACGATCAACTTTCACCAAAAACTGTTCTATTTTGAAAGATCTCTCGCACTTTATTCTGAAAAGATTCTCGTAAAAATCTTCCATTCAATTTCGATCACATTGCCTTGTTGCATGGCATCTAATTTGCATGTTTTTAAAACTATGAATGTATCTGGAACAAGATATATCGTCCTTCTTTTAAAAGTATTTTCTGTGTTTTCAAATAAGATCAAATTTGGGAGAACGCAATTTTGTCGTAGTGACACTTTAAAAAAACAACGCATATGGTAAAATTGACTGGCTTCTGAAGCTTTTTCTTTGAGTTTTTTTGCCAACTTTTGCTGAAGGGGGAATTCTGCTGAGGAATTATATACTACAAAGTTTGGGGGTTTTTTGATGAATAACAGAGCAGGGACAATAATTAGACCAGGACTAATCTACCGGAGAAGGTAAAAATTTAGGAAACAGAAAAAGAATAAATTTTTCCACTTGCAGTTTTTTTAAAATATGCTTTTTCATTGCACAGTTGTATGGTCATGATGTATCAACGAGAAGTAGAAGAAATGAAAAGGCATTACAAGTTTAGCGGAAGATGTTAAAGTCCACCGTGAATCTTAACTTTTTTAGCCCATTCATTTCCTTTTGTACCTTGAACTGTTGAGATTTCTGTTTTGTATTCGTTTGGGTGATATGGAAGTTCATGTTATACACCAGGAATAAAGCAAAGACAAAACATCAGTGACAATGCTGAACCTGTTATCCCAACAATTTTAATTTTTATAGTTCACTTGTAAGCCATTTTGTTTACTGGATTATAGAAGACGTTATGCTGAACAGTATTTGAAATGATATAAAACTATAGAATACTGCATAGAGTAAGACAGTGTTGAATGTTAAAAAGTTTAATGGTCGGGAACAGCCGTGACTGGCTTCAGAGAATTCGAACGTTTCGAGCAAAGGCCCTTCGTCAGAGAATGAAACGTTTGAACATGTTTGTGAACACATTTCTTTTCCCGACGAAGGGCCTTTCTTCGCTCGAAACGTTGGGATTCTTTGAGATCAGTCGCGGCAGTTAGCAGGTATTTGAAACGGATAGTTATCACTCATTTTAAACCCGGGCCAAACTCCATATCGAGAAAACTATCCATAAAATCCCCGTCTTTATTTCAGCTGGTCAACCGATAGGTCGGACGAAACTGTGTTATAATAAACTTCGCACTCGCACAAAACAACCGCGGACCCAAGTTTGTTCTTTTTTTTTGTTGTTGTTGTTGGGACTAGGGTGTTAAATGAGCCTAATTGCATTTTTTTATAATTACTTTTTGTGGACGTAAATAGAAATGATCTTTACGGCCGCTAAGTGATAGGCTTAATCCCCCTAAGCCCACTTCCTTGGGTGCATTAATGCCACCGACAACAAACAAAATACTTGAAAGTCGAGTAAAGATATCATTGATTTACGTAAGTGGTTAAAACTTGGCTAAATTCGGTCAATTGTTCCTGTAGTGAGAACAAAATATTTAAGCTTTCATTGTTTTATGACATGATCAGAAACGACAAAGATGTAGCAACATGAAAGCTTAAAATTTTGCTTTTCATAACAGCAAAAATCTGGCCGCATTTGCTACTGTATTTTCTTAATGTATTTAAAATCGTAAGCCAGGTTTTACAAGCATGTATTGCAGACGATATATCTCTCCGAAATCCTTCAAAAACGCGATTTCTATTATAATTTAGCGTTTTACGCTACATTAACAGAAGATTTGGGAAGGGTTGGGACTGGTGCGCGAAACGTCGAGACAACGGCGCCATTCCTGAGTACTAGTACGGGAAATGGGGTTTTTAGGAACAGTTAGGGGTAAGGTGGAACTGAGCAACCCTACTTCGCTGACTAATGACTTTATTGAAAAAAAGATTTGTTGAAGAGCTTTTACACGGCGCCAGAAGTTTGTTCGTTGTATTTCGCCGAGAATTTAGTAAGCGAGAAATTTAGAATGGGAAAGAAAAAGTCAAGTAAAAAACAAATGGCTCTGGCAGCTGCTGTGGAAGAAGCCGAGCAGGATGTGAACGAGATTAAGTTGAATGATGACGCGATAGAATGCTCAAAGGACACGAACTCCCGTAAAACCTCGAAAAGAAAAGAAGCTAAAAAAGAGGAGAGAATTATTGAAGCTGAGACAGACAATAAGGAAGAGTTAAAATTTGACTACACCGGTGGAGAGAATAACGAAGTCAAAAGTGAAGAACCTGGTAATTAATGGCTGCAATACAATTAAATTTGTTTAGTGCAATCCACCATAGGAAAAATGAAGTTGGCTCAAACATTTTGCCATGACTCTTGACACCCAGAAAATACAATATCTCGGGGAAAATGTCAGAAGACAGTTACTCAGGCATTTTAGTATAATTACACCAGTTACCATAGAAAATTCTTCATCATGATTTGTCAAAAAGTACGTCATATTTCTCTATAGTCACCTGCAGGTGTAGATACCGTAACAGTGATAACATTTATACAAAATTGCTACTACATTTTTTTTTTGTTTTACCAAGGAGTTTTTAAAACAACTTGTCCACTATTTTCCTTTAAATAATCACCTGTGTAATTGTAGTGAATCAGTCATTCATCATGAGGTCAATGAGCATTGTTGAATAATCAACAGTATCCACTTTCACTGATTAATTTTTAATTAAATAGCTAGAATGAAGCTATTACCTCGTAGATTCTTGGTAACCTTTCATGCAGTTCTTAGAAGTTATAAGGAATTTAGAATTGCACAATATTGTGATTCAACCTTTCTGGTCTTAGACATATCCCATTCATGATTAAAATTGTCTGGTGTTTGGCAGAGTAAAATTATAAAGTCAGGTACAGATCATAAAGAGTTAAATTTTGGATAAGCAGATATTTAAGGGCATGGGATAAAATTAAAATGAGAAATGAATTAACTTTTATATATCACATTATTTACTCGTAAATATTTATGCTTCCTTTTTGCCTTCCTTGGAGACAGAAAGATTCCTGTTGTACAGAAAGTTGGGTAATACAAGACATATAAAACTGACAAAGCAAAAATAAATGTTTCTAGCCTAGCCTAATTACAAAAGTAAATGATTTAGTGGTTAAGTAAATTCAATTAAACCTTGAGTAGCATTGTTTTTCAATGGCAATAAAGTATAAACTTCCTATTTTTAAAATCTTTTGATGTGATAACTAATTTCACCTAATGAGACTTTTTTGCTATGTTTATAGCTGTGCTAACTGCCATGCTTTTTTGCAGTGCAAGATGTGAAACAACTAAGTAGAAAAGAGCTTAAAAAATTAAAAAAACTGGTATGTATGACCACCAAATTTATTCACATATGTAACTATAATTTATTATTTTATTTATTTGTTATTTAGTTATTTACATATATTTTTTTAAATTGTTTATGACCAGTTTATTTCAGTTATTACTCCAAGCTTGATTTCTTATCAACAATTCCAGGAAAAATACCAGCTTGAAGCAAAAGAGATTGAAGAGTCTCAGTTTTCAGTGTCTCAAAGAGAACCCTCTGGCAAAGGCAACGTGGTGGAGAATGCCTCTGACATTAAAGTAATGTAAAATGTTTTGTATTACTCTGAAACATGATAATTTTTGTTTCTTTTAAAAGGATAGTGACATCTTGTGGAAACTAGAATACAATTTAGACATAGACTGTTACCCTCATTCATAAATGGCTGTCATTTTAACATATTAAGGTTCAAGGGCAAATTTTATAATTTTATTTTGGCTAACATTGGACAACTGTGTTCAGCAGAGTGGGATGCCTACCCTCTTAATGGGTTAGTAATCTTGCTGGATTTTAGTGTTTATAATTCAAAAGAATTTCAATGCAAGAGTGAGGTTTGAAAATCTGTACAGCAGAAAAATGTTAATTTTCATATGCATATAAAAGAATGTTAAGTTGGAAGCCATTCAAGAAATGATCAGTAGAGTTAACCTTTCATCTTGCCATGATTTGACTCAGAATAAAATTATTCCACAGGGCTATTTAGGGCCTTAAAAGGTTGACCAAGCTCCTTTGGAGTTCCAGGTAGTGCCATTTTACTTAACTCAAGTGATAATATATGCCATTATATGAGGCTTAGTCATAAAAAATAATATCTTTATACTTGAGGAAAGTACTGGTTTATAAAGGAGATCACCAGTGAAGTATTGGTGCTAATGTATATTGAAATATTTTAGATTGAAAAATTTGGCATATCAGCAAGGGGCAAAGAACTGTTTGTTGATGCAACATTGCAAATAGCTGCTGGAAGGCGATATGGACTAGTTGGTCCAAATGGGTAATCTTACAATATATCTTGTATGTTCTGCATATAAATTATGTATATTTTTTTACAAAACTAATATTTTTATATTGATTATAGAATGGGTAAAACAACATTACTTACTCACATTGCCAAGCGGATTTTAGCCATACCACCAAATATTGATGTCTTACTTTGTGAACAAGGTACATTGTATTTGTACATTTTTTTTTGATGTTGTATGACCTGTATTTTACTGATTACCACTGGTAAAATATCATACATGCAAAAGCCTTCACATAATTCTAATATTGTTGAAAGATCTTAGTTAAGTTAGCTTGTACTGTAGCTCCACTCATAAGAAAGTTAAAGCTTATCAGGACTGCAATCCCATCCCATGGGATTACGTTCACTCCTTGTCATACAGGATCCACTACCACTGTGTTATCCCTTAGGAACTTGTCTTGCTTTGTCAAAATAAAGAATAATAGTTTCAAATTTTTGACCTCCCATTATTTCATTCACTGATACATGTAACAGATGTGGCTGCTGACAACACTCCTGCTTTTGATGCTGTCTTAAAAGCTGACACCAAAAGACTGTCCTTACTAGAGGAGGTAAGGATATTGTGAGGATATATATGGACATTTAAGAAACATGTACACTGTACTCTAAAATCTTGAGGACACATAAATCATTTATCAATATTTTTGGACTTCAGGAGAAAAAGTTGACTGAACAAAGTGCTGCTGGAGATGAGCATGCTATGACAAGGCTTAAGGAGGTATGTGCTAGTAGGCACTCTCTTGGTGTATTTCATCTGGTTAAATGTATACCATGATACATGTACTTCTAACTTTTATTGCAAATTACTGGTAGATATTATTTCCACAAAGTTTTAAAAGTAAATAAAGAATAAAGGAAGTCTTACACATGTATTGTCTAGTCAATTTTCCCCTTAACATTTTGCATTGGTTTCTGTTGTATCATGATCTCCTGTTATACAAACATGCTATTGTTTGCACATGTAAGGTGCAAGGGTTGCTGTTTGAAATTTTGTTTTGGCTGGTGTCTAACAAACCTCTTACTTTAAAGGTTTATGTTGAGCTTGAAGCAATTGGAGCAGCTTCTGCTGAAAGCAGAGCAAGGCGGATTCTGGCAGTGAGTTGAGCTGTTATAACATCTTGTAATAAAGACAAAGTCAGTCTGCTCAGTCAAGAGACAAACTTTTCAAATTAGTCAAATGACGTTCAAACATGTATTTTGAAACAATGGTTCACATATCAAATATTTCATGAATGTGGTTTGTCCCTTTCAGAATACAATAGTTGGTCTTGATTTAGCTAGCCTGGTTTTACCAGTAATACTGGTACTGTATGATGTTCAATCTCTTTCCTCTTTCTTTCTCTTCCTTCATTTCCATTATGTGCAAGTATCATTGTCTCTCAGACTTTGTTTGTTTAATTTTTTGCTGTCAAGGCAATGTTTGCCTGTAGACTTTGATCTCCATTTGGTAAATTCTTGGTCTGTCACAACTGCACAAGTTCTCCAGTATGATCTTCAAAAGAATACTTTATCTATACATTGTTAAGGTTCTTAATTTACTGATGTCATTCTGATTGTCAAAAGTTTTTCTTAAATCTTATTTTTACTGCAGCATAGATTACATTAACTATTGATTCTTAGGGTCTTGGATTTACAACTGAAATGCAGCAACGTCCAACCATACAATTTTCAGGAGGATGGCGCATGAGAGTGTCATTGGCCAGGTCAGGTTTGTTCCACCCATTCCCTCCAACCATCCATCCATCCATCCATTCATTCATCCATACATTTGTTCATCCATACATTCATCCATTCATCCATCCATCCATAAGTTCATTCATTCATTAACTCACTCCATTCATTCATTCCATTGATGAACTGATCAAATGTGTGATTCACTGATTGATTCATTCAGTTATACATTGGTTTGTTTGTTGGTTGGTTCATTTGTTCATTTATTCAGTCATTCATTTATTCAGAGACTGACTGTGTTACCAACTTGTTTGCTTGTTGGATTCATAAAAATTTCACTCATTCTATCATTCCCCATGTTCTCATTCAGGGCGTTATTCATTGAGCCTACTTTATTGATGCTTGATGAACCAACCAATCATTTGGACTTAAATGCTGTTATTTGGCTTGACAAGTAAGTTCAAAATATACATTTACATCAATACTTCAGACAAAGTTTTTACTGTATAGACTAAGCGTGATTGGTAAACAACATGTCTACTTTAACCATCTAATTTTCAGTCTGTCTAATAACGTTTGGTGTGTTTTGTTTACGCTTTCAGTTATCTACAACAGTGGAAGAAAACTCTTCTTGTTGTTTCCCACGACCAGCATTTTCTGGACAGCATTTGCACGGATATTGTACACTTAAGTAAGAAACGTCTTCCTCTGTTTCATTTCATATTTTATTTATGAAAAGGTATTCAGGTTTTGAGTGTGAATTATGTGCTATACACATGTCATCCTTCAGAAAGTAAAACTGTTTTGTTTAATCTTATTTTGTAGATGAGCAAAAGTTATTTTATTACAGAGGAAATTATAGTAAGTATACCCTGTTCCTTTTGCCGCCGTAAATTAACCAGAATGCAACAATCTTTGCCTTGTCTATAATTTTCCTAATTTCTCTTGTTTAAATCGGGACATTTAATCTCTAAGTTCCGACAACAGAAAACCAAACCAGTCTTAACTTTTCCTAGGTTAATCAGGAAAATTTAGGCTAATTGTCCTACTTGGAAGAAAAATAATCATAGCGGAACGTCAGGACATGCATGTACTTCTAAACACCCTTAAGTAACTGAGTATGACTTTGATGTTTCATACAGACGTGTTTCTGGACGTGAATTGTCAAATTATGGATGGCACAACAAGTGAAAACTGAGAAACGCCTTTGATATTGTTGGGGTTTTTTCAACCTTTTGCAGGTCAATTCAAAAAGATGTATCAACAAAAGTTGCGAGAGCAAGAAAAAGCATACCAGAGACAGGTAAGTGGTACAATCTAACACTTCTTTTGGTATTTTCTGAGAAATGCATATCGTTTCAGTTCACTTAGACTATATCCGTATTCGTCACGTTTTTCTAGGAAAAACAACTTAGAAATCTAAAACTCGGCGGTAAATCGAAAAAGCAAGCGGTAAGTTACAGGAAGTTAAAAGAAGTGAAGCTTGACGGGTTTTTTTCTGATTTTTCACGAACTCCTGTTTTGTCTCTTGACCATTTGAGTTTATTATGACGATTACACTTCGGTTCGAGGATCGAATCGCCTGATACGGATATTGGAAAATGAGGAGTGCATCTACTTTAAAAACCATGATTAACCAGATTTACGTTCAAAAGCTAGTGAGGTTACATGCATTGACTGTTTCTTGTTGAGTTGAACAATTTTGCCGTAATTAAATTGACATAAGAAAAATGATGGTTGTGTTTTGAACTCAAATGAGAAACGATTAACAGAGATGCTAGAACGTTGTCGTAACTGTGGCGTACCGATCAATACGCTTAAGTATCAGATGTCATGTTCTAGCACACGGCACTACGAAGTTTAAATAAAGCATTAGCACGATTGTTTGCGGTTCAAAACAAAAAAAATAACCAGAAAATTAACATCTTGTGAAATCCAGGATTCGAATTAAAAACAAGACGTCAAAGTTTAATTGCAATATTTCGTCTTTGTTTCAAAAACATCGTCGTCCACAAAGGATTTTCATCTATCTGTGATTTCTTGATCTAGGTGGAAGAAGCAATAGCTACTCAGAAGAGGAAAAATGAAAAAGGTGGCAGCAAAAAAGCATCAAATGAAAATTCGGTGAGACGAGGCAACCTTATTTAATATTTCATGCGAACTTAATCTATGTTTTGTAAATCGTGTTTAGATTGCAATGCTTGATTTCCATAACTGTGAAAAAGAAGCTTCATAGAACAAAATTTGGTGTATGTTATTTCAATTGTTCATAAACTTCTTAAGGCCCATTACACTCGGCTTGACATTCTAGTTACCATCCTCGTTCAACATTTTCTGTCAGTAAATGTTAAATCTTTTCACCGGATGGTGACTGTTCTATTAACGGGCCCAATATACTGGACGTAGGTGAACGGACACGATATGCTCTTTTAAACCTAACACATTGCACATTGTTGAACGAGGTCAATCAAGTTACTGCATCTTCAACATGTACCAAATTGCTTCTACATTTATTGAACTACAAATGTTGAGAGATGTTGAACCGTGTTGCAGGGGCTAAATTAATCTGAGAAGAAAATGTAGTACAAAGAAATAGTTAAAAACATGTAAATATCTATGTTGTAGATGGAGGCAGAAACTATTGAACTGATCAAGAGACCAAAAGAATACGTTGTTAGATTCTCGTTTCCCGACCCTCCTCCACTTAACCCTCCAATTTTAGGGCTGAAAGGTATGATATACTGATAATATTGTAGTGTTGTTGTCCTTGCTGTTGTTGCTGCTGGTGTTTATTGTTGCCGTTGGTGTTACTTTTACTGTTGCAGTTTCCGTTCGTCGTGATCTCCTCGTTTGTAGTTTTTTTTTTAACACTGTACTTGTGCTTGTGGCTGTTCTAAGAATATTATGCTGGGCATTTAGTATTCCTTTCACGAGTGCAATTTTCGCCTTTTGAATCAATCGACGATGATTTCCGGGTATTGCTTCGGCTGCTGTAATTGGCTTGCTCGCATCTTGAAGGTGGCTGTGGTCTTAGTTGGGACAATCGTGTTTGCTCTCGTCATTGTGGTCGTCGCAGTTACTGGGGTCGTAGTCGTTGTCATGTTGGCAGAAGTACTTAGTCAATGGGGATGGGAAATAAAAAAAAAATACCTGGGTTTCCGGTTTCCTGACTTTACCTCGATTTTTGGCTACCGAAATTGCCGACCGTAATCTTTTTTATTGAATTTTGCAAGGAGTCTGGGCCCGAGTTGCAGCATGATTTGCATCTTGGGATAACAATCATGGCGGCCGATCCTGGAAGCGTGCTGAAAATAACTTGAAGGAATATTACTGTCACGCATAGACACTAAAAAGAAGTGAAAAAACAAAAAAAAAAAGGAACCCAACCTACCCTACCCACGTTTTTGCAACAAGAATTAGGAACCCAGGTATTTTTTTTTTGGCCCTGCCAGAGCCTTACCTAGGTAGTAATTCGCCCTGAGAAAATTTTGTTGAAGACGCCCCCTTCGGCCCTCTTTAACGCAACCCAAGCGCTTTACATTGTACAACTAAATGGGGTGCTTCTGTAGAAACAAGATTTATTCCTCAAAATGCGATTGAAAAGTTCAAAAAAGGCGTCTCTGAGCTTTGACCGCTGCAAATAGTTAGTTGACGATGAGAAGTCGAGACATTAATTTAACATTTTGTTTAGTTTTGCCAAACATTTTTAAATCTGAATAAAAAGACGAAAAAAGTGGAATTTTGTTTCTGAAAATGTCGTCCTATACAATTTACGCCCGAGGCAAGCGCCCCAGTGTCTCCCCCCTCGTCGGTACGGCACTTGTCATTGCAGTCGAGGAACGTCGTCATGGATCTATCAACAGTGGCCATCGTCGTCGCCATATTTCTTTTCAGTTTTATTTCGTTGCCGTTTTTTTGTTTTGTTTTCCGCATTTTTCTGCGATTCGATGTCAATTCTGGTCCTTTTTTATCACAGACATAACTTTTGGCTATCCAAATCAGCCAAAGCTTTTTGTGAACTTGGATTTTGGAATCGATCTTAACTCTCGAGGTGAGGTTTCCAGCCATAGCTTGCTTGATCTTGAAATGCTCGTTTCTGTTTTGAAGTCGTTGATATTTTTGAAATTAACACTTGTGACTTAGATAACACAGAAATAAGTGATCATACATATCATAGTTCATTCAAAACGAAGGTTGTGTTTAGCGTGCAAAGTTTGAATTTTCGACTTTGTCTTTAAATTTGCAAAGCTACTCAAGACGTATTAGAAGAAGGGTATTGACTTCATTGCCTTCATAAGCTTGATTTTACTTTGTTATTCTTTAAGGTATGGCGTCGAAACCTACCTTCAAATATGTCTTATTCAAATGTGGTTACTAATCGTAATTCTAAAGAATTCTTACTTCGAAACTTGGCCGAAGAAACCAATCTTTGGCCCCATACTTGATTATTTGCTTAGTACCCGTTATGTCATACAGTCCATCGTGTACTGAACCGTGCACATGTTGTGGTTGCCGTGATGGTTTGAGCCCGTTCTTAAACTTTGTATTTCAAGTAAAATTTTAATGTCAACAAAATATTTTTAAGATAACAATAAAGGACGTGCTAATGGTAAAGATAGTTCTCATATGGGGACTATTCCAGTCACTAATTACGGTTTTTAAATTTTTGCAACAGTTGCTGTTGTTGGAAATAACGGAGTGGGAAAAAGTACCTTTTTAAAACTACTTACAGGAGAGTTAAGTATGGTAAGCTTGTATATCGAAAAACTTAATGCAACAGGTTGTATATTTAATTCACCTCTAGTTTCGTTTCTAAATTTTCCATTTCAAACCACGTATTCCAAGTATAAATATCAAAGCCCTGCAAATAAACAAACTTTTCATTGTTTATGGCTTTACTTCGCGCACTTTGCTGGGCTTTGATATTTATACTTAGAATACGGTTCCCGTCTGGTTCCTCACTTGCAGCAATTTTAAACCACGTAACGTTTGACTCCTTATCACTGTAATCACAATGCTATGTTGCGAACCTGGATATCATTAAATTTCAAAGAAACTGTTCGGTTGGGTAACAGAACATGTTCTGTAATGGCTTAACAAACATCGAAGCTTAAAGAGGCTTATTGTTGATGGTTAAAACGTAACTTGTGGTAAATAAAAGATGAGCGATATCTCATCGAATATTCAAACGACGAAAAGCGTGTGTGTGTGTAAAAAGCAAGGTGAAAAAGAGGTTTTTGGCCGACTTTGACGTTCATTAGAAATGTAAAAATGATGTTCGTCGGAGTGTTTCGTATTCTGTTTCTTAAAGTTGTTGGCTGGTAATGATTTTTCACCCTGAAATGAACTATTCTAATTTCCACTTTTCTGCTTCCAGGTTCAAGGGGAGCTAATAAAAAATCATAGAGTGGTAACTAGTTTTTCATTTTTTTGTTGTGTATACGTAATTGTATCGACCTCATGAAATACCATTTGATTAAATTAACTAAATTTATTAAATAAAATCAAATAACAGTTTGTAACTATTACATTATCATAGTATTTAAAATTGATCAATTCTTTTTACTTGCAGCGCATCGGTTTCTACAGTCAACATGCCGCTGATCAGGTTAGTTTGCTTGAGTATAAATGCTTCAAAGCGACTTTCTGCTACTTGAAAGCGATGTAATATCTCTCGCCAAGCTATAATGCATATGTACGAAGAACGTAGGTTATGATACCGCGATACACGTACAAGATGTTGAAGTACGGTAGAAGTTAATTGGGGGGGGGGGGGGGGAACAAGAGCGAAAAGCAAAGTGACGACCGAGGATATTGACTAGCCTTCCCTTGGACATTATTCTCATAACTTTAGTTTATAAAAATGTTCAGTAATCTTAAATCTGATCAATCTTCGTGTGATTCTGTTATGTAGTTAAATTTGGAAGAATCTTCCGTTGAGTATCTCCAGGTAAGTTTGATTGCAACTGGAGCAGCTCCGGATAAAATAATAATTAGTATTTCTATCGGAAATACATAGTAATGTCACAATTACAATTACAATAACAACTACAACAGCAAATGAACTACCATTGTCTCAGTAATTGCGCTATAGTGGCCATGACAATTTATATAATCAATGGATGATGGTGATAGTGATAGTGAGAGTAAAGACGAGAGTGATGAGGGTGGTGATGGTTGGTGGTGGTAGGGACAACAAATTGACAATACTGACCAGGGGGGGTTGATTGGGGGATGTGGGTATGGTGACTAGCCCCCCCCCACTTGTTGTGCATGCAACTATATTTAAAAACTTCGCGATCATTGTATCATACTGTATCATACTATCACATCGCATGACATCAACAGCCGATCATGTTTAAACGTCAGTAAGTTTGTTTATAATTTTTCAACATCACTATTTTTTGGCTAAATTGAATTGAAATTAATTGAATTCGGTCAAAGTACACCGATAATTTCAACAATCTTTATTAATTAAAAGTGGCAAAACTTGCGTGAGTGCTTTTAAAGCTATTTTATGCTCTGAAAATCGGGAACGTTTATACGCGTCTTGATGCTTAGCCAACCGCCTAGTAAAGATCCAGGATCAGGGCCTGCTGACGCAAAACAGTAACTGATTAGTATTTAGAAATTAAATTAGTTGGGTTACTGATCTCAGCCTTATACTTCATAGAGAAAATACAACCTTAACTACCAACAATCCCGGAAGACTCTTGGCCAGTATGGTCTTAGTGGACATGCACACACGATAAAAATTAAAGACCTATCTGGTAAGTCAATGTAAAGCGATAGAATGTAAAAGATCATGTTGGAAGCTACTTTCCATGACGTACCTTCCCAAGGCTTTGATTCCATAACCCTTTTAACCCAAAGGCCATTGCTTTCACTGCCCCCACGTATACCACCATCTCTCCCAATCTTCGTCACTCCAACCATCGTCACATCATACCATCGTTGAACCACCACAGTCAAATAGCCACTATTGCCATGTCACCACCACTGGTACATTATCGCCACGTCAACGCCGTCACTATATACCACCGACCGGTACCACCTCAGTTCACCGTCACCACCAACGTCATCTTTGTTACTGCCAACGTCACCATCGGTTGCAATCACTGGCTCTAACACTACCACGAACATAACTGAAGTGGTCTTCCAACCTGACAGAATGTGGATTATCGTTATCTAGGAGGACAGAAATCGAGGGTTGCATTCGCCGATCTGTCTTTGAGTAACCCAGATGTAATAATTCTGGTAAGTACTACATGCATAGGAATTAATGACCCTGCAATACACTCGAAATATTACCACGGTTACTGTGTCTTTTCTTACGCTTACGTGAATATAAAGTTCGAAGATGGATTTTTTTTCGGTTTAGTTTTTATACTATATTTCCTTAAATTGTCGGCTTACTATGGTTTTATAGGAATTAAAAACTGCATAATTCGCATCAGTGAACGTGATTTCTTTTTAGGTTGTTGTTATGGCATGTTGCTGCTTTATCGGTAATTTAATATGACCTTTTAAACATAATAAAATAATAAAACGTTGTTTCTTTTCAGGATGAACCTACCAATAACTTGGACATTGAGTCTATCGACGCTTTGGCTGAAGCGATTAACAAGTTTACAGGGGGTAAGTGGTGACGGCATTTTGTTTGAACCACTTTTGTCGAGACAAACTGGGTACCAGGATTTAGATAAGCCACCTTTAGCCAAAACAAGACTAACGCTATCTGTCTTCATAACGCGAAAACTTTCATATTCTTCAAGAACAAAAAAATGACAAAAAAATCTAGGGTTTCTTAATACCACGAGTGATTTCAGAACCTCAATTCCACGAATCCATTTCACAACTAAATAACCGCTTGCATTTTGTACGTACAAGTGTTCTCTCTAGCAAGGTCTATGGCAGTACTCGGCCCCTTAAAGTTCGAAGGCAGCGAGCTCTTTGCTCATGGCAAGCTTCTACTTTCTATATACTCAGAAAATCGCTCCCAAATATATGCGGTAAAATCCATCGCTTTCCGTTGTGATAACTTCTGTTGTTTTCATTCAAGGTGTAATCTTAGTGAGTCATGACGCACGCTTAATTTTGGAAACAGAATGCCAAATCTGGGTGGTCGAGGACAACAATATCCACGAAATAGAAGGCGGTTTTGAAGACTATCGACAAGAAATACTGGAAAAACTCGGGGAATCTTTACCTTTATCGGCCTAAAAGCTTCTGGATCTTTTTTTTTTGTTTGTTTGTTTTTTTGTTGTTTTTGGTTTGGGGCACAATAATACCTCGAAAAATATTTTCATTTCACATCTGCGGGTTTCGTCATCTCGAAAAGTTTCATTGTTGTCATTAGCCATGTCTTCTGCATATATTGCTCTGGCATAGTTAGATCTGCCTTGTTGAGCGGCAAAAGAACGCAACTGAAATTCAAAACAAAGTGTCGTCGGGAGAACACACACTCACAAAAACAATCGTGCACACATACACCCACACACAAAATCTTGCTTGAAAATATCTGTATCGCCGTGTGTGTCCGTCCGTGTGCCTGTCTTTTTGTTTGTCTGTGCATGCCTGCTTGCCTGGCTGCCTGTCTGCCTCTCAGCCTGTCACTGACTGTCCGCTTGCCTGTCTGTCTGTGTCTCATTCTGTCTGTTAATCTTTGAAACGCAGTGAAAAAGCTTCAGGGTTACAATGTATTAGTCCTTACTCGGAGTAATTGAAGTAAATGTATATATATGCACATGTATGAAGTAAATGAATATATGCACGTGTATATGTAAATGTTTATGTAAATATGTATCTGTATGTATATGTATATGTATAGTTATATATATATATATATATATATATGTATATATGTATAACTAATAAAGAATAAAGATAAGTAGACTTATCTTTATTCCACAGTCAGTCAATAAATACCATACTTAGGTGACGTCTTGTACTTTAGTTTCCGACATATGAGTTTATTGGGGTGCAAATTTTACCAACCGCGCAGAACGAAAGAGTTCTTAATTTCTGTTCAACTATGATTCTGATTGAAGAAACTACGTTATAAGAACCAAGCAAACTAAGTTGTGTTACCAGCTATGGATCCAGCGCTTTGCACGTTTATAGTTATACCAATTATACTAATTTTGAGTTTGACGCATAATTTAACTTTATTCTGCTTCGTAACCCCACAAATCTACATCGGTAACGGCCCCAGACTCCTGGACATACCGTTTTTATAGTGGTTAATTTACATACTTTTTTGTCTTTCAAGTAATATTTCATAAACTTGTGTCTCGTGTTTTACCAGGGGTTACAAACACGAGAGAACAAAAATCACGAGGCCGTAGGCCGAGTGATTTTTGCTGTTCTCGAATGTTTTTCAAACGCGAGAGAACATTGAAAATCACAAGGCGGTAGACCGAGTGCATTTTATTGTTCTAGAGTGTTTGTAACCCATGGTAAAACACGAGACACAAGTTTATGAAATAGCTTCTCCATCGTCTATTTTGAATTTATAATTAAGAAATGTGGTAATAAACGGTTCCAAGTAAGAGCCGTTTATTATCTGATTTCTTAATTATGAATTCAGTTTACGCGACCTTTACCGGGTTTCAAAACACATGGACATGACCAAATATGTTCGTCTGATTGGTTAATTAGGTCATGAATTATTAATGAGTTTGAGAAGTTTGAATCTTCGGGCTGAGTCATTTAAAATTAAGTAAATAAGCAGTAAGTTGATTGCGCACATCAAATGACAGAAGTTTAAGTAATATGGGGTCGAATTATGCATGTTCACGCTGTACCCCTCGTTGAAAGCATTTCACGAAGTCATCAGCGAGGATGGTGTGCTCCGATCGAACAGATCATTTCCACGCTGCTCCAATTGATTCCAGTAACGAAGAGCATCATGGTCATTCAGGTTCACAAAACCAAATAAAGCCCCGAAAATTTTATTGTTCATATAGACCAACATGGCGAATGTGACGTAATATTTTAAGGTCAACAATGAGGACCAGACCGAGTTTTCAAGTACGAGGAAATCGTTCTAGACCGAGGCGAAGCCGAGGATTGGAACGAATTCCGAGTGCTAGAAAACTCGGTCTAGTCCGAATTGG
Organism: Heliopora coerulea; assembly: GCA_030142905.1. Lineage (NCBI taxonomy): Eukaryota > Metazoa > Cnidaria > Anthozoa > Scleralcyonacea > Helioporidae > Heliopora > Heliopora coerulea. Next base: position 687,344 of record JASJOG010000072.1, on the reverse strand, counting down.
AAGCCTTTGAATAACTTCTCAGTTCAACTAGTGTGTTGGCGCAATGAATTTGTGTATTAGTAATGAGTGTATCAAAGAATAAACCGATTGTGTGAAATTATATTTCCAGTCCAAAGGACTGGAAAAAACAGTTGAAGTCCTCTGCCCACTACTTCCATGGTATTTCAAGTTCGCTCACGTGGAGCCATTCAGCGGGTCTAGTTGAATGATATACTCGTGAATTATCGATGAAATTGAGAAATCTTATGAAAACGGTTTAAAAAGTGAGCGGTATTTGGGTGGACTCACCTGGCGTTAATACCCAGTGTTTCGTAGGCGTTGGTGCAGCAACCATCTTTTGTCATGGCTTACTTCGATCGTTTATAATCATGAAAATGAGAAATTGATATTCTGTTTGGTGCGTGCGTATGAGAAACGTTTTTCCTCGTGCGTCTTACGCCTCGTGCCCTATACACAAACTGCATTTTTCTGTAGTAATAATTTCAAATTGTTTTCATTTTTGGAAAGAAAGCTTTGACCATTCCGCGCGAAGACAGCTTGAACAGGAGGTGAGGGTTTTTAATTTCGACAGTAGAATAATGAAACGAAAGCACTCGGTGATCTCTAGAAAAGTGCTGTTTTCAGGGTGGATACGCGCCTCCAACGTAACGGATGTTTTGGGGGTTGAAGAGGAAATGACATGAAAGCTCAGACATTTGTATTCGTTTGATAAGTGAATGAGATGAGCCATGTCGTCATGTTGTAAAATACAACTTCGTGATTTTGAGAAATCACGTATGTCTTTGAGATTGTTTTTTCCGAAAGTTTTTATTTCCAGTGCTTGATCAAGGTCATTTTTTGTTTTAAGGAAAGGAAAAATATTTTCATGCAAATTTTGGACACTTAGTAAATATAATCTGTAAACACAATATCTTGTTTCCTGGCTGAATGGAATGAGGTGCATTTACATGCAAAGTTCCTCGTCATTTCGGCAAATAATTCCAAAGATATACATTGTGGATAAGTTATTTATACCTTAACGTGAGATTGCAATTGAAATGTGAAGCAGTTGTAGAAACCATTGTTCTTTACAGAATTTTACACACTCCCAGTAAATCGATATTTTTACATCTTATGCTTAATCTCTCATCTTTTTCACTAAAGTCCGTTTTCCACGCTTATTTAATCAACAAACCCGCGTCAAACAACGTGTCTCCAGTGTTCCTGCAGTAAAGACGATTTCTGCGGCTTATTCAATGTTCCGACGCATATCCCAACTGCGGCATTTCCACTTTTTTTCACCACAGACGAATGTTTTTTATGGCTATTTATTCAGTCTATAATTATGCACCTAAAATCGATTATATACTACAACATGATGGATCAAATAAAACAGTTGCAAATTTAGCGGAAAATCTTCGAGAATTGCCCGTTCAAGGTTTTTCGTTCTTTTCTACTTACACTTAATAGTGATCCTTCAACTGTATTGGTTCAGTGTCCCGTCCAGTGTGGTACTGAGTCTTTTCATCCTGGAAACACTTAAGGAAATCGTACTTCAACGGAACGACCTCCTTCAAGAACAAGTAGCGGGTGAGATAGGACACCGCGACTATGGTCAAGAGAGAGGAAATCATGGCAAGAGTGCGGAATGGGAACAGTTGGCCATACTCCTCATCGTAGAAAGGATATTTTATGAGTGCCCCAAAACCAATCAATGGTTCACCTCCAGAAAGTCGCAGGAATAATCCGACGAAGTAACCAACGATTGATCCGTATGTGTTCGACGCATTTACATAAATGACGCAGAATAGTTGAGGGAAGAGGATTGCATAGACCAAATCGGAGCATAAATGAAAGAGAATGTAGACTGACCTCACGTTCAATGCCAAGACAGTTGAAACAAAACCTACGCCCAAGATAGAAGCCCGGACAACCCAAATGATCTCCTTCTCTGATGCCTTAAACCGAAAAAGAACGTTTGTGAGAGATGATGCCTACGCTATTCAAGTTGCTCTAGCCCCAGTAAAAAGTATAGCTCACTTGAGAAACGTCAGACTGTCAGGTAAAGCAGCATCGTATGGATTGATTTTCAACTTTTTTTGTTCGTAAAGGAGAAAGAAAGCTTTGGGAAAAGAGCCGTGGTAGACAGTTATTTTACTTAATGGCAAGTTTAATTTAAAAGCGTCTGGACTGGTTTTTTTGGGGGGGTTTTTTTGTTTAGTTTTTCCAACTGTCTGCTATTCGTATGCTAATAAAAGTATCTGTCCTTCAACCATACTAACCAAACTTGTATTCGTTTCCAGCAATGTTGCACTTCCTGCAGCTGTTTTGGAGAACTTTACAAACTTAGACAGCCCAAAGGTGACATCTGACAAACAATTTTCAAACGATGATTTGTAATTCAAGTGAAGTCGTACAAAAGATTAATTATTGTGATATACTTTGCAGATCGTCGTCAAAAATCGTTTCCGATAACATTACCTTAACCCTTTCCGGTCCGTACCGGACTTTTTAATTTTACTGTGGCTAACCCCAGACAGTTTTACTGGCCAAAGGGAGACGTCTTGGAAAGGAAAGGGTTAAAGCTTAATTCGTAACTATATTTAAACGTTATTGCCTTTTATTACCTTTGGTCGCAAAATCAGTTTATAGACATTCCTCGCAAACATGGAACTAGCGGAGAGTGTAGAGGAATCGGCTGAGGACATTACGGCGGCAGAAACAGCGCCCAGCCCAATGAACGAGACAGCTGAAGGTGTCAAATATTGCAAGACCAAAGGCAGCACACGAGGAGCGTCTTCAGGGAATAATGTACCGTTTGCTGTGAGTTTGGTGTAGGATGTCGCGTTCCAGTCTGAAACAGGACAGTAAGTGATCATTTCTGTATTTGTAGTTTCATCTAACTTCTTATCTGCTACCATGGTGAAACTCTGTTAAGACATGGTGGTGATCAGAAACTGATCTAAGACAAATCAGTACGAGTCATTTGTATCTAAGAATATATGACCGATGATTAGACCAGAATGGTCTAAGAGACAGGCATTCATCAACTCCAGGAGCCCACATTAATTTATCCATTAAGGAGTAAGGCCTCTTTTTGGTATTTTACTCTGGCTAACGCCAGATGATTTCACACGTCACAGGGATGAGCCCTGGACATTAAAGGGTTAACTCTCTTGCTATGGAACATTTTTGCACCTTACCTGTCGAAACTCCAATAGCGCCAATTAGAACAGCCGGAATGGCGGCCATAACGCAGCCGAAAGAAGCCGCAAACGATAAATATTTAGCATAAACTGTCGTTCTACAAGACAGAACGCGTTGGAAATATACCTGCCAAGGTATCCCGCCAAATGTCTGAAAAAAATGAGCGGTTTTAAAGTGAGAAATTTTGTATCAATAACTCTTTTTATGACCCCAATATTTTTCTAAAGTCTTCTTTATTGTACTTTGGTTCTTTGTCGGTTTGTGGAAATTCAATAGGAATTGGAATATGTTTAAGCCCGTCTTACCTTTCAGATTTATGTCCTAAGTTAAAGTTATACTACCTCAAATGTTTTGTTTTGGGCTTTCTTTATCTGGACATAGGAATCTGCCGTATTGAGAGGGTTAAAATAATATTTAAAAAAACGAGCACGAGTGCTTTATCGGATTTAAAACACGAGGCAACAGCAAAGTGTTTTAGATCCGATAAAGCACGTACTGTACGTTTTTTAAATGGCATAAAAAACACTTACCCAATAACACGTTGATTCGCGTAGAAAGTTTGAAAATTTGTTTTCTAAGCCGCACAAATTTGAGGAGAAAAGTAAGCATGTTTATATGACATTTGAACCCCGATTACACTGTCAACATTTTGGGCGCGGCACGGCTAAAATTTTGGCACGGGTGATCTTCACAATGTAAACGATTCGGACATCTTAAAATTTGGCACCCGTACTTGAAAATTTAGCCGTGCAGTGCACCTCTGTATATGTAGGTCTCGACACGACTAATTTGCCTTGCCGTGCCCAAAATGTCAGACTTTAAACAGCGTTTCAAAGGCATGACAAGATTATGATTTTCCCTTGCATTTTCGTCATGAATTTTAATGAGTTTTTTAAAATAATGTATACCATTCATAGAATGAATGTTTCCAGAAATATCCTTATTAAGTAACAGGATTTTTAAAATCATTATCGGGAGGAAAATGGTACGGTCCGAATGGGAAATTTGAAGTTGCACATAAATAACCTAAAAAATTTGGCAGTCTGGTGTCTTCTAACAAGTTACTCAAACACATAAAGGCAGGTAAATCCCCAGACTTTGCTCACATAAGACAGATTTAAATTTTTCTCTCCAAGCTTACCAGAAATAGCACGTAATCAAGCCATTTGCCTGTCTTCTTTGGATTCCACTCACCAATCCATGTAGATTTAGTTTCGCTGATGCTCTTTACAGCCGAATTGGTCATTGCGAAGGGGATAGTAAGCCACTAGAGTAAGATTATGTTAGAACAAGACAATTATTGCAGTTTGAATGGACGTTAGGAAGGAACAGAAAGGGAAGGAGAATTAGGAAACCAGAAAAGAGGAAAAGAAAGGGAGAAAGGCAAAGTAACGGGATACTAACCAGTCCAACAAATATACAAATCAGCTGCACTACATCAGTATAAGCTACGGAGTAGAGACCTCCACACAAGGTATAAAAAACTGCAATAGCACCCGAAACAATGATGGACGTTGTGTTGTCAAGGTCAATAACCACGCTTATTGATGCTCCAAGAGCCGTGAGAATTGATGCTGACCAGAAAATCTCCCCAAGTAAGGGTGGGATGAAAAGTAGTCCTCCCATTTTCGGTCCATACTTTTCTTGGAATGGATCCAACATGGTAACATACCTCCGAGAACGCATCTTTTCCGCGAACAGAATTCCGCCTAGAGTCGTGAGAAAAGAGTTAGTTCTGAGGTAAAGTACATTTACATTTCGAAATTTTTTTTCATATGATGGCCTACATATGCGGGTACACATACCATTAAATTGGTTGTGGTTAGGTTCGATCCTGACGAATTACGAATACAGCAAATGTATAGCGTAAGCGGGAAAACGTTTGCTGGAGTATTCAATTCAAAAACACTCCATACAACGCCATGCAGCAGTTCGATTCAGGCAAATAGATGGGTATTTTTAACAGTAAAAAGATTGCTGGAGAATTTAATACAAAATAAAACACTTCATACACCACCAGCTGTTGTAGTTTTCGCGGTTACGATGCTTAACTAATTCAAACTGGGAGATCAGGCTTGATCTTTCTTTCGACCGCTTCTCAAAGTCTTTAAATAACTGAAGAGAAGCAGCTGCCCTTGTGTCAGTATAAGTAAATAGGACCTCCTTTCAACTGGCTATCTATTTTGTCCGCGAAATCCACTCACCAGAGAGGCGGAAAGTGAAAAGAAAACTCAAGATCTGGGGCAAAGCTACAGGTGGTGTGCGCATGACGTCATGGCAGCCATCTTGGATGAACTTTCACAGAAGAATCTCATTAACGTCTATTGTGTGTGGAACCAACATGGCCGCCGTATCATTGTCTTTTGAATCCTAAGAGATTGATTGCAACCCACCTTTAGGTGAATATAAATACCTACGGTTTTTATATTCACTAAAGATCTTGACTAAAGTCTTGGTGTGCCCTCCAGGAAATTAGGTAACCCACCGATGAAAGGCAAAAATTTTCGTCGATGGCAAATGCCCATATTTTCCATGACTCCCAGTGCAACCTCCAACAACAGTGCCAGCTTTAACTCTGCCTCCGTATTCAAATTGATATCATTAAAGGAGTTTTAAAGAGCCCGTGAAGCCTACTGTTTGATGTAGAGTATTGCTTTATGAGAGAAGAAGCAAACTCACCCAATGACAAACTCAAGGTATAGCACCATGGTGCTTGAACCCAAACCAAACCGTCTTTGAACGTGCTTTCGGACGTCCCATTGATGTAGCCACCTCCGACCCAAGTTGCTATTGAAAACGAATGAAATACAGAAATTAAAAAAAAATATATACATATCAGCACGAACTGGCAAAGTTTTAAAGCCATGCAATTAAAATGCTCTTTAATGATTCATAAAGAGGACACAAAAGAAATTGGCTCCTAACTAGTGTATGCAAAGTCGGGTAGTGAATCGTCCTGATTCGCGTAAACTTTTGCTTCAATTTTCTCCGTTAAAAAAACAAATTATAACCAGCCTGCGGACAATTTTAAAAAGTAGAGAATAAAACATAAACAGAAAAATGTCATCTTGTTAACTTGATATTCAAGATATTAACAAGACACGACAAAGACAAAAGTGCGATGATGTTTCGACTCCATTTCAAAGTCATTGTCAAGCGAACAAGATGACGTTTTTCGGTTTATGTTTTATATTCCCTACTTTTCTCGGTTAAAACGTCCTGAAACATCACAATAGCCAGTGAATACGAATATTCAGATGAAAACGGATGAAACTATGGAATTTTGAGAAGTATAGCGATACTAAATAGCAAAATGATAAACCCTATAGTATTAATGCACCTTAATCCATCACATCACTAGATCAGAATCATTGCCGATATCACAACGACGTAGCAAGGGGAATGTCTTTGTTAGGCAGGGGACCTCCTCCCAGTTTATATTTCATTCTTCATCTGTTGCACAGAAATTGTTTACCCCTGCATGTTAACAACCGTCAACAATTATTGCCCAGCATTACAACTTGTGAATGAAAATGAGAATTCTTTAATACAGCTTACGTTTCGCCACTTTACAAGTAACATCATCAGAGCTAGATGAATTACAGGATTCAGATGTTACGTGATCATGATGTTGCGTGTTAAGTGACGAAACGTTAACTGTACTAAAGAATTCTCATTTTTACTCACAACTTGTAATGCGCTCATTATGCCTGCCTTAAAAATTATCTGCCGGGCAATAATTTTCATAAGACTACATGAGACTACACTTCCTTCCTGCTACCTCAGTAACAACCATCAACAACTTCTACGTGAAAAGATTCTTCTTTACCAGTCATGGTCATAACACCGACAAATAAACCGATGTTTCTTCCTGCCAACATCACATCTTCACTCTTGCTTGTGCCATTTTCTCCCTCTCGTGAAGTAAGATCTGCGCTTCCATTTCTTTTGCGCCTAAAAGCCGCCCAGAGTCCGACACCAAGAATTACGAGGTAGAAAACGATAATTCCGACAAGTCCCACGACATTCAAAGCCATGGTTGCTCAACTTTCCTAGAAGAAAAGGGACTCACTTGAGCATAAACTAAGTAGCCGGCGCCAAGGTTTAGAAGGTCTGCCGCGCAGTCTAGTATGAAGCCGCTAAACGCGTGATTCTAAATAATCATGGTGTTGAAAGGCATCTGGTGCCTAACAAAAAATGAATTAAGGCACCTCGAGGAGGACCCCATGGCACAAGGAGTTTTGACCTTGGAGTACCCGATTCACGATACACAATTCAAAATAAACTAAAGGCTGTTTTTCACCAGGCAAAATTTTATCGCTCGAATCGACATTTCTTGATACAAATTAAATAGGTTTTTCATTAGTTTCAGTCGTCAGACAGAAGAAAAAGTCACTTCGAGCGAAAAAATTTGCCTAGTGGAAAACGGCCTTAAAAAACGGCCTATTTCATTTTGACATGAAACTGCCTCTGGCCAAGTTTCGAGGCGATCAAGAGTTTTCTCACCCGCGCGTTGACACTGTCGTTCTTCACGCTTTGTGCGCTCGGGTTCCTGGCCCCAAAACTTGGACAGAAGCAGACTTCAAGCAATACTTGAATTTCCCTAGTGTTTTCCAAGCGAGCCCAAAATGTCTGACAATCATCAAACAGAGCTTGTTACTCTAAATTTCTAAAAATGGAAATAAGTAATTTCGGACACAATAGGATGCTTGGATATAGGGTCGGCTCTTCTGGGCTGAAAGCCAGTTTTGATCGAAACATGACACGATATGACTTGGGATCACTTGGTCAAAGTGCTGTCTACAACTCTCTGAATTGCAAAGTAAACAGGATTACACAACGGTTTGTCGTAAAGACGTTTACGCAATCACGTTTTTTTTTGCTTGTGGCTTTTCTTCAAAAAAGGATGGCCAACAAGTCATATTTTCTTTAAAAAAGGAAAGAACTTTGGTGTAAGCACCATTAATGTTTTTTCAAAGCGGGATAAGACGCCATCATCGGACAATGAGTGTGACTTAAGAAAGTTCTAAGGCATTGACACAAATGCATGGTAAAAGGCTCTTTTATACCAGTGTTTACGGTCAACCTTCAACGCCCAGTCATTACGCGTTCCGTGCATTCATGCTTATTCCGCAGTTGTAGCAATAAGGAAAGATTTCAAGAAACAGGCACGCCGCGACCCACGTTCGAAAGATAAAAATCAGAGCCCAACTGCATGGTAAAGCATAACCACAAAAACAATAATTATTAAATTATTTCATGGATCTTATGTTTTGGTGCGACTCTCAACATCGTGAGAGAATAAACAAGTCGTACAGATATATTTAGGCTGTAGAGTTACTATTTACAGCAATTACAGTCACGTATGGACAGGTTGTGTGGAAAGAAAAAGGCTGACTAGGATTGAGATGGAGTAAGAGAATCGGAATCAGAACTAAAGCTTTGTTTGCATATAACCGCAAACTGCCTGCGAGTCGTCGGCGATGTACCAGCAATTCATCGGCGATGCATCGCAAACACATTTTTTTAATGGAAATTCTCACCTTCCGATGACTGCGACGCGCCTGTGAACTACCAGGAAAGTTGAAATATATTCAACTTTTCTGTTTGCGATGCATCGCCGATGAATTGCAGGTACATCACCGATGAATCGCAGGCAGATTGCGGCTATATGGAAACCAGGTTTAAAAAAGGAGGATGATGGAGTTACTGATAAGGTTTATGAATAAGCGATTGTTCAAAAATCCATGCACCATTAACAGTAAAATCAACTTTCGTTCTCCTTTTATCCGTCTCTTAAACTTTTTTAAAATAATTGCAATCAATAAGCTAGCGTTATTTGAAGAAAACGTCCAAGTGTTTTGTACGCTCGGAGTGTCGGCGTACTCATGAAAACTTGGAAATACTGAAGGAAATGCTGGAAATAAAGAAGGCTCTTGTGATAAGAAATTATGCATAATGTTGGCTCTAAAAGAAAAAAGCTTTTAAAAGGTCGTCCTTGACATTTTTGTGGTAGTTACATGAATGACCTATTTACATAAACAGATCTCTCAGTCTGACCACAAAGGTATTTAGGCTCACATTGGAAAAGCAATAATTCCTCGTTACACAGCGTGCTGGCCCATGAAAATGAAACCGGTCATCACATTTTGTTCAAATGTCCGATTCGATATTCGTATCAAAGGACGTCTACTCACGTCAAACCTTCTCTCATTAAAACACTCGATTTACCACTTCATTCCGATCGAGACCTCACTTCCCACCTGATGTGTAAGTTGCTAAACTTGGGAAATTTGAAGAAGCACGACACTCGATGGAACAGTGCGCTCCATCTGATCCGCTAACGTGTATGTGAGATAATAGCGAACATTTAGGGCTGACTTCCTCAAGTAATGTTTTGAAATATGTAATTTTCAACTGAGTAGCAGAATCACCATAAGCGTGCGAGGCGTGGAAGCTGGGATGCACTCCAGTACCCGAACATAGCAGGCAAAGGTGGTCATTTGACCAATTGTTAGGTTTATTATTCTGCAACTCAACAGAAACAAATGTGTCATTGGTTCTTTTTATTCATAGTCAGATTCGAGAAATGCTTTACATCTCAGTCCATGAAAAGTCCTTCCTTTATGCCCATGCTAATTATCCTCAAGTTAATCATGGGCATACGAGAATTATCGGCGTAAATTTTATAATCATGAAATTTTCCAATCAGGTAGTTTCACTAGTGTACCAGCATTTTCCACCCTGACGGCAATAAACAAATAGGTGGCGTGTGTATCCGGCAGAAATGTTGGCTTAACGATTACTGAAGGGCCACTCAGACCGCACTCTTCCGTTCTGCGAGCGACTATTTTGGCCATTTCCCAACTATTCTGAGCGACTGGTCTTATAGATATAAGTTTTGTTCATAAATGGTGCCTTTCAATATTATTTTGCTGCCAGATCAACTGTTCCTGTGGTCCAATCTCTGGCCTAGTCCTTTGAATGTTTTACATGCCTCAGAAGTGAGGGGTATACAAGACATACTCTCTACTCTTCTAATTTTGATTGAAGATTTCCCTCTTCAAATAGAAACTCCACTTCGCGTGACCGAGTGTAAACATGAAGTAAAGTTTACATTTGAAAGAAGATTTTGAATTTCACTCACTGATAGTGGAGCTAATACCGGCGAAGTGAAGGGGATAAAATATGCCATTCTAATTCAGAATGATATATTTTATCCCCTTCACTTCGCCGGTATTTGCTCCACTATCAGTATATAACTCCTGGCCAATCCCTAGGCAACGGACCTAGTTGCTCAGTCGACTGATAAGTTGCATTTTTCGCAACTTGTCCTGGTAGGGTTTTTTGAATAAGCCATTGTAAAACTCAAAAATTTCCTCCGTCGAACATAAACTTTAGCCTTGTTGTTGCTTGAGGAATTAAAAAGAAATTTTGTCCTCAAATCTTCAATATTTAATGTCCGACATATCGGACATGGAGAATAAAAGGGCTAATGAGAGGATAAGACAAAGAGAAAGAGAAAAGAAAGAACAAAAGAAGAAAAATTCAGCCATTAAAAGGCTGAAGGAGGTGCTTGGGACTCCTTGATATGCCAGCAAAAGGATGTGGGAAATAAGAAGCCGGTTGTGAATTTACGGGCACCAAGATGGTATACCTTAGTTTTAGCATTAGCGTAGCCAAGAGGAGGGGCAGGGGGCAGGAGGGGCAGTTACCCTCCACTTTTTGTCCTGACTAGGTCTGGCGGTACATCCAGTACATTTGTCGGTACATTAAGCCTTTCTGTTGCAGATTCCGTTTGCATTTCAATGATCAAATTAAAAATTTGTCAAATAAGTTCCGGCAAAAGTTAAGTACGGGACAGACGTTCAATACAAAATGTTCGTAAGGAATTCTGACTTGTTTTGTTTTTAACAGACAAAAATGATAGATCCAGTCAACCCTCAGGACAGAGTGGTTGTGGTAGCGGTGATGGCTGAAAAAGAAGATATGTTGGTATATATCATAGCTCACATGATGTGCGCACTTCTGCGTTAAATCATTCTCGAAATTTAATTCCATTATACCAGTCAGAGCTAGCAAAGTAGAAACCACTTATTCCTTTATCGAATTTCAAAATTTCCTGCCCTCGGTTTTGTTAATTTTGATTTTCCCTTAATATTTGTCGGTACATTGCTAACATCTCGTTGGTACGTTTGCCTAAAATTTCCCCTGCCTCCCCCCAGTTTAAAATTTCTGGCTACGCGACTGAGTTTCAGTGGTGTGTGACCAAATATTCAGCCTTGTTAATTGATTAAAATATGAACGAAAGAAAAGGTTATGCTGGTGAACTAGTCTTTTATCATGTGCCTTGGACAAATTTAGCCCTAACCATTGAGCTACCTGACTCAGATAGCGGACTAAGGTGCAAGTCTAAGCGGCAGCCACGATATGTTAAGATACATTCGAGTAACATATATCGAGAGATACAGTATGTTACTCACATGTCTCTGCGAGATTTACGTTTAGGGTAAAATACACTTACATACCTTTCCTAGACTTCAACGTCGACCGTTGGCAAGTCAAAGTTGTCTATTGCTTGTGAATATCAAGTACATAACAGAGGATTAGGTCGTTACACTTTTACTGTAACCAATGAAAAACGTGCCGAGAAGAAACACGACTCACAAGCTCAGAGCTACCACAATTATCCCAGAATGAAGTCGTTCGGTTAAATCAGGCGTGGTCTGTCGAGATGCATGAAGATTTGATCATAATTAGGAACACTCCATCAGACATATTATATTACATGATGCATTTATTTGAGTGATCTTCATATTTAATGACGAAAGCCATCATTTGCAATAAGACGCTCTTCCCAAGGGGCATGTAAAAGTAGCTATATCAAGAAATAATGACATACGTTGTATCAAAGTAGTGTAACCATACTTCTATATTACTTCGTAGACCACTTATAGCAGTAACAAAATTACTTATTTCATTTTTGTTTTTTTTTGGGGGGGGTTGGTTTTTTTGGGGTTTTTTTAGACAAGTAAACGTTATTTTTATGCAAATTTTATTTACGAAAGTATAACGAAACCGAAAAAAGCACCGAATTTAGATGTAAAGTTTTGCCTGATTTCGGCAAATAATTCCAAACACGTACATGGTTTCCTTCTAAGCTACGATGCTAGTTGTTTCACTTAACGTAATAAATTGCAACTGAATTATGAAGCAGGTGTGAAAGCCAGTTAATCATCCATTCAAGAGTCCTTTCAAGTGAAACAAACTTAATTGTCATTTCATCTCTTCTTGAAGTCATTTCATCTCTTCTTGAAGTCTTTCCCGGCAAGGTCAGTCTTTACTGTGGCTGACGAACAACATTGGTTTAGGAAACAAGTTTTCCGAAAATTTTGTTTTCCTCTGTACTTCCTAAAAACGTTCAGAACGAAGTTGCATCTAAAGACTACCATACATCAGCAAGGTTTCCTGAACTTTCTTCCCGAAAACAAAAAGTTACAGAAACTCTCCTGATATACGCAGGCTTAACGTTGAAAAAAGGAAAAAAAGTTAAAAACGAAAAGAAACCAAGACGTTGGAAACCAACGCTGCATGTGTGTGCCAGCCAATAATAATCGTATTTTTAACTAACCTGGAAAAGAAGTGGCGTTGTTAAAACATGAACTGTTGTAAATTGGGTGGTGCCTCGAAGTATGGACACGCATTTATAAAAAAACATGAGCAGTTTATATGAGAGCGAAGTGTGATGAATAGCTGTTGAGTTTATTAAATGTTTAAAACAAAAACCTTGTGACTGTAGAGAATTAAATGTGAGGAGGCTAGATTCTCTACACCGTTTACGATATGTCAGGAAGTAATATTTCAAATCCGAGTTAATTGTTTCGGTCACTGGAAATTTAAGTTTGTGGTTTAGAATGGCTTTAGAGATCCGTATACGTGGCGTAGATCGAACTACCCCATTGCCTCAATTGCCATAAATATCAACTATCACGTGAGAAGCGCAGCTGGGAACCATTCGAACCTGGGTAGGTCAGCGGCGACAACTTAGTCGGAGAAATCAATATCTATACACTTAATTGCACATCTTTTATTTTTTTACAAACGAATAACTTTACGCAGGCCTATTGAACGATATTTGTACACTAACAGTTCATGTCCAATTTATTTCTCGATGAATGAACACCATTTTTCGTGCTTATTTGATCAATCAATAAATTCACATCAAACGTTCATCTCATATTATTTCAGCGCTTATTCAATCAGTGTTTCAACGAATTCACCTAAAGTGTTCCTTTTACGTTTTTGTACATGACTGCCTAATATTTTTCTTAGTCATTAACTCAATGCATATTTCTACCCCTAAATGCTGTTGTTTGATATTAGACGGTGGAACAGACGAACGAAAATTTAAATATTTAACGGAAGGTCTTCGTGAATTTTTTGTTCCAGATTCGTCGAGTTCTTTTTAACTTCCGCTTAGTGGTAGTTCCGCATCTGTATTGTATCGATGTCCCGTCCAGCCTGACATTCACATCTTCCCTCCTGGAAGCACTTCAAGAAATCGTACTCCAGGGAGATGACCTTCAGGAACAAGTAGCGGGCAAGATAGGACACAGCTACTATGGTCAAGAGGGAACAAATCATGGCAAGAGTGCGAAAGGGGAACAGTTGACCATACTCCTCATCGTAGAAAGGATATTTTATGAGTGCCCCAAAGCCAATCAAACGTTCACCTCCGGAAAGTCGCAGGAACAATCCGACGAAGTAACCAACGATTGATCCGTATGTGTTCGACGCGTTTACATAAATGACGCAGAATAGTTGAGGGAAGAGGATAGCGTAGACCAAATCGGAGCATAGAAGGAAAAGAACGTAAACTGACTTCACGTTCAATGCCAAGACAGTTGAAACAAAACCCACGCCCAAGATAGAAGCCCGGACAACCCAAATGATCTCCTTCTCTGATGCCTAAACAAAAAGAAGGTTTTCGAGAGATGATCCTAAAGTGTGGCCTCAGTAAGAAGCATAACTCGTTTGACCAACGTCTGATTGTCAGGTAAGCCGATGTGGTGTGGATTGATGTTCAAAATTTTGTGTGATGTGTGGAGAAAGGAAGAATTTAAAAACATATTGTGGCGGTCAGTTATTTCACACCGCGGCAAGTTTAGTAGCTGCTGCCATCCAATTTCAAGAAATAAAGTAAAAAACAAATCCAAAGATAAATATCTTGTTAACTCAAGATTTGAGGGAATCACAAGACGAGAACAAGAACGGTGATATCTCGACTTTATTACAAAGCTTAAGGGTTTGACAAAAGCTTTGCAGTAATGTCGAGAGTTTACCGTTGTTGTTTTTGTCCTGTGATTTACTCAAATCTTGAATCAACAAGATGTTTATCTTCCGAGATTGTTTTCTACTTTAATAACTGTTAACGTTATTACGATTGTCAACTGTTGGGCTAGCAAACGACGTGAAAGGGTCATTCTGCCATTGCATTGATCCAGTCGCCTTCGTTCAATGCTTTTAAAAGCAATAGAATACTTCAGAGCAGGCCTTAACTCAGATATCTGCATGCTACCTTAAAGTGCCTGATTTTTATTTGTTTTGTTTTCTGTCTTTCTCTCTGTCTGCCTCTTTGTCCGTGTGCTTATTGCCCTTGAACCGTATTCGCTAAACTTTTATTCGTTTTCAGCAATACCGCACTTCGTTCATCAGTCTTCGGGAATTGTAGAAAAGTATTTCATCTTTGGTCCAAAAGCGATGTGACGCGATGAACGATTTACAAGGATGATTTGTAACGCATATGAAGTTGCACAAAAGATTCGCGTAAAAATCTTTTGTTAATATAATTTACTTCACAGATTATCGTCATAAATCGTTTCCTGTAATATCGCCTTGAAGTTTAATTTAATACATATAAACGTCATTGAATTTTGATACCTTTGGTCGTAAGATCAGTTTGTAGACATTCCTCGCAAACATGGAACTAGCGGAGAGTGTAGAGGAATCGGCTGAGGACATTACGGCGGCAGAAACAGCGCCTAACCCAATGAACGAGACAGCTGAAGGTGTCAAATATTGCAAGACCAAAGGCAGCACACGAGGAGCGTCTTCAGGGAATAATGTACCGTTTGCTGTGAGTTTGGTGTAGGATGTCGCGTTCCAGTCTGAAACAGGATAGTAAGTGATCATTTCTGTATTTGTAGTTTCATCTAACTTCTTATCTGTCACCACGGTGAAACTGTGTTATGACATGGTCATGATCAGAAACTGATTAACGTACCAAAGGTTATATATTCTATATAGATACAGCCTGTCTTCTGTAAATATTCAGTCTGATGATGACTTTGAACATAAAGTCGAAATATCATTGTTTAATTTGTGTCCCTTGCTTTATAGCTCACATCTTGAGTTTTCGAGATGACTCTTTTTTTCGGAATCTGTTTTGTTTTGTGCAAAAGGTACGTTGGTGAAAAGGGACTTGACATCAAACAAAATGAATTGGTAGCCATCGAGAAATACTTGCTCAGCGATGTTCCTAATACTCAAAACCGCTAAACTCATATTCCTGAGCAAGTATTTCTCGATGGCTACCAATTCGTGCCCTTTAATGTTGAGTCCCTTTTTACCAACGTACCTTTGGCTAGAACAGTGAGTTGATATTTTGGATTAGAAACTGATCTGCGACAAATCAGTGCTTGTCTTTTATGTGTAACAAGAATGTTCTTAGAGACAGGCATTTATCAACTCCAAAGTCCACAGTAATTTAATCTAACTTCTTATTTGCGACCAAGGACTGTTTATACTGGATAACTCTGCCAGCTACGTAAACTGTTCCACATAGAGGTCCAGTGTTACTGCGGGAGGGAACCGGAGTATCTGGGGAAAACCTCCGATACTTGGTGGGGTCAAACCGGACAACACTTTTCCAGAGGTGGCGCCAGAGTGGGCCAGAGGGGACTACAGTCCCCTTGTCGGGGAAAAATTAACAATTCGTCGGGGAATTTTCACTGACGACAACACATTTTTATATTGTACAAACTACGAGTACTTGTTATTGATTTAGCCAAGAAAGATAACAGACTCTTCTCTTCATGTCAAGTCTAAAAATAAACTGTTTCTAACCAGTTGTTTCGATTAATCTTGTGAGAAATAACATGTTTTCGGCCTTCAAATATGGAAATTATAAAGGAGGCATGGTCTTGGCCCTCTGGTTTAGCCCCTCGGGGACGTTAGCTCCTGCGTCGGGGATTTCATGGCGCCACTCCTGCATATTTCTCATATTCGACTATGTAACTTTAATCAGACAATTGCCCGGAAGCGAAATCGGACTCTAATAACAGACGTGAGAGATACCTGTTCTACCATGGTGCCACCGCCATTCCGCTAGAGACGTATTGATTACTTCATGGTTGGCGAGCGCTTACGGTTTTTATTCACGAATTCTGATGAATCACAAACGAACCAGCGAAGCACGAGCGAGTGAGTTTGTGATTCATTACAACAGGTGAATAAAAAATCGGACAAGCAAACTAACCGTGAGATAATTTGTTTATTATATGCGTACTGTGATTAACACTTTTTTTATAACAAGTGATGGAGCAAACGCTCCTTCGAGTTCTTTACCGCGACAAGTCGACAAAGTCGTATATAGACAACATAAAAGTTAGAAAATGTATTTATTTTTAACGATATTCTTAAAAGCTCACATGTTGAGCAACAAGATAAGTATGAACGCAACGTAATAAAGATATTTGAGAACAAACAAAAAGTTCAAACTGTAGGTTTGCATGAGCTGTGACGGGAAGAGTCGATATGCTTTTCTCACTAGTGGTGAACAATCGACTGGGGTCTCTGATTGGTCAGACGATTGTAGGCACCAGTGGTGAACAAACGTCTGGGGCCTCTGATTGGTCAGACGATTGTAGTCACTAGTGGGAAAAATCGTCTGACTAATCAGGATTGAACTTCAGCTGTAAGAGACGACTTTTATCTTTTCGCTTGCTGAGGAGTTTATCACAGTACGTATATAATAAACATACTTATATAACCCTTTTGCTACATATTATTTCACCTTACCAACATTATTCCTCCTTACCGGTTGAAACTGCTATAACACCAATGAGAAATGCAGGAATGGCGGCCAAAAAGCAGCCGAGAGAAGCCGCAAACGATAAATATTTAGCGTAAACCTTTGTCCTACAAGACAGTACTCGTTGGAAATACACCTGCCACGGTATTCCACCAAATGTCTGAAAGAAATAAAGGTTTTTTTAAGTGAGGAATGTTGCTTCAACGTTTCTTTTAATGAACCTAATAAACTCCAAGTCTTCTTTGTGTTTTTGAAAAGTTTATTCTGTTGTATTAATAAACTTATAATAATAATAATAATAATAATAATAATAATAATAATATTGGGTGGTGTGCGAGTTGTAATGATAATGATAATAATAATAAGGCATATTGGGCTTTGTATATTTGTACCCCAGCGTCACTTTGATGGCGTGTTGCTCCTCTCACTCACTAATAATAATAATAATGGTTCTAAAATGAAAACTTCATGTGTGAAATTGTTTGACTTCCATGTGTGAAATGACAGGACGTTTTTTGAGGGAACGCGAAACGGGAACACGGCAAATTGAAGTTGAAAAAAAAATACCTGTAAATTTGGCTGAATTCTGTGTTACGACTAGCTATTTTTAAAACTTGGTTGGCGGAAAATCTCTGGATTTTGTTATCCAAAAATTAACTTTAAATTTTCTCTCCAAGCTTACCAGAAACAGGAAGTAATCAAGCCATATTCCTGTCTTCTTTCCATTCCACTCACCAAGCCATGTGGATTTAGTTTCGCTGATGCTCTTTACAGCCGAATTGGTCATTGCGAAGGGGATAGTAAGCCACTAGGGTAAGATTATTTTAGAACTAGACGATTATTGCTGTTTGAAATGAACTAAGGAAGGAACAGAAAGGGAAGAACGGAAAGAGGAAACCAGAAAAGAGGAAAAGAAAGGGAGAAAGGCAAAGTAACGTGATACTAACCAGTCCGACAAATATACAAATCAGTTGCACTACATCAGTATAAATTACGGAGTAGAGACCTCCGCACAAAGTATAAAAAACTGCAATGGCACCCGAAACAATGATGGACGTTGTGTTGTCAAGGTCAATAACCACGCTTATTGATGCTCCAAGAGCTGCAAGAATGGCTGCAGACCAGAAAATCTCTCCAAGTAAGGGTGGAATGAAAAGTAGTCCGCCCATTTTCCGTCCATACTTTTCATGGAATGGATCCAACATGGTAACATATTTCCGAGAACGCATCTTTTCCGCAAATAGAATTCCACCTAGAGTCGTGAGAAACGGGCATTATATAGTCGCCAGTTGAGTCTCAACCTTGTCTCGTAATTTTTCAAATCTCTTGTTACCGCAGATGAATTTATATATATTGTCGTAATTCCGCATTCTTTTCAACAGAACAAACAGAATTCAGAAATATTCGTAGGTACCATGCCACACATCCCCTAAATTCTTTCTCTATGGCATAAATTTCCCGCTGAAATGAAATATCTTTCTTTGCGTCAGTGCTTTCAGGTGTAACGATCTGCATAATTGCAATGTTTACCAGTTTTGTTGCATGGAAGCGCGTTTCCTTCAAAATTTTTAAAACATTTTTCGTATCTCAAATTTATTCGTCGGAGAAACCCTACTTAAATATACATTATAGACGAGTAAATCAGGGTTGATTTTTATGAGCAATGCATGATAAACTGCACAAATGCTAGTCAAGAATTTACGAAGGTTTTACCGTCCTTAAATCATACGACACGATCATCCATCTGACCGATTTCCGTCCGGGACGAGTTTCACGTCTTGCTTTATAAATTTGTTAAATTTTGTGACGAAATATTTTACCTTGAGTTAAGGAAAGCGTAGTCAAAACTACATTTAATACAGTCATGTAATCTGTCAGCTTTGTGAATAGTGATGGTAAAAACTTATGGGAGTCTACCATAGTCTGCCCTTCGTGAATCAATGCACAGCTTCAGTTGAAAACTGTAATTGTATATTCATGTGGCGTTAGCCCGAGTAAAATAGTAGAAGTCTTATGCCACTGGGAACGAGTTAATCAAAGATCTCTAATTGGAAAATTTGGCGCCCCACAGCGAAAAGGCAAAATACTTCACTGCGGACAAACGGCAATCGAGTCCCCCACATTCCAATCAAAAGTTCTGGCACTAACTATAACATTACACGCCAAGTTTTTTTCGCCCAAAGGAAATGATACATGCAGTCTGAACTGTCAACAAACTTTCTTACATGTGCCAAAAACGTTTCCCGTGTAAGCAGGTTTTATTGGGCACAAAACTTACTGTTTAATCTGGAGTATTACTTACAGCAGAAACAGACTCACCTAATGACAAACTTATCGAATAACAAAACGGAGCTTGAACCCAAATTAATCCTTCTGTGAAAGTGCTTTCGGACGTTCCATTAATGTAGCCACCTCCAACCCAAGTTGCTGTCGAAAACGAAGTGAATTATAGAATTTTAAAAACCCTATATAAACCTTTATAAACCCTTCTGATGCTTCCCATCAGCTTCACTAAAATACCCCATTAACTTCACTAAAATACTCCATTAACCATGACCAGCTGACAATTTAAGGAAATATGAAACAAAACACAATCCGAAAACCAGCATCTCGCAAAATTTAAGATTCGGATCAAAAAATAAGATGACTACTTTCACTAGTGATACTCCGATTTTATTTCAATGACATCGTCAGACCAATGAACTTACACACTAGTATAAGTATATGTTTGTTGTACTTACTACTAGTGTCTAAGTCCATTGAAATAAAGTAAGTCCTATGACATAAAGACGAAGTATCACTGGTGATATTTCGTCTTTATTTCAAAGACATCGTCAGACCAGTGGACTTACACACTAGTATAAGTATAAATTTGTTGTACTTACTACTAGTTTGTAAGTTCATTGGTTTGACGATGTCTTTGAAATAAACCCGAAATATCATCAGTGAACGTAGTCATCTTGCTTTTTGATCTGAATCTTGGATTTAACGAGATGTTTGTTTTCGGATTGTGTTTTGTTTTGTACTCCATTAATTTTATCGTTATACCACCACTGACTGCACTGGCAGACCAGAAATGACCAGAATTCACCAGCAGTCTACTGGCCACAGCCTTAGTTACTCGTTTGATAGGCTACTGGACGAGATTCCCTTGAAATATTGCATTTTAGCAACGGTTTGATCTGGAAGAGAGCTTTCGTTCCTAAATATCCAGGAAAACCTCTCGTAGTTCTATGAAACAAGATCATCCTTTACCAGTCATGGTCATAACACCGACGAATAAACCGATGTTTCTTCCTGCCAACATCACGTCTTCACTCTTGCTTGTGCCATTTTCTTCCCCTCGTGAAGTAAGATCTGCGCTTCCATTTCTTTTGCGCCTAAAAGCCGCCCACAGTCCGATACCAAGAATTACGAGGTAGAAAACGATAATTCCGACAAGTCCCACGACGTTCAAAGCCATGCTCGCTCAACTTACCTGAAAGAAAAGAGACCCGCTTGAATTTGAATGAAGTTGTTAAACGAGTATTTTCAAATAGTCGAAATGTTGAACGGCATCGGAATCTCATCCAGGAATGAATTAAGGTACCTCCAGGTAGAGTCCTTTGACACAACGTACTTTGAAGACTCAAACTAAAACTTGCAATTTAAAACGCACTCGCGACGCAAATCTGTGCTATTGTGGCATCTAACCGCTCAGATTAGAATTTCCCAAGTATTTCCCAAGCTAGTCAAATATTAGTACATGGTTCTCGAAAAGGCTCATCCTCTGGATTTTCAAAGACGGAAATACGTGATTTAAGAAACAGCGAGAGTTCTCTGGAGAATTTTGGAAATGTTCGTCTTTCTGAAATGACATTCAGTGCATTTACGGCACTTTGACTTAATCCTTATTTTGACCGTCTTACTCGACTTAGTTGAATGTCCACAGTAATTTTTGCGTTTCATAGCTTCAGTATAGGGGCTTTCGTCATCTCGGGCTCCACCATAGTGGAGTGGGTACAGTGTCTGCTTCCCATTCAAAAGCCAATCTCAAAAGATGGCAGGATATGGCTTGTGACCACTATGTCAATAACTGCTGTCGGCAGACTACTAAATTGTAAAATATCCTGGATTGTGTGCCCAGAATGAGAATTCTGTTTTTAAAATGACCGAAACACCGCTCATCTTTGGAGCAATTTGCCCACAAAACCTTTGGCACGGTAGTCGAGGTTTCCTAGATATGCTGTAAAATTCAACCTGGCCTGATTGCAGTGTACACAAATGCCGGTGAGATGTGGGGTGAACCATCTCAACACTGCGACAGGTCCGTAAAAATGAAAGCCGGAAGGTAAAGGTGGAAAATGAAATCACTGGAAGAAATTTTTAGGGCTTGTTTCAGTCTAATTGCACTGATGAGAAAAACTTGCACGAACGTGTTCCGATGTGTATTAGTGAAACTCACACGCCGACAAACCGGTTAAAACTTCTTAATTAAGGAGGAACACATCGAGGAACGATATCCGTGTTGTAATCGAGGTTCAAATGTCGTTTTTGTTATCCTTGCATGGCAAAGGAATGAGACTGTTGACTTCGAGTCGTACTTAAACGTTTCTGCCGAACTTCGGCAGTAGATGCACTCGTACGCAACCATTTGTGCACCCTCATCTAGTTGAACTCTGAAGGCTATTAAATTTCAGATAATTCCTTCTCGTGACTCTCTATTCACGATAGGTTTTTTTTCTTGTGACTTTCTTTGAGGAAAAAAAATGTGATGAACAACTCGAGTTACCTCAGAAAATGAGCTTTGGTGAAAAAATAATTTAATTTCAATAAGACAGCAAAGTTTCGTCTCCTTAGTTCAAACTTCATCAGAGCATAAAAAGTTTAGCCGGCTTCGACGCGAGCTCAAGGTAGAATGCTATTTTCAACTAGTATTCAATGTCGACAGTCGACATTCGAGACCAAATCATGACTAGTTGTGCTCATTTATGGTAAGTTCGACTGAACTCGACTGTAGCTTCAGTGCCGCAACTCACAACTTTAGTGGCAAAAGCTGTAACCACCGTGGAAGAAGGTTGCTTTCAGAAACAGAATGATCGGCGTTTTTCTCGGTTTGTCACATAGAATTCTTAATCAGGGTTCCCGCATACAAACATAAAATATGGTGTTGGATATTTCGAATGCACAAAATAAAGCAAAAGGCGAGTAAATCCAGAAACGAGGTCAAACAGATTTTCAGTTCTTCAGGAGCAAATGCACATGTAAAAGTAAAACCGTGGAGAAGTAAATTCATGTTGTGTTTACCGGCGTTTATTAAAAAACTCGACTTCTCGGACATAAAATTGACAAAAGCGGTTTTTTAAAGAACAATGCGTATGTTGCTAGTGTTACTAAATGATTAGAACAGTTCGGGTATATTTGCACACTCACCTTTACCGGTTTAATATAGTGATAGTTGGCTAGTCAAGGTTGTTGTATTAGGTACGTACAACAGGATCAGATCATGGTACCTTTACTTCGACTAATCAAAAACTTACCCTGGAAAAACAGGACTCGCAAGGTCTAAGCCTCCACAGTCGTTCCACAAAGAAGGCGTATGCATTAATCACGCTTGATTTGTCGAAGCACTGACTTAGTGAAGATTTGGTTTTGAGAACGAGGGTTCAATTGGGCAAATCGTATCACATGATGTCGTGACGGAACCCGTGGCTGGACCTTAAACGTTTCCTACGTAAATGAACTTGGAATTCGTGCAGTCGGTTATCCAACAAGGGACAAAAGGTCCGACACGAAGTTAAACGGCTCAAGGCATGGGCGCGACGAGGGGGGTCGGGGAGGGCGTTCGTTCCCCCCTTTTTGAGGAGTGTGAGGGAGTTTTTGGATGTCAGCTATAATGTCCTGAGCTGCCCAGAAGTTACTTCTACTCTTTCTATCGCCTTTGACGTCGAATGTTGTTACCATAAACTAAACACATACTTAACATAGATTACTATGTGTGTTGTTATTGTTTGGGGCAGGGGGGTTCCAGACCAAAAACGAACCCCCTTTTCAAATTTTCTAGTTGCGCCCTTGACTCAAGGAAGGTCCCCAGACTTTCCTCTACATTGAATGTGGAATTTCGCAGTGGCTTGAAGGTCATTTTCGGCTGTCTGCTCGTCCTTTGAGATCCCAGAAAAATTTCCTCCATGCGCAGAGGTAAAACTTGCGACGCAGGGAACTGTAGCTCCATTTTTACTGTCCTTATTGCATGCGCATCCTCTGGAACCTTTTTGCCCTTATCACACTTTGTCAGTCATCATTGCGCACTGTTCCTGGACTCTGGACAAATATCTTCCACCAATTTCCTTACCTCGTGACTTTCATGGATTTTTTTTTTTAACTAAGGAAATAACGTTGGCATGGTTAAGTAGTAAGAGAAGTGAGATTTCGGACAAGGTTGCAGTTCGATAAAAAATGTTCCATGACTTTCGTTTTGATGTTTGGTATTCGTATAATTAAATGGATGATATTTCAAGGTCAGAGTCGTCCTTTTGAAATAGAATTCTATTCCCCAGTCAGCTAGTTGATTTACATATTCTTTCATTTAGGCGTCAATACTGCCACATACAGACAATAGGGCATCTCACAAAGTAGCTTCACTAAACACATTTGAAAAGAATAACATTCTACTGAAGTTGTCACGAACTGTGAATATTGTTTACGCCTCTGAAACTCTTTTCAGTAGCTCAGGCCAATTTGTTAACGTTCAAAGGATCCGAAACGTCTTACCTATTGTGTGTTAACGTAGTCGTGGAACCGTGGAAATGTCCTCGACGACATACTGTGAAGAAGTAGGACGGTGTGGAAAATAGTCTTGGGACATCAAATTATTCATTCCTTTTGTTTTGAATGAAAATTTCTATTGTAAGAAGACGTTGCCGTAGTGTTTGCTTAAACTCCCTAATAGCGGTGAAACGAAGGTTAAAATTTAATCTTCGAACCTTTGTTACAAAGCTTCACGAAGATTCGCATGTGAAACCGTGAGATTACATACAACTACCAGATGAAAGTCACATGTCAATCCCTACTTCCTAATCTTACCGTGTGAATCCTAACAACCTGTAGACTGGACTTCAGATATAACTTGAGAGGCTTGTTCGTCACCGTTGAAACGCGGCACACTCACGGTAAAATAAACCGCGGTTGATGGTGAGTGAGATCCCTAGTTTTCACCACTAGGGTCTTTATATGTGATAAAGACACATGTACCTTTACATATGAAGAAGTTTGTTTTTTTGGCTTACAAAAGATAAATTTCCAGACTTTCTTCGCGAACTAGCGTACTAGAAGGTTCATTTTAGAAGACATCTAAAAAGCTTGCAATTCGTGCTTTATAGATATAAAACACTCGGTTATCGCCTCGTGTTTTAAATCCCGATAAAGCACTCCTGCTCGGTTTTTAAATATTACACACACACACACACACACACACACACACACACATATATGTGATATAAAGCACGCTTGCAACGCGTGTGCGTGTTGCGAGCGTGCATAATCGTCGTATAAAATGTCTGAAGGAACGTTGTCTTCCCCATAACATGCCACAGAGCAACTTATCTGAGGGCGAGGATGAGGCTGAGTTTATCAAGGGAGCTGCTACTGTCGACGACTTAAGAAGAAACCTTGCCCAGAAATTAGTTAGTTTATTAAAAACGCTCATCTCAAAGGCTTGCTTGTCTACTACGATTTTGCTAGACTTGGACCTGCAAACCTCATATCTCAAAGATTCAAGATCCTGATCTATCAGAAGCAGAAAAATACTGGCTCTCCCACTGTTCGTACTCCTTGTTTGTACAAAAATGCAAAAATGCGCTTGCCAGCTTACAAAAGATACACGATCCCAGTGACAGTGTGGAAAGAGATAAAAAGAGGAGAAAATACTAGGGCAAAAGTTGTGCAGAATTTGATTAACTAACACTTTGCCCTGGATGCGACGAGGTCCTCGGGGCGAGTCTCTGGTCACTATGCAGTTCATCTCGTGCTTCACGATTGAAACTCATTTTGAGGAAATTTTTCTGATCTTGCCCAACCAGGACTAGGAGGCTGGTTACGCCACGCATTTGTTGTAGGACAAGTGCCGGGTAGTAGAGCCGTTGTTGACAGACTGTTAGTAGATACCTTAAGATCTACGACCTTAACCTGGAGAGATGATGTTTTTTAAACAAAAGCATTTTCAATAATGTGATTGTGGTAGCTTGGTAATTATGTTGTCAATATGCACGCTCTCAAGCTGTTCTCTCAGAAAAACTTTCTGAGTCCCTGACGGGAATCGAAGCCGTAACCTTCTGATCGCCGATGAGATGCTCTAACCATTGAGCTACAAAGACTCAGATGGTGAGCGAAGGTTAAATTTGTGTACTGGTTCGTATAGATGGTAGACATATGTACTGCCAGTCTGCTAGTCTCGATATGTCGTCTATTTTTATGTTAATCAATGATGTGATTGTGGTAGCTTCGTAATTATGTTCTTAATTCGCACGCTCTCAGGCTGTTCTCTCAGAAAAACTTTCTGAGTCCCGGATGGGAATCGAAGCCGTAACCTTCTGATCGCCGATGAGATGCTCTAATCATTGAGCTACAAAGACTCAGATGGTGAGCGAAGGTTAAATTTGTGTACTGGTTCGTATAGATGGTAGACATATGTACTGCCAGTCTGCAGAATGTCTGAGAGAACAGCTTGAGAGCGTGCGTATCAAGAATGTAATTACCAAGCTACCACAATCACATCATTGATTAACATAAAAATAATAGACGACATATCGAGACTTGCAGACTGGCAGTACATATGTCTACCATCTTACGAACCAGTACACAAATTTAACCTTCGCTCACCATGTGAAGTCTTTGTAGCTTAATGGTTGGAGCATTTCACCGGCGATCAGAAGGTTACGGGTTCGATTCCGGTCAGGGACTCAGAAAGTTTTTCTGAGAGAACAGCCTGAGAGCGTGTGTATTAAGAAAAGCATTCTTGATGCAAAACAAAGAGAATGTTTAATTTTTATTCTCTAGAGCACTTTCAACAGCGTCGTCATTGTGTATACAATGGCACCCGCATAATTTTTACTTGTTCAAAAAGACGTGGGCTCGTGGAGTGGAAAAAATTGCTACTTAAGATTGAACTCAACTCGAGACAGCATTCGTTTTATGAGGATTGAAGCGTTTTAGGAGTCCTAAAACAAGCCACAAGTATCAAACATGGTGGTCAGTAAACCGTGATTTCTTTAAATACCGAAATTTTAGAGGACGTCCTCGTTCAAGTTGACATCGTAGATCGTGAAGCTCCTAGCATCGTTGAGCGGGAGGGGCCCCTCAGCAGGATGTAACGTTATTCTTTTTAATATTTAACAATTAGATTATGAGCTCGAGAACGAGTAATCTAATTGTTTTAGTAGAAACACACTTTACAAAGAACATTTTTCGTCTTCTCTGGGATTGTACTTTCAAGTAAGCATTCTATTTTGTCTTCAGAAACTTCACGAAAACGCGAGGCGGAAGCCATTTTCGCTACTCGCTATCTATCGACGAATAGATACCGAGTCGCGTAGCCAATCAGAATGCAGCATTTGCAATAGTACTCGACCAAGTTTCTACCAATTAAGGATATCGACCACGCGAGAAGCATTTCCGTTATTTCTTTTATTCATGTCTATTCAGAACTGTCGTAACGATCTCATATGCGGACATTGTGTAATGCCAGTCTAGAAGGAATTGTTTTTCTCAGTTGTTAAAGAACAGACAACCCACGACATGACAGAACTTGTAAGTATATCAAGTATCTTTGAGTTTGTGCTTTTAAGATAACATTTTTGGGAAAATTTTGCACTGTAAGGTTGCTGAGTCCCCGCATGCCTTTTCATCTTCTTAAGTTGTTAATGTAGTTTATCGTATCCGATTTTCTCCGGTTGCCCGTGAATGAGAGCTGTTGAGTCGTTGACGCATTCACAGTTCGGCAACAAGTAAGAGCTGTGGAAACTACGTTTAAACTGTGTATCCTCCGGTTCCAGATAAGGTTTGAAACCTGATTGTCTTCCGTTCCTCGTATGTCGCAACAAAAAAAATGGTAAGGATAAGAACGTGAAGGAATGCGATTACGTGCATGAATATAGGATTGAAAGCCCTCTGAAAGACCCACAGGCCCAAAACCAAGCTTCAGCCACGTTCTGTTCGTTCTTTAAAAGGGTTCGCCGAACAAAGCCTCCTCTAAAGGAATTTGCCAATTCAATAGCCTCGTCAAGGCTAACGAGTTGGTTATAAATATCTTTATTGTTTGTGTTAATAGAATTGAAGGACTTCCAGGCCCGGAGCTGAGGGGGGCCTGGGAGGCAGTGCCCCCCCCCCCCAACCACAATATAATGAAAGTCGTGCCCTCTTTACAAACAAAAAAAAAAGAAAAACGTATTTATAAAATTTCCCCAGAATGCGACCAGGATCCCCTCGGGAACAACCCCCCCCAGAGACGACTACAGACCCCCAGCTCAATTTTTTGTCCACGTCGCGGCTATGTGTGCGGAAATACCCCCCCCGAAATTGAGAGCCAGCTCCGGGCTTGAGGACTTCTTAAAAGTTGCACATCCTCCTCACATATGAGCATTTGTGAATATAGAGTGATTTCCAGCAATATTGAAAACATCAAGAATCATGTACTTAAAATCAAATCCACTTTATTTCTTCAATGTTTTGGAGTCCAGCTTTTGTACGTGTATAATACATACATGCATGTCAATAATCTGTATATATGCTAACGTACATAGCTATGCTTATATGCATATTTTAAAACAAATATGAGTGCCCAGCACAAAGCAGGGAATACAGCCATTATCAGGTAATATTTTGTCATGACACACATCATCAGAAATCATATAGATATAATTACAGTTTACAATGAATAAATAGATAGCTAGGAGTGTATTACAGAAGGTTTAAAAAATTTCTTTTCTGTTCCTCTTTAACCCCTGAACTTCTGATAAGAGAAAGCCTCTTAATCTCTAAGCTTAAAACTTCCTGTAATATAATACTTTTAGTTATCTATTTATTCATTGTAAGCTGCAGTTACATAGGTCCCAAGTGAGCCGCATCTGGCAGGTCAGACCCGCATCTCGACATCCAAACCCGCCGACCCGCCAGGCTAGCATAAAAACCCGCATTGGCATTGATTTGCTGTATTTCTGTCTTCCGTGTTGTGAAATTATTATTAAATGTGTTTTGGAACACAAATATAAGCTTTGATTTGACAGTGGAACTTGAAACACCGTTAAACGCATTCTGTGACATCCCAGACATGTTTACAATTCATTTCTTTGTAAATATAATCACACTGATATCGTGCACACAGACTGCTTGAGATCATATTGTTGACTTGTCCCCAGTCGCTTGCAAGAAACTCATGCGCATGCGACCGCGGAGATTCATGGGGACTTTGAACAGTGCGAGTTTCGCAATTTGCAAAAGAATACTTCTGCAAGTTAGGCAGTGATAATAATACGTCAAACCCAGAGAATAAAATCAGTTGAATCTGTTGCAACTGAGATGTGTGGTGTGGCATATCAGTGTAGATGTACAGATTAAGATTAAATTTCCAAAAAGTACAAAGTGAAGTGCAGAGGAGTGCATTTTTGAGTCTAAGTGAGGGGGTAACAGGGTCAAAGAAAATCATTCAATTTTGCTTCAAAATGGTCTCAAAATGCAGGAAATGGCTTTTCAGAGAGCCTGATTTTGAAAATTTTCCGGGGGAGCATGCCCCCGGACCCCCCTAGAGTCTCACACCCAAGGCAAAAGTTGTCTTTCTGGTGACCAGCATCCAGCCCATCCAAACTTGAGACCTGCGCAATTATATCCACACTCTGACTGGGCTGTATGACACAACCAAACATTAGGGCATCTAATAAAACTTTATTTTTATCTCCTGATTGTTAAATAGTTTAATATTAAATATACATTGTTTTTTAACACAAATGTAGAAGTTCCAATATCAAGTCACCTTCATACACAATAACAACTATACTAATTAGCCCTGCCCCCCACAATAGTCTTTCCCACCTCTTCTGGTATTAGTCACTTGCTTCTAAAGCTGATTATGGTTTTATTCTGTGTTTTGTGATGGGCAGTTACATTTACCATATGCTAAATTTATGATTTCAGCCTGGCTTCTATCTTGGACAACATCACTCTTTAAAAATTCAGATAAATGTTTTGAAAAACGTTTTATAAAGCAAACCAAAGCATAATATTACAACTAAATAAGATTGACATATATCTAATACAGAGGGAATAATACAAGATCAATATTTTATTTAAAAAACAACAAAACAAAAAAACAACTGGAGAACAAAGTATGTAATTGATCACTCTTTTATCTTTTTCTTGCCACAGGAAACTCCTTTCAACTTTGATAAGAAATCCAATCTGTGGGTCCAACCATTTTCAGCAGTTATCAGCTGCCTCTTTCCTGTGGAATATGTATATGGTGAATGGTTTTGGTGGCAAGGTGAAAACAAAGCAAGACATTCTGACCCTGAGCATATTTCCTGTCCATTATCTAGTGATTTAGAAGCAGGCAGTCGTGTTGAAGGCTTCTGTATACCTAGGTTTGTTGTTGCCAAAAGTGACAAGAGACTTTTTGCAGAATCTGTTGCTGAGAACATTTACTGGCAACCTGATCGTGATGTGATGTCAGAATGTGAACCATTCATTGTTGAAGAGGAGAAAATAGTTCCGATATTTACAGCAGAACATGTGATAGATAACCCTAGGTTGGTAAAATTGTTGTGAAATAATAATTTTGGTTTTGTCCACGTTGTACTTTTTTATCTTTACCATTTTTATTCTTTCCCAATTTCCCCACATTTTTCCCCGTCTTTCTCCACCTGGCCCTCCCCTAACTTCTTCTACTACTGTACGATGCACTAGGCGTTCTTGAGAATGGAAATAATTGAGAGTGAATATGTTGTGAGAGGACTCCAAAAGTTAACCTTATATGGGTATCCAATACAAGTGATAATTGTAAATATAAGTGATTAGTATTTTATTATAAAGTAAAACTTTTTACTGGTTCCTCAAAGAATAATGAAAAATAATTTCAAGTATAATAATGTCTGTTAAACTGTTGACATTGATTAGATTTCAATTTTCTAGTCAACTTTTAAAGCTTTTACTCCTTCTCCTCATTGCTGTTGTTATTGTTGTCCTTCTTCTCTGTTTTTCTTCTTTTTCCCCTCTTTCTTTTTCTTCTTCTTATTCCTCTTCCTTTTCTTCTTCATCTACTTCTTCTTCCTCCTCCTTTTCATCCTCTTCTTCCGTTTCTTCCTTTTCTTATTCATCTACTTCCTCTGCCACTTCTTTTTCTTCTTCCTTCTACTTCTTGTTCATCTTCTTCTCCTTCTACTTCTTTTTCTGCTTCATTTTCTACGTTTTTTCTTTGTCGCCACCTTGTTCTACTTCTTATTCTACTTTTTCTTCGTCTTCTCTTTCTCTTGCTTCTTTTCTAACAGGTATGCCAAATTACGACTGACTCAAGAATGGAAAGAAGCGCGTCCGCGGTATAAAAACACAACATTTCTCAACCATACTTACGTACTGCCTGCGGGACCCCATGCTATGACAAGAAATAGCCAGACCTTATTAAAAGAATCTTTCTCGTACGACCTTCATGGTCCAGTGCGTAAACTAGAGCGAAAAGGCTTTCCTGGCTATGAATCTGATCGTACTACAGTTTTCAAATATCCAATGCCGTGGCCTGAACGTGCTATGGACTGGTTGGTGCGCTTTCGACCAAACGGTTGGCCATCTCCCGAACTTGTGCAGGACATCTTTGAATGTGGCTGTCATTTGGCTCCTGTTGGTAGGGGAAAGCGCTTTGGTGAGCCTGTCGAGTTGCTGCAGTACACCAAGAACCCTGAATCAGCTGAGGAACCAAAGAAGGTGAAGAATGCCCTGGGCCAAGAAGAGATGACGATGGATGAAACAGAATGGAGGATCTCGTTTTCTCTCGCAGAAAACAAACTTGGACAGAGTATGACTCCTGTTCAACGCCAGGTCCTGATCCTGATGAAGATGATTAAAAAGTTTTACTTTCCTGAGCTCATAGTGTGTTCATACCATTTGAAAAACATCCTGTTTAGGGAACGCGAAGCCAGAGAGGAATCATTCTGGAGGGAAGACAACACGGCAGCGTGTCTCACGAGCATCCTTGATCGTCTTCACGAATGTCTGGAGAAACGTAGTCTTCCTCATTACATCATGCCTGAGAGCAACTTACTGGAGGGCGAGGACGAGTCTGAGCTTGCTAATACAGCTGCCGCTGTTGCAGACATAAGAAAAAACCTTGTGCAGAAAACAGTTAACTTGTTGAAAAGGCTCCACTCAATGGTTTACTATTCAACTACGTTTTTGAGAGGCTTGGACCTGCAGCCTCATCTCGTGAATATCCAAGATCGTGATCTATCGCAAGAAGAAAGAACCGAACTCCTTCGGTCTCTGTTTTTTTTATTTGTTCAGAAGTACAAAGACATGTTGGCAAGCATACAAAGAATGGACGATCCCGGCGTACAGAAATCGTTGCTTGTTCCACTGTATGCCTACCAATCACTTTTAGGAAGGAAACTTGGAGAACTTTGGATTCTGGAGAACTGTGCCAACGAAATGAAGAAATCGGATGAAGAAGCGTTTACTAAGTTTGTTGAAGACGAAGTTGTAAATCTTTCGCCAGGTAAACATTTCATCACTGACGACTTCCTCGCATTATCTCTCGAGTTTTTTACTCAGATGAACGTTGGGAAAGAATCTTCTTTACTGGTGTGCAGCTCCAAAGCGATGGAGCTTACGAAGCAGGTGCAGTATACGTTAGCGCGTGAACAATTCGAAGAAACCAAAGAATCCTTCAAGGACGTAATCGGCTGGCTAAAGAATAGCGACTTTAAGAATATGGAAAATAAAGTGACGGGGATGCTGAAAGGACGTCTGGATACTGTCACAATGGAAGGTATCAAAGCAATGTTTAACGAGGAAATGAAGACCCTGTTAGAAGAAAGAGGTGTCAAGTTGCCTCATGAGTGAGACTAAGGCTCTTCTGATGCCAGACGTCTGTCACGTCTGGTAATCTTAAATAAAAGAGCTTCACTTTGAAATGTTTTTAAATTTACTCTAGAGTACGCTAACTTCGGCAGGTGGGTGACCAGCTCGCTAAGTTGTCATTTAGTCTGAACGTGACTCTGTTTGAATTTGGATCTGTGTCGGAATGATCTTAATTTTTTCCAGTCTAACCAGTACAATTTGAATGAAGCATCTCCAGTTGCTGCAGTAATATCATACTCTGATAAATAAAGATCCTTTTTTGATAGAGTTCGTGTGTTGTTAAATAAAGATCCCTTTTTGTCAGGAGACTCCAGGTATGTTGAGAAAGAAAACTGAGACGTCATTACCAGGTGGATTCTATACGATGCCCATCAGTAATCTATTCTCTTAGTCTACTTATAAAGTATCACAACATTTTGGATGGGATCAGACCAGTATTATTTTACTCTGGCTAACACTAGAGCATTTCACTGCGGGTGACAACTATTGATTTTTTTTTCCATCAAAGAGAGATTTCTTGTTGAGAAGAGTTAAGGAAGGCTGCGTTTATGGGAGAAACTTCATTGCTCAATTGCCACAATGTTGCTTACTTTGAACGAATTACTTGCTCCAAGCTAAGACTATCAAATCGAATGTCTAATACTGAAAGATGAAAACTTGCAGATTTAGCATACACAGAAAATCTGGGGTTTTTTTGGGGGGGGTGGTTGATAGGTTTTTGTTTGTTATTGCTTTTTTGTTTTTTCGTGACCTAGACTGAGAAGTGAAATGCCAGGAATTCCAAGTTCAAGGATAAATGTGGGAGTTCCTCATCTTCCTTGGGTTACTGCTTCAACCTGTTTGTGACATGCTTACGAAGCTGTACAAGCCCAGATTTAATAAGGAGCACCTTACGGTATGTCAAATTATGTATATTCCGTCATTTTAATATCTTCCATTTTAGAATACCCGCAGTTGTAGAGTTTAGTTCTTTGTGACGATTTCATATCATAGCACTTGTGTCCTTCGCGATTGGTTCCGTTTGTTCATTTCGAATTCAAGAACAACTTCTTCGTGGAAACAATCGAAAATGTCACATTTCCTGGGTAAGATCTTCGACGAAAACAAAGATTTCGTGAAGTAAGACGTGAAAACTATTGAAATGAATGAGCAGCCCACCGCAAAAGTACGAAAAGGGAAGAGCTAGCCATCTGTTGCGATTAAATAGGGATACTTGATGAACGGCTCGAGGCCAATCACCGATTCACCCCCACCGACCCTCAATACCACGGCAGTGATATACCCAATCAAAGCACCGTACGTGTTTGCTCCAGGTACGTAGATAACGCAGCAAAGTTGAGGAAATAGGATGGCGTAGACCAAGTCGGAGCACAAGTACCAAAGTGCGTAGATTGATTGAACTTTCAGTGCCATAACTGTGGCTAATGCTCCAACTCCAAAAATAGCAAAGCGAATGACCCAGATTAATTCCCGTTCCGAGGCCTGGTAAGAAAAGTACAGTATAACCATACTGGAGTGACGTCCAGTTGCTGACATGCAAACAACAATATACTGCATTGTACTGTACCACAGCACACTGCAATTTATACTTCGCGTAGTGGACATCACATTTCACATCCCCTGGCTACACAATCCACAACAACCAATGCATTAAACCACTCCACATCCCATCACACCACATATCACACCACCCAACATCACATCACATCACATCACACCTTACCACTCCACATCACATCTCAAGACATCACGTATCGGTATTACCACATCACATCACATCACACCACATCCCATCTCACTACTCCACATCACACCGCACCACATGACATCTCACCATACCACATCACACCACATCACACTACTCCACATCTCACCATACCACATCACACCACACCACATCACACCACACCACATCACACCATACCACATCACACCACACCACATCACACCACACCACATCACACCACACCACATCACACCACACCACATCACACCACACCACATCACACCACACCACATCACACCACACCACATCACACCACACCACATCACACCACACCACATCACACCACACCACATCACACGAGTCTACATCACATCTCACCACTCTTCATCACACCACATCACATCTCACCATCACATCTTACCGCATCACATCTCGCCATACCACATTACCCCACTGAACAACACCAAACCACACTACACCACACTTCTACACTACATTACACTCCATCGCATCACACCACGATTCTAAATCACACCACATCACGCAGATTAACTACATTACACCATATATAACATATCACACCACTATAGCAAACCACCAATACCACGTCACACGAATATGGTAGATGGCAACATTACACCACTACGCTATATTACACCCCCATCAGACCCCTACAGTACATCATACAACATACATCTCATCACAGAACACCATATCAAACTATACGATTGAACACATGGACGGCGGAGCGGAATTAAGAGTGGGGGGGAGGCTTGAGATAAAAATACAGTATTTTGTATGCTTCTCTGGGAAATTGCCCAACAAGTGTTTTAAAGCATAGTTGTTTGAACATTACATTTGGAAAAAAGTGGGGGGGCTACAGCCCCTGCAGTCCCCCCGGCTCTGCCGTCCCTGGAACGGTCGTCTTACTTTGGGTCTAAAGATCAATTTGTAGATGTTCCTCGCGAACATGGAGCTTGCGAAAAGTACCGAAGAATCAGCCGAAGACATAACCGCTGCAGAAACAGCTCCCAAGCCGATGAACGAGACAGCTTGAGGAGTCAAATATTGCAAGACCAAAGGCAACAAACGCGGAACATCATCCGCAAATAATGTTCTGTTCACGGTAATTTTTGTGTAAGAGGTTGAGTTCCAGTCTAAAATGAGTTACATCATGCCTGAGAGCAACTTACTAGAGGGCGAGGACGAGTCTGAGCTTGCTAATGCAGCTGCCGCTGTTGCAGACATAAGAAAAAACTTTTTGCCGAAAAAAGTTAACTTGTTCAAAAGGCTCCACTCAATGGTTTACTTTTCAACTACGTTTTTGCTAGACTTGGACCTGCAGCCTCATCTCGTGAGTATGCAACATCGTGATCTATCGCAAGAAGAAAGAACCGAACTCCTTCGGTCTCTGCTTTCTTCATTTGTTCAGAAATACAAAGGCGTGTTGGCAAGCATACAAAGAATGGACGATCCCGACGTACAGAAATTGTTGCTTGTTCCACTGTATGCCTACCAATCACTTTTAGGAAGGAAACTTGGAGAACTTTGGATTCTGGAGAACTGTGCCAACGAAATGAAGAAATCAGATGAAGAAGCGTTTACTAAGTTTGTTGAAGACGAAGTTGTAAATCTTTCGCCAGGTAAGCATTTCATCACTGACGACTTCCTCGCATTATCCCTCGAGTTTTTTACTCAGATGAACGTTGGGAAAGAATCTTCTTTACTGGTGTGCAGCTCCAAAGCGATGGAGCTTACGAAGCAGGTGCAGTACACGTTAACGCGTGAACAATTCGAAGAAACCAAAAAATCCTTCAAGGACGTCATCGGCTGGGTAAAGAATAGCGACTTAAAGAATATAGAAAATAAATTGACGGGGATGCTGAAAGGACGTCTGGATACTATCACAATGGAAGATATCAAAGCAATGTTTAACGAGGAAATGAAGGCTCTGTTCAAAGGAAGAGGTGTCAAGCAGCCCTCGAAATTTCTTTAAATCTTCGACGGCAATTTTTTGCCGTCGATATTTTAGAGTTCGGCGGCAACTCGACGGCAATTTTTTCCCTCGGGTTTATTGTAAGAGGAATTCTAAAACATATGTCGTAAGCAGCTGAATAATAAAAAAACAACTCAAAACTTTCCCATTTTAATATATAAAACTAGTCGTACTAAATGTTGTTATCACTAACAAATACGCAAGTAAAAAGAACAATGTCAATGAACAAACATCAGTCCATCTTAATTAATCCTCGTCTGTTTGAGATTCTGATTCAGAATCAGAATCAGAATCAGAATCAGGAAGCAAATTTGGGTCAATCGTCTCAATAGTTGTGGATTCCTTTTCTCAGTACTCATCGTTAATACTTTATGTAAGGCAATACGTAAGATCCATTTGTTAGTAAACAACGGTATTTAACGTCGCCATGAAAACACTTATTATCGTCGAGCAATGATTAGGAATAAAATTCAGGAAATCTGTAGATAATCATTTGTTCATAACATAGCACTTGAGTTTCTTAGAAGAATTGATGAGATTCAGTAGGCAATAAGCACAAAAATCTTCGACGGCAAAAAATTGCCGTCGATAATTTCATTTTCGGCGGCATTATCGGCGGCAATTGCATTTATATGCCGTCGAAAATTTGGAGGGCTGGTCAAGTTGCCTCATGAGTGAGACTAAGGCTCTTCTGATGCCAGCGATGCCAAGAAGAAGTTTATTTTTTTTCGGCTTACAAAGGATAAATTTCCAGACTTTCTTCGCGAACTTGCGTATTGGAAGGTTCATTTTAGAAGACATCTAAAAAGCTTGCAATTCGTGCTTTATAGATATAAAACACTCGGTTATCGCCTCGTGTTTTAAATCCGGATAAAGCACTCCTGCTCAGTTTTTAAATATTATATATATATATATATATGTATGTATAAACCATCAGTATAAGTTCAATCTTTATCAAGGGGCAGGCTCCGAAACGTTGAAAATAAAATAAAGATTGAACTTATACTGATGGTTTATATTGGTTTAAGTTCTTGGTTTTGCTGGTTTTTGAAGTTTTATATATATGAGTATATATATATATATATGTGATATTAAGCACGCTAGCAACACGTGTGCGTGTTGCGAGCTTGCTTAATCGTCGTATGAAATGTCTGAAGGAACGTTGTGTTCCCCATAACATGCCACAGAGCAACTTATCTGAGGGCGAGGATGAGGCTGAGTTTGTCAAGGTTAGTTAGTTTATTGAAAAGGTTCATCTCAAAGACTTACTTGTCTACTACGATTTTGCTAGACTTGGACCTGCAACCTCATATCTCAAAGATTCAAGATCCTGATCTATCAGAAGCAGAAAAATACTGGCTCTCCCACTGTTCGTACTCCTTGTTTGTACAAAAATGCAAAAATGCGCTTGCCAGCTTACAAAAGATACACGATCCCAGTGACAGTGTGGAAAGAGATAAAAAGAGGAGAAAATACTTGGGCAAAAGTTGTGCAGAATTTGATTAACTAACACTTTGCCGTGGATGCGACGAGGTCCTGGAGGCGAGTTACTGGTCACTATGCAGTTCATCTCGTGCTTCACGATTGAAACTCATTTTGAGGAAATTTTTCTGATCTTGCCCAACCAGGACTAGGAGGCTGGTTACGCCACGCATTTGTTGTAGAACAAGTGCCGGGTAGTAGAGCCGTTGTTGACAGACTGTTAGTAGATACCTTAAGATCTACGACCTTAACCTGGAAAGATGACGTTTTTTAAACAAAAGCATTTTCAATGATGTCATTGTGGTAGCTTGGTAATTATGTTCTTAATACGCACGCTCTCAGGCTGTTCTCTCAGAAAAACTTTCTGAGTCCCTGACGGGAATCGAAGCCGTAACCTTCTGATCGCCGATGAGATGCTCTAACCATTAAGCTACAAAGACTCAGATGGTGAGCGAAGGTTAAATTTGTGTACTGGTTCGTATAGATGGTAGACATATGTACTGCCAGTCTGCAGAATGTCTGAGAGAACAGCTTGAGAGCGTGCGTATCAAGAATATAATTACCAAGCTACCACAATCACATCATTGATTAACACAAAAATAATAGACGACATATCGAGACTTGCAGACTGGCAGTACATATGTCTACCATCTATACGAACCAGTACACAAATTTAACCTTCGTTCACCATATGAGTCTTTGTAGGCTTGTAGCTTAATGGTTAGAACATTTCATCGGCGATCAGAAGGTTACGGGTTCGATTCCGGTCAGGGACTCAGAAAGTTTTTCTGAGAGAACAGCCTGCGAGCGTGCGTATTAAGAAAAGCATTCTTGATGCAAAACAAAGAGAATGTTTAATTTTTATTCTCTAGAGCACTTTCAACAGCGTCGTCATTGTGTATACAATGGCACCCGCATAATTTTTACTTGTTCAAAAAGACGTGGGCTCGTGGAGTGGAAAAAATTGCTACTTAAGATTGAACTCAACTCGAGACAGCATTCGTTTTATGAGGATTGAAGCGTTTTAGGAGTCCTAAAACAAGCCACAAGTATCAAGCATGGTGGTCAGTAAACCGTGATTTCTTTAAATGCCGAAATTTTAGAGGACGTCCTCGTTCAAGTTGACGTCGTAGATCGTGAAGCTCCTAGCGTCGTTGAGCGGGAGGGGCCCCTCAGCAGGATGTAACGTTATTCTTTTTAACATTTAACAATTAGATTATGAGCTCGAGAACAAGTAATCTAATTGTTTTAGTAGAAATACTCTTTACAAAAATATTTTTCGTCTTCTCTAGGATTGTACTTTCAAGTAAGCATTCTATTTTGTCTTCAGAAACTTCACGAAAACGCGAGGCGGAAGCCATTTTCGCTACTCGCTATCTATCGACGAATAGATACCGAGTCGCGTAGCCAATCAGAATGCAGCATTTGCAATAGTACTCGACCAAGTTTCTACCAATTAAGGATATCGACCACGCGAGAAGCATTTCCGTTATTTCTTTTATTCATGTCTATTCAGAACTGTCGTAACGATCTCATATGCGGACATTGTGTAATGCCAGTCTAGAAGGAATTGTTTTTCTCAGTTGTTAAAGAACAGACAACCCACGACATGACAGAACTTGTAAGTATATCAAGTATCTTTGAGTTTGTGTTTTTAAGATAAGATTTTTGGGAAAATTTTGCACTGTAAGGTTGCTGAGTCCCTGCGTGCCGTTTCATCTTCTCAAGTTGTTTATGCGATTTATCTTATTCGAATTTTTCCGGTTGCCCGTGAATGAGAGCTGTTCAGTCGTTGACGCGTTCACAGTTCAGCAACAAGTAAGAGCTGTGGGAACTACGTTTAAACTGTGTATCCTCCGGTTCCAGATGAGGTTTAAAACCTGATCGTCTTCCGTTTCTCGTATGTCGCAACAAAAACATGGCAAGGATAAGAACGTGAAGGAATGCGATTATGTGCATGAATGTAGGATTGAAAGCCTTCTGTAAGACCCACAGGCCCACAACCAAGCTTCAGCCACCTGTTCGTTCTTTAAAATGCTTCGTCGAACAAAGCCTCCTCTAAAGGAATTTGCCAATTCAATAGTCTGGTCAAGGCTAACGAGTTGGTTATTACTGTAATATCTTTATCGCTTGCGTTCTAATAGAATTGAAGGACTTCTTAAAAGTTGCACATCCTCCTCACATATGACCATCTGTGAATATAGAGTGATTTCCAGCAATGTTGAAAACATAAAGAATCATGTACTTAAAGTCAAATCCACTTTATTTCTTCAATATTTTGGGGTCCAGCTTTTGTACGTGTGTAATACATACGTGCATGTCAATGATCTGTATATATGCTAACGTACATAGCCATGCTTATATGCATATTTTAGAATAAATATGAGTGCCCAGCACAAAACAGGGAATACAGCCATAATCAAGAGATAATAAAGTTGTATTAAGTGCGCTATCATTTGGTCACAACACTCATCATCATCAGAAATCATATACATATAATTACAGTTTACAATGAATAAATCGATAGCTAGAAGTAAGATATTATGTAATGTTTAAAAAACGAGCAGGCGTGCTTTATCGGATATAAAACACGAGGTGATGATAGCCGAGTGTTTTTGATCCGATAAAGCACATACTGCAAGTTTTTTGAACGGCTTAAAAACAAACCTCTTAATATGCTAATTCGCGAATAAAGTTTGAAAATTTATGTTTCCAAAGCCGAGGAATTTGGAAGAAAAAAGTAAGGGTGTTTTTTTTCAGATACAAAGACACGACACGGTTATGAATTTCTTTTGTATTTTCCTCAAGAGTTCTTAATGAGTTTTTTAAAGAAAGTTTAAAAAAATTTCTTTCTTCTTGCTCCTTAATCCTTGAACTTCTGATAAGAGGAAACGTCTTAATCTCTAAGCTTAAACCATATTTAAATGGTAATCTCAGCTCCGTTCCTCTTTCGGAATTTTAATAACCTTAACACTTTTTCCCGCCAACTTCTACGCTTCCTGTAATACACTACTTTTAGTTATCTATTTATTCATTGTAAGCTTCAATTATATCTACACTCTGATCGGGTTGCGTGACACAGCCAAACATTAGCGCACCTAATAAAACTTTATTTTTATCTCCTGATCATGGTTTTACATCCGATAAAGCATGTACTACAAGTTTTTTGAACGGCCTAAAAAACAAACCTCTTAATATGCTAATTCGGGAAGAAAGTTTGAAAATTTGTGTTTCCAAAGCCGAGGAATTTGGAAGAAAAAAGTAAGGGTGTTTTTTTCCAGATACAAAGACACGACACGGTTATGAATTTCTTTTGTATTTTCCTCGAGAGTTCTTAATGAGTTTTTTAAAGAAAGTTAAAAAAAATTTCTTTTTTCTTGCTCCTTAATCCCTGAACTTCTGATAAGAGAAAGCCTCTTAATCTCTAAGCTTAAACCATCTTTAAATGGCAATCTCAGCTCCGTTCCTCTTTCGTAATGTTAATAGTCTTAACACTTTTTCCCCCACTTCTGAACTTCCTGCAATATAATACTTTTAACTAAAAGATAAATGAATAACTATCTATTTATTCATTGTAAGCTTCAATTATATCCACACTCTGATCGGGTTGCGTGACACAGCCAAACATTAGGGCACC
Source organism: Heliopora coerulea (assembly GCA_030142905.1). Taxonomy (NCBI): domain Eukaryota; kingdom Metazoa; phylum Cnidaria; class Anthozoa; order Scleralcyonacea; family Helioporidae; genus Heliopora; species Heliopora coerulea. Next base: position 646,132 of record JASJOG010000072.1, on the reverse strand, counting down.
TAATAAAACTCTTTTTAATTTAGTTAAAACTTTTTTTATAATAAAATTTACCATATTCTAAAATTATGATTTCAGCCTGGCTCCTCCCTTGGGCAACATCACTTTTTAAAAATTCAGGCAAATGTTTTCAAAAACCTTTTTTACAATTAATTTTTTTACAACTACATAAGATTGAAGTCTAACTTCTGTAAAGGGAATAATACAAGACTGACATTTTATTTAACAAAAATAACACAAAAACAAAAAACAACAGGAGAACAAAGTATGTAATTGATCACTCTTTTATTTTTTCCTTGCCACAGGAAACTCCTAGCAACTTTGATGAGATATCCAATTTCTGGGTCCAACCATTTTCAGTAGTTATCAGCTGCCTCTTTCCTGCGGAATATGTATATGGTGAATGGTTTTGGTGGCAAGGTCAAAACAAAGCAGAACATTCTGACCCTGAAGATATTTGCTGTTCATTATCTAGTGATTTAGAAGCAGGAAGTCGTGTTGAAGGCTTCTGTATACCTAGGTTTGTTGTTGCCAAACCTGACGAAAGCTATTTTTCAGAATCCCATGATGAAATCAATTACTGGCAACCTGATTCTGATGTGATGTCAGAACGCGAACCATTCATTGTTGAAGAGGAGAAAATAGTTCCGATATTTACAGCAGAACATGTGATAGATAACCCTAGGTTGGTAAAATTATTGTGAAATAATAATTTTGTTTTTTTCCATGTTATACCGTTTTTATCTTTACCATTTTTATTCTTTCCCAACTTCCCCACATTTCATCCCCATCTTCCTCCCCCTGGCCCTCCCCTAACTTCTTCTATTACTGTACGATACACAAGGCATTCTTGAGAATGGAAATAACTGAGAGTGAATATGTTGTGAGAGGACTCCAAAAGTTAACCTTATATGGGTATCCAATACAAGTGATAATTGTAAATATAAGTGATTAGTATTTTATTATAAAGTAAAACTTTTTACTGGTTCCTCAAAGAATAATGAAAAGTAATTTCAAGTATAATAATGTCTGTTAAACTGTTGACATTGATTAGATCTCAATTTTCTAGTCAACTTTTAAAGCTTTTACTCCTTCTCCTCCTTCCTGTTGTTATTGTTGTTGTTGTTCTTCTTCTTCTTCTCCTCTTTCTTTTTCTTCTTATTCCTCTTCCTCTTCTTTTTCATCCTCTTCCTTTTCTCCTTCATCTACTTCCTCTGCCATTTATTCTTTTTCTCTTCTTCCTTCTACTTGTTCATCTTCTTCTCCTTCTACTTCTTTTTCTGCTTCGTCTTCTTTGTTTTTTCTTTGTTGTCGTACTGTTCTAGTTCTTATTCTACTTTTTCTTCGTCTTCTCTTTCTCTTGCTTCTTCTCTAACAGGTATGCTAAGCTAAGACTGACTCAAGAATGGAAAGAAGCGCGTCCGCGGTTTAAAAACACAACATTTCTCAACCATGCTTACCTGCTACAACTGGGAAACTCTAAATTAAGAACAATTTCCCAGACCTATTTTGGAGAATCCTACGGAATTCATGGTCTGTTGCGTAAAAGTCAGAAAAAAGGCCTTGCTGGCTATGAATATGATATGGCGAATGTTTTCAAATATCCAATACCGTGGCCTGAACGTGCTATGGACTGGTTGGTGCGCTTTCGACCAAGCGGTTGGCCATCTCCCGAACTTGTGCAGGACATCTTCGAATGTGGCTGTCATTTGGCTCCTGTTGGTCGAGGAAACCGCTTTGGTGAGCCTGTCGAGAGACTGCAGTATGTCAGGAACCCTGAATCAGCTGGGGGACAAAAGATGGTGAAGAATGCCCTCGGCCAAGAAGAGATGACGATGGATGAAACAGAATGGAGGATCTCGTTTTCTCTCGCAGAAAACAAACTTGGACAGAGTATGACTCCTGTTCAACGCCAGGTCCTGATCCTGATGAAGATGATTAAAAAGTTTTACTTTCCTGAGCTCATAGTGTGTTCATACCATTTGAAAAACATTCTGTTTTGGGAACGCGAAGCCAGAGAGGAATCATTCTGGAGGGAAGACAACACGGCAGCGTGTCTCACGAGCATCCTTGATCGTCTTCACGAATGTCTGGAGAAACGTAGTCTTCCTCATTACATCATGCCTGAGAGCAACTTACTGGAGGGCGAGGACGAGTCTGAGCTTGCTAATGCAGCTGCCGCTGTTGCAGACATAAGAAAAAACCTTTTGCAGAAAACAGTTCACATGTTGAAAAGGCTCTGCTCAACTATCTACTATTCACCTGAGTTTTTGAGAGACTTGGACCTGCAGCCTCACCTCGTGAGGATCCAAGATCGTAATCTATCGCAGGAAGAAAGAACCGAACTCCTTCGGTCTCTGCTTTCTTTATTTGTTCAGAAGTACAAAGACATGCTGGCTAGCATACAAAGAATGGACGATCTCGATCGTAGCAACTTAATGAAATGGTCGCTTGTTCCACTGTATGCCTACCAATCACTTTTAGGAAGGAAACTTGGAGAACTTTGGATTCTAGAGAACTGTGCCAACGAAATGAAGAAATCGGATGAAGAAGCGTTTACTAAGTTCGTTGAAGACGAAGTTGTAAATCTTTCGCCAGGTAAGTATTTCATCACTGACGACTTCCTCGCATTATCCCTCGAGTTTTTTACTCAGATGAACGTTGGGAAAGAATCTTCTTTACTGGTGTGCAGCTCCAAAGCGATGGAACTTACGAAGCAGGTGCAGTATACGTTAACGCGTGAACAATTCGAAGAAGCCAAAGAACCCATGAAGGAAGTAATCGGCTCGGTAAAGCATAGCGACTATAAGAATATAGAAAATATAGTGACGGGGATGCTGAAAGGACGTCTGGATACTGTCACAATGGAAGATATCCATGCAATGTATAACGAGGAAATGAAGACCCTGTTAGAAGAAAGGGGTGTAAAGTTGCCTCATGAGTGAGACTAAGGCTCTTCTGATACCAGACGTCTGTCATGTCTGGTAATCTTAAATAAAAGAGCTTCACTCTGAAATGTTTTTAAATTTACTCTAGGGTACGCTAACTTCGGCAACTGGTTGACCAGCTCACTAAGCTGTCGTAGTATTCTATTCCCTTAGTCTACTTGTAAAGTATCACAATATTTTGGGTGGAATCAGATCCGTGTTATTTTACTCTGGATAACACTAGCATTTCACTGCAGGTGACAACTATTGATTTTTTTTTTTTCATCAAAGAGAGATTTCTTGTCGAGAAGAGTTAAGGAAGGCTGCGTTTATGGGAGAAACTTCATTGCTCAGTTGCCACAATGTTGCTTGCTTTGAACTAATTACTTGCTCCAAGCTAAGACTGTCAAATCGAAAGTCTAATACTGAAAGATGAAAACCTGAAAATTCAGCATACACAGGAAATCTGTTTTGGTTTTTTTATTTGTTTTTTTTTGTTTTTGTTTTGTTTTTTCATGACACAGACTTAGAAGTGAAATGTCAGGAATGACAAGAACAATGATAAGTGTGGTAGTTCTTCATCTCCCTCAGGTTGCTGCTTCAACCTGTTTGTGACATGCTCACGAAGCTGTACAAGTTCAGTTTTAATAAGAACCACTTTACGGTATGTGAAATTATGTATATTCTGTCATTTTAATATCTTCCATTTTAGAACGCGCGCGGTTGTAGCGTTTAGTTCTTTGTGACGATCTCATATCATAGCACTTGTGTCCTTCGCGATTGGTTCCCGTTTGTTCATTTCGAATTCAAAAACAACTTCTTCGTGGAAACAATTGAAAATGTCACATTTCCTGGGTAAGATCTTCGACGAAAACAAAGATTTCGTAAAGTAAGACGTGAAAAATATTGAAATGAATGAGCAGCCCATTGCAACAGTACGAAAAGGGTAGAGCTAGCCATCTGTTGCATTGAAATAGGGATACTTGATGAACGGCTCGAGGCCAATCACCGATTCACCCCCACCGACCGACACTATGTGTTTGCTCCAGGTGCGTAGATAACGCAGCAAATTTGAGGGAATACTACTACTACTACTACTACTACTACTACTAATAATAATAATAATAATAATAATGGTTTATTGATACAGGTTCTGGGCTGATACAGAAGACTGTATCAGCCCAGAACCTAGTAGATAATGCCAGGAGGTTCAAATTAGAGGAGGAAGTAATGGGTCAGCTAGAAGGACGATCTGAGAAGTCTGAGCCTGTGTCACCACCAGAGAGTATGCATTGGACGACAGCCAAAAAGGTTCGACTGGTTGAAATAGATACGGAGGAAAGGGAACGTAGATTCGGTTTTATGAAGAGAGTAGGTGATAGATGGGAACAGGAGTTTGGAGAGAGATTAAAAGATCAAAAGCTGAGAGATAATGCTGCTAGATTTAAGAAGGAGAAACAGATTGCGAACCTTGTCTTGGTGAGAAAAAGGAATGAGGAGCGTGGGGAGGAGGGAACTGAGGCAAGAGTTGAGGACGGGGAATTGGAGGAGACAGCAAGAGTGGTAGGCGTGTCAGAGAAAGATGTGGAGCAGGAACCCCATAGAAGAACAGAAGCAGATGAAGCAGCAGGGACAGAAGGAGAAAAAGCATTAAGAGAGGTTTTCACAGCGGAGTTAGCGCAGCTAACACCAACAAATGCGTCCAACATCGAAGAAAGGAACAGACTTCCGAAACTTAAAAAACTGCCTCCAGAAATAGCAAAGTGTGCAAATAAGATACTTAGCGAATACCTTAAAAGTAGCAATAAGTTGGAGGAGATCACAGATGCAGTTTATGCCATGGGAAGAGCAATAGCAAGATTACTGAATGTCAAGGTAAGAGTCAAGGACATAGGAAGGAGATTGAACGGAGAAGGAAATAGAAGAGAGAGGAGGTTATGCAACCAGATTAAGGCACTAAGGCAGAGAATAGCGAGAGCGAATAATGAGCTCTATCGCAGAAAGACACAAAGAAAAGCAACGAGGAAAGAAGTGAAGATCTTACAAGAACTGAGGAAGTATGTAGACGGAGGATCAGCAGGCACACAGAAGCTTGTGGAAGCCTCGGAAAAGTGGTTGGATGAGCTGAGGGTGAAGAAAGTGATATTGCTGAAAGCAGTGGAGAAGAGGAAGAGAAGAAAGAATAACGCAATGTTTGAAACGGATGAAGGGGCTTTCTACAAGAGAGTGAATAGTACAAAGGAATTTAAGGGCCAGCCCCCAGCAATGGAGAGATTCGTGGAATTTTGGGGAGGCATGTGGGAGGAGGAGAAGATTACTATTGAACAACCGTGGATGGAGAAAATCAAGGAGGATTTGAGAAAGAAGATCAGGGACGTACAGGATATCGAGATAAGTGAGGAAACCATTGGGAAAGTTATAAAGAGGAGGAAGAATTGGACCTCGCCTGGTATTGATGGAATCCAGAATTTCTGGTGGAAGAAGTTTAGTGGAACCTGGAAGGCTTTAGAAAGAACAATGAAGAGCTGGAATGAAGATCCAGAGAGCATTCCGGAATGGGTGACCTTAGGCAGGACAGTCCTTTTACCAAAGACTGAGGACTTGTCATTTGAGGAGGAGTACAGACCAATAACGTGTCTAAATACTTCGTACAAGTTATTCACTGGTATGATAGGACGGTACATGAGAGATCATGCTCGACGGAACCAGATATGGGATGAAGGACAACTAGGAGCCTCAGAGGGAGTGTTGGGTACAGTTGACCAACTGCTTATTGATAAGTGTATAATGGACGAGGTGAGAGAACACAAGAGGGACCTGGCAGTTGCGTTTTACGACTACAGGAAGGCGTACGATAAAGTTCACCATGACTGGATGGTGATGGTGTACGATTGGATGGGAATACCTAAGCCGCTTATAAATGTGCTACGGACATTGATGAGCAGTTGGAAGACACGGTTAGAGTTGAATGCTGGAAATCACGAGATGCAGAGTAGATGGATTAGAATACGGTGTGGTTTTTTACAAGGGGACAGTTTTTCGCCGGTAGGATTCTGTCTGACTGAGGTTCCAGTTACAATGCTACTGGAGGAAACAATTGGATGTAGGATGGGACCCCCACGTGAAAGACTCACGAAGAGGACGCACAGCTTATTTATTGACGACCTGAAGACCTACCAGGAGAGCCATAAACAGATGGACGCTGCTAACGAAATAATCGTGAAAGCTAGCGACGATACAGGGGCAGTGTACGGGGTGAAGAAATGTGCGGAGATAGTATTTAGAAGAGGTAAGATGACTAAAAGTGAGGGCTTGGCTATATTAGAAGAAAGGGCAGAGGCGCTGGACCCAGAGAAGGATGACTTCTACAAATTCCTTGGAATAGAACAGGGGAAGCAGATAAACAAAGAGAAAGTATTGCAGAGAATCAAGGAAGAAATGCAAAAGAGGTTGGATAGTCTCGTAGAGTTTGAGCTGTATGATAAGAATCTCATGAGAGCGATCAATTGCAGAGTCATCCCGGTTGCGGCATACGCCATGAATGTATGCCAGTTTACCCAAAAGGAGTTATATGATCTTGATATGTTGGTGAAGGATATTCTACGCAAGAGAGGTATGCTGGGCCGACAGGCAAGTGATGAGAGGCTTTACCTGAAGAGACAGAATGGAGAGCGAGGCTTGAAGAGCCTTCGGCAGGTTTATAAGGAAACAAAGGTGCGAGTGGCAACGTACATGGTTTGTAGCACGAGCCGCTGGATAAGGATTGCTTGGAAGAGAGAGTATAACAGCGAATACAAGAGCTTAAAAAGGGAAGCAGAACAAGCGTTGCGTGAAGTTGGGGTGGAGGTTCAATTTAGGGAGGACGAAGTCTGGAAAGATAGTGAGATGGGGAAAGAATGGGCAGGATGCTGGGCGGAGCTGAAGAAAGGAATGCAGGACGGGTATACAGAGAAGTTGAAGAATGATTATAAGACGAAGGGTATAAAGAGTCAAGTATTTACAGAGCAGGCGAACGAGAGTCTTGTGTGGTTAAACACAAATATCACACCGCAGAAGACGGCTGGAATCATAGATTTGCTGGAACAGATGGTGGAGACTCGGAAATGGAAAGTGTAGCGTGGGATAGGAGGCGGGGACGGAAAATGTAGATTGTGCAAGACGTTTGATGAAACCGTTCAACACTTGCTTGCAGGGTGTGAGAGTCTAGCCGGAACTGAGTATCTCGGTAGGCACAACAATGCCTTGATGGTACTGGCTGTTAGCTGGGCCGTTGAGAGAGAACTTCTCCCTGCCGATACGGCATGGTACACTGTTAGATGGGAGAAAGGCCACGTCTTAAAGGGGAACGGGTTCAAGTTGAGTTGGGACTTCGAGCATAGGATGAGAAAGACCAGCTCTGCTCGCAGACCAGACTTGACATTAGAGGACGAGAAAGCGAGGAAGATCTGGTTAGTGGACATGTCATGCCTTCAAGAGCAGAACATCAAGGAAACGACGAGAACGAAGTTACAGAAGTATCAGCAGCTGGCATTCGAAACCAAAGAAAAGAGAAGAAGGTACACAGTGGAAGTAGTGCCGGTAATAATTGGATGCCTGGGAGGCGGTGTCGAAGATGCAACCAGAGCAGTGAGAAAGATTATTGGAGATGAGGACAGTGTGATTAGGATAATCACTACAATGCAGAGGACGGTGCTTTCTGAAGGGGAAACAATAATTAGGAAAGTGCTTGGCGGAGTGGTACAGTCAGAATAGTGAACATACAGCCGAAGCGCATCAGCCTTAGTGTGAACGAAACTATGGGAATACCTGTACCTCGGTTACCCCCCAACAATATTTAGTGGGAGGAAATAATGGCTAGAGTATGAACTGGCTAATGGAAACATAATAATGGTTTATTGATAGCATATCCACAGAGTGGATCTTCATCTACCATACATATATATATCTATCTATAAATTTATGCAATTAAGTAAAAAAAAAATGAACTATTTACAGTTAATGTAAGAGAAAATAAATGTTTACAGTTTAAAAAAAAAAAAATTTTAATAGGTTGAAGAATTTATTCATGCTATATTACATCCCCATCAGACCCCTACAGTACATCATACAACATACATCTCATCACAGAACACCATATCAGACTACACAATTGAACAGTCGTCTTACTTTGGGTCTAAAGATCAATTTGTAGATGTTCCTCGCGAACATGGAGCTTGCGGAAAGTACCGAAGAATCAGCCAAAGACATAACCGCTGCAGAAACAGCTCCCAAGCCGATGAATGAGACAGCTTGAGGAGTCAAATGTTGCAAGACCAAAGGCAACAAACGCGGAGCATCATCCGCAAATAATGTTCCGTTCACGGTAATTTTTGTGTAAGAGGTTGAGTTCCAGTCTAAAATGAGTTACATCATGCCTGAGAGCAACTTACTAGAGGGCGAGGACGAGTCTGAGCTTGCTAATGCAGCTGCCGCTGTTGCAGACATAAGAAAAAACTTTTTGCCGAAAAAAGTTAACTTGTTCAAAAGGCTCCACTCAATGGTTTACTTTTCAACTACGTTTTTGCTAGACTTGGACCTGCAGCCTCATCTCGTGAGTATGCAACATCGTGATCTATCGCAAGAAGAAAGAACCGAACTCCTTCGGTCTCTGCTTTCTTTATTTGTTCAGAAATACAAAGGCGTGTTGGCAAGCATACAAAGAATGGACGATCCAGACGTACAGAAATCGTTGCTTGTTCCACTGTATGCCTACCAATCACTTTTAGGAAGGAAACTTGGAGAACTTTGGATTCTGGAGAACTGTGCCAACGAAATGAAGAAATCAGATGAAGAAGCGTTTACTAAGTTTGTTGAAGACGAAGTTGTAAATCTTTCGCCAGGTAAGCATTTCATCACTGACGACTTCCTCGCATTATCCCTCGAGTTTTTTACTCAGATGAACGGTGGGAAAGAATCTTCTTTACTGGTGTGCAGCTCCAAAGCGATGGAACTTACGAAGCAGGTGCAGTACACGTTAACGCGTGAACAATTCGAAGAAACCAAAAAATCCTTCAAGGACGTCATCGGCTGGGTAAAGAATAGCGACTTAAAGAATATAGAAAATAAATTGACGGGGATGCTGAAAGGACGTCTGGATACTATCACAATGGAAGATATCAAAGCAATGTTTAACGAGGAAATGAAGGCTCTGTTCAAAGGAAGAGGTGTCAAGCAGCCCTCGAAATTTCTTTAAATCTTCGACGGCAATTTTTTGCCGTCGATATTTTAGAGTTCGGCGGCAACTCGACGGCAATTTTTTCCCTCGGGTTTATTGTAAGAGGAATTCTAAAACATATGTCGTAAGCAGCTGAATAATAAAAAAACAACTCAAAACTTTCCCATTTTAATATATAAAACTAGTCGTACTAAACGTTGTTATCACTAACAAATACGCAAGTAAAAAGAACAATGTCAATGAACAAACATCAGTCCATCTTAATTAATCCTCGTCTGTTTGAGATTCTGATTCAGAATCAGAATCAGAATCAGAATCAGGAAGCAAATTTGGGTCAATCGTCTCAATAGTTGTGGATTCCTTTTCTCAGTACTCATCGTTAATACTTTATGTAAGGCAATACGTAAGATCCATTTGTTAGTAAACAACGGTATTTAACGTCGCCATGAAAACACTTATTATCGTCGAGATATGATGAGGAATAAAATTCAGGAAACCTGTAGATAATCATTTGTTCATAACATAGCACTTGAGTTTCTTAGAAGAATCGATGAGATTCAGTAGGCAATAAGCACAAAAATCTTCGACGGCAAAAAATTGCCGTCGATAATTTCATTTTCGGCGGCATTATTGGCGGCAATTGCATTTATATGCCGTCGAAAATTTGGAAGGCAGGTCAAGTTGCCTCATGAGTGAGACTAAGGCTCTTCTGATGCCAGCGATGCCAAGAAGAAGTTTATTTTTTTTCGGCTTACAAAGGATAAATTTCCAGACTTTCTTCGCGAACTTGCGTATTGGAAGGTTCATTTTAGAAGACATCTAAAAAGCTTGCAATTTGTGCTTTATAGATATAAAACACTCGGTTATCGCCTCGTGTTTTAAATCCGGATAAAGCACTCCTGCTCAGTTTTTAAATATTATATATATATATATGTATGTATAAACCATCAGTATAAGTTCAATCTTTATCAAGGGGCAGGCTCCGAAACGTTGAAAATAAAATAAAGATTGAACTTATACTGATGGTTTATATTGTTTTAAGTTCTTGGTTTTGCTGGTTTTTTTGAAGTTTTATATACATGAGTGTATATATATATATATATATATATATATATGATATTAAGCACGCTAGCAACACGTGTGCGTGTTGCGAGCGTGCTTAATCGTCGTATGAAATGTCTGAAGGAACGTTGTCTTCCCCATAACATGCCACAGAGCAACTTATCTGAGGGCGAGGATGAGGCTGAGTTTGTCAAGGGAGCTGCTACTGTCGACGACTTAAGAAGAAACCTTGCGCAGAAATTAGTTAGTTTATTAAAAAGGCTCATCTCAAAGACTTACTTGTCTACTACGATTTTGCTAGACGTGGACCTGCAACCTCATATCGCAAAGATTCAAGATCCTGATCTATCAGAAGCAGAAAAATACTGGCTCTCCCACTGTTCGTACTCCTTGTTTGTACAAAAATGCAAAAATGCGCTTGCCAGCTTACAAAAGATACACGATCCCAGTGACAGTGTGGAAAGAGATAAAAACAGAAGAAAATACTTGGGCAAAAGTTGTGCAGAATTTGATTAACTAACACTTTGCCGTGGATGCGACGAGGTCCTGGAGGCGAGTTACTGGTCACTATGCAGTTCATCTCGTGCTTCACGATTGAAACTCATTTTGAGGAAATTTTTCTGATCTTGCCCAACCAGGACTAAGAGGCTGGTTACGCCACGCATTTGTTGTAGGACAAGTGCCGGGTAGTAGAGCCGTTGTTGACAGACTGTTAGTAGATACCTTAAGATCTACGACCTTAACCTGGAAAGATGATGTTTTTTAAAGAAAAGCATTCTTGATGCAAAACAAAGAGAGTGTTTAATTTTTATTTTCCAGAGAACTTTCAACACCGTCGTCGTTGCGCATACAATGGCACCCGGATCATTTTTGCTTGTTCAAAAAGACGTGGGCTCGTGGAGTGAAAAAAATTGCTACTTAAGATTGAACTCAACTCGAGACAGCACTCGTTTTATGAGGATTGAAGCGTTTTTGGAGGATTGAAGCGTTTTAGGAGTCCTAAAACAAGCCACAAGTATCAAGCATGATGGTCAGTAAACCGTGGTTTCTTTAAATGCCGAAATTTTAGAGGACGTCCTCGTTCAAGTTGACGTCGTAGATCGTGAAGCTCCTAGCATCGTTGAGCGGGTGGGGCCCTTCAGCAGGATGTAACGTTATTCTTTTTAATATTTAACAATTAGATTATGAGCTCGAGAACGAGTAATCTGATTGTTTTAGTAGAAACACACTTTGTAAAGAACATTTTTCGTCTTCTCTGGGATTGCACTTTCAAGCAAGCATTCTATTTCGTCTTCAGAAACTTCACGAAAACGAGAGGCCGAAGCCATTTTCGCTACTCGCTATCTATCGGCGAATAGATAGCGAGTAGCGTAGCCAATCAGAATGCAGTATTTGCAATAGTACTCGACGAAGTTTCTACCAATTAAGGATATCGACCAGGCGAGAACCATTTCCGTTATTTCTTTTATTCATGTCTATTCACAACTGTCGTAACGATCGCATATGCGGACATTGTGAAATGCCAATCTAGAAGGAATTATTTTTCTCAGTCTATATTGTTAAAGAACAGAGAACCTGCGACATGACAGAACTTGTAAGTATATCAAGTATCTTTGAGTTTGTGTATTTTAAGATAACATTTTAGCGAAAATTTTGCACTGTAAGGTTGCTGAGTCCCCGCATGCCTTTTCATCTTCTTAAGTTGTTTATGTGGATTATCTTATTCGAATTTTTCCGGTTGCCCGTGAATGAGAGCTGTTCAGTCGTTGACGCATTCACAGTTCGGCAACAACTAAGAACTATAAGAGCCACGTTTAAACTGTGTATCCTCCGATTCCAGATAAGGTTTGAAATCTGACTGTCTTGCATTTCTCGTATGTCGCAACGAAAATAGTGAATGATGTGTTTGTGGTAGCTTGGTAATTATGTTTTTAATACGCACGCTCTCAAGCTGTTCTCTCAGAAAAACTTTCTGAGTCCCTGACGGGAATCGAACCCGTAATGTTCTGATAGCCGGTGAGACGCTCTAACCATTGAGCTACAAAGACTCAGATGGCGAGCGAAGGTTAAATTTGTGTACTGGTTCGTATAGATGGTAGACATATGTACTGCCGGTCTGCTAGTCTCGATATGTCGTCTATTTTTATGTTAATCAATGATGTGTTTGTGGTAGCTTGGTAATTATGTTTTTAATACGCACGCTCTCAAGCTGTTTACTCAGAAAAACTTTCTGAGTCCCTGACGGGAATCGAACCCGTAATGTTCTGATAGCCGGTGAGACGCTCTAACTATTGAGCTACAAAGACTCAGATGGTGAGCGAAGGTTAAATTTGTGTACTGGTTCGTATAGATGGTAGACATATGTACTGCCAGTCTGCTAGTCTCGATATGTCGTCTATTTTTATGTTAATCAATGATGTGTTTGTGGTAGCTTGGTAATTATGTTTTTAATACGCACGCTCTCAAGCTGTTCTCTCAGAAAAACTTTCTGAGTCCCTGACGGGAATCGAACCCGTAATGTTCTGATAGCCGGTGAGACGCTCTAACCATTGAGCTACAAAGACTCAGATGGTGAGCGAAGGTTAAATTTGTGTACTGGTTCGTATAGATGGTAGACATATGTACTGCCAGTCTGCTAGTCTCGATATGTCGTCTATTTTTATGTTAATCAATGATGTGTTTGTGGTAGCTTGGTAATTATGTTTTTAATACGCACGCTCTCAAGCTGTTTACTCAGAAAAACTTTCTGAGTCCCTGACGGGAATCGAACCCGTAACCTTCTGATCGCCGGTGAGACGCTCTAACCATTGAGCTACAAAGACTCAGATGGTGTTCGCTCACCATCTGAGTCTTTGTAGCTCAATGGTTAAAGCGTCTCACCGGCGATCAGAAGGTTACGGGTTCGATTCCCGTCAGGGACTCAGGAAGTTTTTCTGAGAGAACAGCTTGAGAGCGTGCGTATTAAAAATGAAAATAGTGAAGATAAGAACGTGAATGAATGCGATTACGTACATAAATATAGGATTGAAAACCTTCTGTAAGACCCACAACCAAGCTACACCCACGTTCTGTTCGTTCTTTAAAAGGGTTCACCGAACAAAGCCTCCTCTAAAGGAATTTGCCAATTCAAAAGCCTCGTCAAGGCTAACGCGTTGGTTATTAATATTTTTATCGCTTGTGTTCTAATAGAATTGAAGGGCTTCTTAAAAGCTGCACATTGTCCTATCATATGAGCATTTGTGAATATAGAGTGACTTCCAGCAACATTGAAAACATAAAGAATCATGTAGTTAAAATCAAATCCACTTTATTTCTTCAATGTTTTGGGGTCCAGCTTTTGTACGTGTATAATACATATATGCATGTCAATAATCTGTATATGTGCTACACCTTTTGCTGTTCATTACCAGCAAATATACTATCATTAACGCCAAACCTCGAACTCATTAACGCAAAAATGCGTTCATTTTATTCAATCGACGTTCACCAACGTAGATACACAACCATTTGCATCAAAGGGCATTCCATAGCGACAACAGCGCCCGTTAACACCATTCTGCTAGACATTATGGATAATAAAATTTCAATTAGGCAAAATATTTCTCTTGCGTAATTGAAATTTTATTATCCCTAATGTATAGTGAAATGGTGTTAATGGTCGTCTGTTGACACTATGGAATGCCCTTTGATACAAATGGTTGTGTATCTACGCTAGTGAATTTCGATTGAATAAAATGAATGTATTTTTGGGTTAACGAGTTTGATCTTGGTGTTAATGATGGTGTATTTCCTGGTAATGAACAGCAAAAGTTGTAATATGCATAGCCATGCATATATGCATATTTTAGAATAAATATGCGTGCCCAGCACAAAACAGGGAATACAGCCATAATCAAGAGATAATAAAGTTGTATTAAGCGCGCTATCATTTGGTCACAACACTCATCATCATCAGAAATCATATACATATAATTACAGTTTACAATGAATAAATCGATAGCTAGAAGTAAGATATTATGTAATGTTTAAAAAACGAGCAGGAGTGCTTTATCGGATATAAAACACGAGGTGATGATATCCGAGTGTTTTTGATCCGATAAAGCACGTACTGCGAGTTTTTTGAATGGCTTAAAAACAAATCTCTTAATATGCTAATTCGCGAACAAAGTTTGAAAATTTATGTTTCCAAAGCCGAGGAATTTGGAAGAAAAAAGTAAGCGTGTTTTTATCAGATACAAAGACACGACACGGTTATGAATTTCTCTTGTATTTTCCTCAAGAGTTCTCAATGAGTTTTTTAAAGAAAGTTTATAAAAATTTTTTTCTTCTTGCTCCTTAATCCCTGAACTTCTGATAAGAGAAAGCCTCTTAATTTCTAAGCTTAAACCATCTTTAAGTGGCAATCTCAGCTCCGTTCCTCTTTCGTAATTTTAATAGTCTTAACACTTTTTTCCCCAACTTCTGAACTTCCTGTAATATAATACTTTTAGTTATCTATTTATTCATTGTAAGCTTGAATTATATCCACACTGATCGGGTTGCGTGACACAGCCAAACATTAGTGCACCTAATAAAACTCTTTTTAATTTAGTTAAAACTTTTTTTATAATAAAATTTACCATATTCTAAAATTATGATTTCAGCCTGGCTCCTCTCTTGGGCAACATCACTTTTTAAAAATTCAGGCAAATGTTTTGAAAAACCTTTTTCACAATTAATTTTTTTACTACTAAATAAGATTGAAGTCTAACTACTGAAAAGGGAATAATACCAGACTTTTTATTTAACAAAAATAACACAAGAACAAAAAACAACAGGAGAACAAAGTATGTAATTGATCACTCTTTTATCTCTTTCTTGCCACAGGAAACTCCTTACAGCTTTGATGAGATATCCAACCTGTGGATCCAACCATTTTCAGCAGTTATCAGCTGCCTCTTTCCTGTGGAATATGTATATGGTGAATGGTTTTGGTGGCAAGGTGAAAACAAAGCAAGACATTGTGACCCTGAGGATATTTCCTGTTCATTATCTAGTGATTTAGAAATAGGCAGTCGTGTTGAAGGCTTCTGTATACCTAGGTTTTTTATTGCCGAAAGTGACAAAAGCCTTATTGCAGAATCTGTTGCTGAAACCATTAACTGGCAACCTGATCTTGATGTGATGTCAGAATGTGAACCATTCATTGT
This sequence comes from Heliopora coerulea, assembly GCA_030142905.1. Taxonomy (NCBI): domain Eukaryota; kingdom Metazoa; phylum Cnidaria; class Anthozoa; order Scleralcyonacea; family Helioporidae; genus Heliopora; species Heliopora coerulea. The sequence goes on along the minus strand of JASJOG010000072.1, from coordinate 630,743 downwards.
TGAAGAGGAGAAAATAGTTCCGATATTTACAGCAGAACATGTGAAAGATAACCCCAGGTTGGTAAAATTGTAGTGAAATAATAATTTAAGTTTTGTCCAAGTTGTACCTTTTTTATCTTTACCATTTTTATTCTTTCTCAATTTCCCCACATTTCGTCCCCATCTTCCTCCACCTGGCCCTCCCCTAACTTCTCCTACTACTGTACGATGCAGTAGGCATTCTTGAGAATGGAAATAACTGAGAGTGAATATGTTGTGAGAGGACTCCAAAAGTTAACCTTATATGGGTATCCAATACAAGTAATAATTGTAAATATAAGTAATTAGCATTTTATTATAAAGTAAAACTTTTTACTGGTTCCTCAAAGAATAATGAAAATTAATTTCAAGTATAATAATGTCTGTTAAACTGTTGACATTGATTAGATCTCAATTTTCTAGTCAACTTTTAAAGCTTTTACTCCTTCTCCTCATTGCTGTTGTTATTAAGGTAGATGAACAATCTTCAAGCTCAATACTCAGAAAATGATTTCTGAGCCTAAGACGGGGATCGAACCCGCAACCTTCTGATGACCGGTGAGACGCTCTAACCATTGAGCTACCGAGACTCAGATGGTGAGCTAAGGTGAAAATTCTATGTATATATGTTTGACCTTAGCGGAAGCCACTATATATTAATAATGATTCAAGAAGTTTTAATGTTTGAGAAACATGAGAGCTTGGATATATTAAGATCGTTCATCTACCTCAATATATCCAAGCTCTCATGTTTCTCAAACATCAAACTGCTTCAATCATTATTAATATATAGTGGCTTCCGCTTAGGTCGCACATATATATCGAATTTGCACCTTAGTTCACCATCTGAGTCTCGGTAGCTCCATGGTTAGAGCGTCTCACCGGTCATCAGAAGGTTGCGGGTTCGATCCCCGTCTGGGGCTCAGAAATCATTTTCTGAGTATCGAGCTTGAAGATCATTCATCTACCTTAATATATCCAAGCTCTCACGTTTCTCAAACATTAAAACTGCTATTGTTATTGTTGTTCTTCTTCTCTGTTTTTCTCCTTTTTCTCCTCCTTCTTTTTCTTCTTCTTATTCCTCTTCCTTTTCTTCTTTATCTACTTCATCTTCCTCCTCCTTTTCATCCTCTTCTTCCTTTTCTTATTCATCTACTTCCTCTGCCACTTCTTTTTTTTCTCTTCTTCCTTCTACTTCTTGTTCATCTTCTTCTCCTTCTACTTCTTTTTCTGCTTCATTTTCTTCGTTTTATCTTTGTTGCCACCTTGTTCTACTTCTTATTCTACTTTTTCTTCGTCTTCTCGTTCTCTTGCTTCTTTTCTAACAGGTATGCCAAATTACGACTGACTCAAGAATGGAAAGAAGCGCGTCCGCGGTATAAAAACACAACATTTCTCAACCATACTTACCTACTGCCTTCGGGAGACCATGCCATGACAAGAAATAGCCAGACCTCTTACGACCTTCATGGTCCAGCGCGTAAACTAGAGCGAAAAGGCTTTCCTGGCTATGAATCTGATGAGACTAAAGTTTTCAAATATCCAATACCGTGGCCTGAACGTGCTAAGGACTGGTTGGAGCGCTTTCGACCAAACGGTTGGCCATCTCCCGAACTTGTGCAGGACATCTTCGAGCGTGGCTGTCATTTGGCTCCTATTGGTAGGGGAAAGCGCTTTGGTGAGCCTGTCGAGTTACTGCAGTACGTCAGGAACCCTGAATCAGCAGAGGAACCAAAGATGGTGAAGAATGCCCGGGGCCAAGAAGAGATGACGATGGATGAAACAGAATGGAGGATCTCGTTTTCTCTCGCAGAAAACAAACTTGGACAGAGTATGACTCCTGTTCAACGCCAGGTCCTGATCCTGATGAAGATGATTAAAAAGTTTTACTTTCCTGAACTCATAGTGTCTTCATACCATTTGAAAAACATCCTGTTTTGGGAACGCGAAACCAGAGAGGAATCATTCTGGAGGGAAGACAACACGGCAGCATGTCTCACGACCATCCTTGATCGTCTTCACGAATGTCTGGAGAAACGTAGTCTTCCTCATTACATCATGCCTGAGAGCAACTTACTGGAGGACGAGGACGAGGACGAGTCTGAGCTTGCTAATGCAGCTACCGCTGTTGCAAACGTAAGAAAAAACCTTTTGCAGAAAACAGTTCACATGTTGAAAAGGCTCCACTCAATGGTTTACTTTTCAACTACGTTTTTGAGAGACTTGGAACTGCAGCCTCACCTCGTGAAGATCCAAGATCGTGATCTATCGCAGGAAGAAACAACCGAACTCCTTCGGTCTCTGCTTTCTTTATTTGTTCAGAAGTATAAAGGCATCCTGGCTAGCATACAACCAATGGACGATCTCGACTTAATGAAATGGTCTCTTGTTCCACTCTATGCCTACCAATCACTTTTAGCAAGGAAACTTGGAGAACTTTGGTTTCTGGAGAACTGTGCCAACAAAATGAAGAAATCGGATGAAGAAGCGTTTACTAAGTTTGTTGAAGACGAAGTTGTAAATCTTTCGCCAGGTAAGCATTTCATCACTGACGACTTCCTCGCATTATCCCTCGAGTTTTTTACTCAGATGAACGGTGGGAAAGAATCTTCTTTACTGGTGGGCAGCTCCAAAGCGATGGAGCTTACGAAGCAGGTGCAGTATACGTTAATGCGTGAACAATTCGAAGAAGCCAAAGAACCCATAAAGGAAGTAATCGGCTCGGTAAAGCGTAGCGACTATAAGGATATAGAAAATAAAGTGAGGAGGATGCTGAAAGGACGTCAGGATACTGTCACAACGGAAGATATACAAGCAATGATTGAAGAGGAAATCAACACCCTGTTAGAAGGAAGAGGTGTCAAGTTCCCTCATGAGTGAGACTAAGGCTCTTCTGATGCCAGACGTCTGTCACGTCTGGTAATCTTAAATAAAAGAGTTTCACTTTGAAATGTTTTTAAATTTACTCTAGAGTACGCTAACTTCGGCAGGTGGGTGACCAGCTCGCTAAGCTGCCATTTAGTCTGAGCGTGACTCCGTTTGAATTCGGATCTGTGTCGGAACGATCTTAATTTTTTCCAGTCTAACCAGTATAGTTCGAATGAAGCATCTCCAGTTGCTGCAGTAATATCATACACTGATAAATAAAGATCCATTTTTGATAGAGTTCGTGTGTTGTTAAATAAAGATCCCTTTTTGTTAGGAGACTTCAGGTATGTTGAGAAAGAAAACTGAGACCTCATTACCAGCCTAGTAATTGTAGTAAGGGGTTAGGAGTAGACATGGCCGTTAATCCTGGTGGTTGAGGATTTATCTCCCCACTTCTTCAAGGGGAGATGATTATGTAACCATTCTGAATGGGTTTTTTTTCTATAAGTTACGTAATACAGGTGGACTCTATACGATGCCCATCAGTATTCTATTCTCTTAGTCTACTTGTAAAGTATCACAACATTTTGGGTGGGATCAGACCAGTATTATTTTACTCTGGCTAACACTAGCATTTCACTGCGGGTGACGGCTATTGATTTTTTTTCCCATCAAAGAGAGATTTCTTGTCGAGAAGAGTTAAAGAAGGCTGCGTTTATGGGAGAAACTTCATTGCTCAATTGCCACAATGTTGCTTGCTTTGAACTAATTACTTGCTCCAAGCTAAGACTATCAAATCGAAAGTGTAATACTGAAAGATGAAAACCTGCAGATTTAGCATACACAGAAAATCTGGGGGGTTTTTGGGGGGTGGTTGGGAGGTTTTTGTTATTGTTTTTTTGTTTTTTCGTGACCTAGACTGAGAAGTGAAATGCCAGGAATTCCAAGTACAAGGATAAGTGTGGGACTTCCTCATCTTCCTTGGGTTACTGCTTCAACATGTTTGTGACATGCTCACGAAGCTGTACAAACCCAGATTTAATAAGGAGCACGTTATGGTATGTCAAATTATGTATATTCCGTCATTTTAATATCTTCCATTTTAGAATACCCGCAGTTGTAGCGTTTAGTTCTTTGTGACGATCTCATATCATAGCACTTGTGTCCTTCGCGATTGGTTCCCGTTTGTTCATTTCGAATTCAAGAACAACTTCTTCGTGGAAACAATTGAAAATGTCACATTTCCTGGGTAAGATCTTCGACGAAAACAAAGATTTCGTGAAGTAAGACGTGAAAACTATTGAAATGAATGAGCAGCCCATTGCAAAAGTACGAAAAGGGAAGAGCTGGCCATCTGTTGCGTTGAAATAGGGATACTTGATGAACGGCTCGAGGCCAATCACCGATTCACCCCCACCGACCCTCAATACCACGGCAGTGATATACCCAATCATAGCACCGTACGTGTTTGCTCCAGGTACGTAGATAACGCAGCAAAGTTGAGGGAATAGGATGGCGTAGACCAAGTCGGAGCACAAGTACCAAAGTGCGTAGATTGATTGAACTTTCAGTGCCATAACTGTGGCTAATGCTCCAACTCCAAAAATAGCAAAGCGAATGACCCAGATTAATTCCCGTTCCGAGGCCTGGTAAGAAAAGTACAGTATAACCACACTGGAGTGACGTCCAGTGGCTGACATGCAAACAACAATATACTGCATTGTACTGTACCACAGCACACTACACTTTATAATTCGCGTAGTGGACATCACACTTCACATCCCCTGGCTACACAATCCACAACAACCAATGCATTAAACCACACCACATCCCATCACACCACATATCACGTCCCATCTCATCACACCACACATCACACCACATCACATCTCACCATTCCATATCATATCTCAAGACATCACGTATCACCACTCCACATCACATCTCAAGAGATCACACCTCACCACTGCACATCACATCACACCACATTTCATCTCACCCCTCCACATCTCACCGCTCCTCATAACACGCCAACACCACTCTACATCACATCAGGCCACATCGCCTCTCACTACTCCACATTTCACAGCACCGCATCATATCTCACCACTTCACATCTCACCATACCACACCACGCCACACCGCATTACACCACACATCACACAACACCACATCACACTACAGCACATCTCGCCACCACATCACATCTCACCGCATCACATCTCGCCACGTTACATCTCACCCCAACACATCACTCCACGCATCACACAACTCAACAACACCAAACCACACTACACCACACTTCTACACTACATTACACTCCATCGCATCACACCACGATTCTAAATCACACCACTGCGTTACATCACACCACATCACACAGCTAAACTATATTACAGCATATATTACTTCATAATATAACACACCACTATAGCAAACCACCAATACCACGTCACACGAATATGGTAGATGGCAACATCACACCACTACGCTATATTACACCCCCATCAGACCCCTACAGTACATCATACAACATACATCTCATCACAGAACACCATATCAGACTACACGATTGAACAGTCGTCTTACTTTGGGTCTAAAAATCAATTTGTAGATGTTCCTTGCGAACATGGAGCTTGCAGAAAGTACCGAAGAATCAGCCGAAGACATAACCGCTGCAGAAACAGCTCCCAAGCCGATGAACGAGACAGCTTGAGGAGTCAAATATTGCAAGACCAAAGGCAACAAACGCAGCGCATTATCCACAAAATAATGTCCCGTTCACGGTAATTTTTGTGTAAGAGGTTGCGTTCCAGTCTAAAATGAGGAAGAAGAACATTTCCGAGTAAGTCTATATGACCTTTAGTTTCGTCCGCAATTGTTTTACGAAAAGGAGATGAAATAAACGACTTTGTACGCGTTTTCCCCTGTTTTCAGTAATCTTGTTTTGCCTCAATTTATTCTTTTACCTTGCTTATACAATGGTGAAGCCATCAGCGTCTCTTTCTGAATGCAATAAAAACGTCCTCGTCCCAGTTCTTTTTCTCCGCAAGATTTTGCTCGAGTTTAAAAATGGCGCGAAAACTTGTTTTAGCGAGAAGAAAGCAAATGTGAGCTGAATTTTTCTGTTTACACAGTAAAAATTGACTGTTAAAGAATGAACAAGAAATTGCTCGTGAAACTTCTTTGAGGAATTCAGGAATTGTAAACAAGTGAATTTTTCAGAGAACAAGAGTTCGTCCCTAGTATCGTTGGGCAGGTGGGGCCCCTCAGAGGATGTGACGTTATTCTTTTTAATATTGTGGGATATCAACCATGCCGGAAGCATATCCGTTATTTCTTTTATTCATGTCTATTCACATTTGTCGCCACGATCGCATATGTGGACATAATAATGCCAGTCTAGAAGGAATTGTTTTTCTCAGTCTATGCTGTTAAAGAACAGACAACCCACGACATGACAGGACTTGTAAGTATATCAAATATCTGTGAGTTTGTGTTTTGAAGATAACATTTTTGGGAAAATTTTGCACTGTAAGGTTGCTGAGTCCCCGCATGCCTTTTCATCTTCTTAAGTTGTTAATGTAGTTTATCGTATCCGATTTTCTCCGGTTGCCCGTGAATGAGAGCTGTTGAGTCGTTGACGCATTCACAGTTCGGCAACAAGTAAGAGCTGTGGGAACTACGTTTAAACTGTGTATCCTCCGGTTCCAGATAAGGTTTGAAACCTGACTGTCTTCCATTCCTCGTATGTCGCAACAAAAAAAATGGCAAGGATAAGAACGTGAAGGAATGCGATTACGTGCATGAATATACGATTGAAAGCCCTCTGTATCACCCACAGGCCCACAACCAAGCTTCAGCCACGTTCTGTTCGTTGTTTAAAATGCTTCGCCGAACAAAGCCTCCTCTAAAGGAATTTGCCAATTCAATAGACTCGTCAAGGCTAACGAGTTGGTTATTAATATCTTTATCGCTTGTGTTCTAATAGAATTGAAGGACTTCTTAAAAGTTGCACATGCTCCTCACATATGAGCATTTGTGAATATAGAGTGATTTCCAGCAATATTGAAAACATAAAGAATCATGTACTTAAAATCAAATCCACTTTATTTCTTCAATGTTTTGGGGTCCGGCTTTTGTACGTGTATTAGTGCACCTAATAAAACTTTATTTTTATCTCCTGATTATGGTTTTATTCTGTTTTGTGGGTGGCAGTTACATTTACCATATTCTAAAATTATGATTTCAGCCTGGCTCCTCTCTTGGACAACATCACTCTTTAAAAATTCAGATAAATGTTTTGGAAAACCTTTTATAAAGCAAACCAAAGCATAATATTACAACTAAATAAGACTGAAATATATTGACTACTACTGAGGGAATAATACAAGACTGACATTTAAAAAAAAAGAAAAAGAAAAACAACCAGATAAAAAAAGTATGTAATTGATCACTCTTTTATCTCTTTCTTGCCACAGGAAACTCCTTACAGCTTTGATGAGATATCCAACCTGTGGATCCAACCATTTTCAGCAGTTATCAGCTGCCTCTTTCCTGTGGAATATGTATATGGTGAATGGTTTTGGTGGCAAGGTGAAAACAAAGCAAGACATTGTGACCCTGAGGATATTTCCTGTTCATTATCTAGTGATTTAGAAGCAGGCAGTCGTGTTGAAGGCTTCTGTATACCTAGGTTTGTTGTTGCCAAAAGTGACAAAAGCCTTATTGCAGAATCTGTTGCTGAGAAGATATACTGGCAACCTGATCTTGATGTGATGTCAGAATGTGAACCATTCATTGTTGAAGAGGAGAAAATAGTTCCGATATTTACAGCAGAACATATGATAGATAACCCTAGGTTGGTAAAATTGTAGTGAAATAATAATTTTAGTTTTGTCCATGTTGTACCTTTTTTATATTTACCATTTTTATTCTTTCACAATTTCCCCACATTTCATCCCCATCTTCCTCCCCCTGGCCCTCCCCTAACTTCTTCTATTACTGTACGATGCACAAGGCATTCTTGAGAATGGAAATAACTGAGAGTGAATATGTTGTGAGAGGACTCCAAAAGTTAACCTTATATGGGTATCCAATACAAGTGATAATTGTAAATATAAGTGATTAGTATTTTATTATAAAGTAAAACTTTTACTGGTTCCTCAAAGAATAATGAAAATTAATTTCAAGTATAATAATGTCTGTTGACATTGATCTCAATTTTCTAGTCAACTTTTAAAACTTTTACTCCTTCTCCTCATTGCTGTTGTTATTAAGGTAGATAAATGATCTTCAAGCTTGATACTCAGAAAATGATTTCTGAGCCCCAGTTGGGGATCGAACCCGCAACCTTCTGATGACCGGTGAGACGCTCTAACCATTGAGCTACCGAGACTCAGATGGTGAGCTAAGGTGCAAATTCTATGTATATATGTTCGACCTTAGCGGAAGCCGCTATATATTAATAATGATTGAAGCAGTTTTAATGTTTAAGAAACGTGAGAGCTTGAATATATTAAGATCGTTCATCTACCTCAATATATCCAAGCTCTCACGTTTCTCAAACATTAAAACTGCTGTTGTTATTGTTGTTCTTCTTCTCTTTTTTCCGTCTTTTTCTCCTCTTTCTTTTTCTTCTTCTTATTCCTCTTCCTTTTCTTCTTCATCTACTTTCTCTTCCTTTTCATCCTCTTCTTCCATTTCTTCTTCATCTACTTCCTCTGCCACTTCTTCTTTTTCTTCTTCTTTCTACTTCTTTCTACTTCTTGTTCATCTTCTTTTCCTTCTACTTCTTTTTCTGCTTCGTTTTCTTCGTTTTATCTTCGTTGCCACCTTGTTCTACTTTTTCTTCGTCTTCTCTTTCTCTTGCTTCTTTTCTAACAGGTATGCCAAATTACGACTGACTCAAGAATGGAAAGAAGCGCGTCCGCGGTATAAAAACACAACATTTCTCAACCATACTTACCTACTGCCTGCGGGAGACCATGCCTTGACAAGAAATAGCCAGACCTCTTTAAAAGAACCTTTCTCGTACGACCTTCATGGTCCAGTGCGTAAACTAGAGCAAAAAGGCTTTCCTGGCTTTGAATCTGATCAGACTACAGTTTTCAAATATCCAATACCGTGGCCTGAACGTGCTATGGACTGGTTGGTGCGCTTTCGACCAAACGGTTGGCCATCTCCCGAGCTTGTGCAGGATATCTTCGAGCGTGGCTGTCATTTGGCTCCTGTTGGTAGGGGAAAGCGCTTCGGTGAGCCTGTCGAGTTCCTGCAGTACGCCAAGAACCCTGAATTAGCAGAGGAACCAAAGATGGTGAAGAATGTCCTGGGCCAAGAAGAGATGACGATGGATGAAACAGAATGGAGGATCTCGTTTTCTCTCGCAGAAAACAAACTTGGACAGAGTATGACTCCTGTTCAACGCCAGGTCCTGATCCTGATGAAGATGATTAAAAAGTTTTACTTTCCTGAGCTCATAGTGTGTTCATACCATTTGAAAAACATCCTGTTTTGGGAACGCGAAGCCAGAGAGGAATCATTCTGGAGGGAAGACAACACGGCAGCGTGTCTCACGAGCATCCTTGATCGTCTTCACGAATGTCTGGAGAAACGTAGTCTTCCTCATTACATCATGCCTGAGAGCAACTTACTGGAGGGCAAGGACGAGTCTGAGCTTGCTAATGCAGCTGCCGCTGTTGCAGACATAAGAAAAAACCTTTTGCAGAAAACAGTTCACTTGTTGAAAAGGCTCCACTCAATGACTTACCTTTCAACTACGTTTTTGCAAGACTTGGACCTGCAGCCTCATCTCGTAAGTATCCAAGATCGTGATCTATCGCAAGAAGAAAGAACCGAACTCCTTCGGTCTCTGCTTTCTTTATTCGTTCATAAGTACAAAGGCGTGTTGGCAAGCATACAAAGGATGGACGATCCCGACTTACAGAAATTGTTGCTTGTTCCACTGTATGCCTACCAATCGCTTTTAGGAAGGAAACTTGGAGAACTTTGGTTTCTGAAGAACTGTGCCAACGAAATGAAGAAATCGGATGAAGAAGCGTTTACTAAGTTTGTTGAAGACGAAGTTGTAAATCTTTCGCCAGGTAAGCATTTCATCACTGACGACTTCCTCGCATTATCCCTCGAGTTTTTTACTCAGATGAACGGTGGGAAAGAATCTTCTTTACTGGTGGGCAGCTCCAAAGCGATGGAGCTTACGAAGGAGGTGCAGTATACGTTAACGCGTGAACAATTCGAAGAAGCCAAAGAACCCATGAAGGAAGTAATCGGCTCGGTAAAGCGTAGCGACTTGAAGAAGGTAGAAAATAAATTGACGGGGATGCTGAAAGGGCGTCTGGATACTATCACAATGGAAGATATCGAAGCAATGTTTAACGAGGAAATGAAGACCCTGCTCGAAGGAAGTGGTGTCAAGTTCCCTCATGAGTGAGACTAAGGCTCTTCTGATGCCAGACGTCTGTCACGTCTGGTAATCTTAAATAAAAGAGTTTCACTTTGAAATGTTTTTAAATTTACTCTAGAGTACGCTAACTTCGGCAGCTGGGTGACCAGCTCCCTAAGCTGTCATTTAGTCTGAGCGTGACTCCGTTTGAATTCGGATCTGTGTCGGAATGATCTTAATTTTTTCCAATCTAACCAGTATAATTTGAATGAAGCATCTCCAGTTGCTGCAGTAATATCATACACTGATAAATAAAGATCCATTTTTGATAGAGTTCGTGTGTTGTTAAATAAAGATCCCTTTTTGTTAGGAGACTTCAGGTATGTTGAGAAAGAAAACGGAGACCTCATTACCTGCCTAGTAATTGTAGTAAGGGTTTAGGAGTAGACATGGCCGTTAATTCTGGTGGTTGAGGATTTATCTCCCCACTTCTTCAAGGGGAGATGATTATGTAACCATTCTGAATGGGTTTTTTTTCTATAAGTTACGTAATACAGGTGGACTCTATACCATGCCCATCAGTATTCTATTCTCTTAGTCTACTTATAAAGTATCACAACATTTTGGATGGGATCAGACCAGTATTATTTTACTCTGGCTAACACTAGCATTTCACTGCGGGTGACGGCTATTGATTTTTTTTTTTCCATCAAAGAGAGATTTCTTGTTGAGAAGAGTTAAGGAAGGCTGCGTTTATGGGAGAAACTTCATTGCTCAATTGCCACAATGTTGCTTGCTTTGAACTAATTACTGGCTCCAAGCTAAGACTATCAAATCGAAAGTGTAATACTGAAAGATGAAAACCTGCAGATTTAGCATACACAGAAAATCTGGGGGGTTTTTGGGGGGTGGTTGGGAGGTTTTTGTTTGTTATTGTTTTTTTGTTTTTTCGTGACCTAGACTGAGAAGTGAAATGCCAGGAATTTCCAAGTACAAGGATAAGTGTGGGACTTCCTCATCTTCCTTGGGTTACTGCTTCAACATGTTTGTTACATGCTCACGAAGCTGTACAAGCCCAGATTTAATAAGGAGCACCTTACGGTATGTCAAATTATGTATATTCCGTCATTTTAATATCTTCCATTTTAGAATACCCGCAGTTGTAGCGTTTAGTTCTTTGTGACGATCTCATATCATAGCACTTGTGTCCTTCGCGATTGGTTCCCGTTTGTTCATTTCGAAGTCGAGAACAACTTCTTCGTGGAAACAATTGAAAATGTCAAATTTCCTGGGTAAGATCTTCGACGAAAACAAAGATTTCGTGAAGTAAGACGTAAAAACTATTGAAATGAATGAGCAGCCCATTGCAAAAGTACGAAAAGGGAAGAGCTGGCCATCTGTTGCGTTGAAATAGGGATACTTGATGAACGGCTCGAGGCCAATCACCGATTCACCCCCACCGACCCTCAATACCACGGCAATGATATACCCAATCATAGCACCGTACGTGTTTGCTCCAGGTACGTAGATAACGCAGCAAAGTTGAGGAAATAGGATGGCGTAGACCAAGTCGGAGCACAAGTACCAAAGTGCGTAGATTGATTGAACTTTCAGTGCCATAACTGTGGCTAATGCTCCAACTCCAAAGATAGCAAAGCGAATGACCCAGATTAATTCCCGTTCCGAGGCCTGGTAAGAAAAGTACAGTATAACCATACTGGAGTGACGTCCAGCGGCTGACATGCAAACAACAATATACTGCATTGTACTGTACCACAGCACACTACACTTTCTACTTCGCGTAGTGTACATAACATTTCATACTCCCTGGCTACACAATCCACAACAATCAATGCATTAAACCACTCCACATCCCATCACACCACATATCACACCACCCAACATCACACTACATCACATCTCACCACTCGACATCACATCTCAAGACATCACGTATCACCACATCACATCACACCACATCGCATCTCACTATTCCACATCTCACCGCACCACATGACATCTCACCATACCACATCACACTACTCCACTTGTCACCATACCACATCACACCACATCACATCTCGCCATCACATCTTACCGCATCACATCTCGCCATACCACATCACCCCACTGAACAACACCAAACCACACTACACCACACTTCTACACTACATTACACTCCATCGCATCACGCCACGATTCTAAATCACACCACATCACGCAGCTAAACTACACTACACCATACATTACTTCATAACATATCACATCACTATAGCAAACCACCAATACCACGTCACACGAATATGGTAGATGGCAACATCACACCACTACGCTATATTACACCCCCATCTGCCCCCTACAGTGCATGATACAACATACATCTCATCACAGAACACCATATCAGACTACACGATTGAACAGTCGTCTTACTTTGGGTCTAAAAATCAATTTGTAGATGTTCCTTGCGAACATGGAGCTTGCAGAAAGTACCGAAGAATCAGCCGAAGACATAACCGCTGCAGAAACAGCTCCCAAGCCGATGAACGAGACAGCTTGAGGAGTCAAATATTGCAAGACCAAAGGCAACAAACGCGGAGCATCATCTGCAAATAATGTCCCGTTCACGGTAAGTTTTGTGTAAGAGGTTGCGTTCCAGTCTAAAATGAAGAAGAAGAACATTTCCAAATAAGTCTACATAACCTTTAGTTTAGTCCGCAATTGTTTTACGAAAAGGAAATCAAGCAAACGACTTTGAACGCGTTTCTCTCTATTTTCATTAATCTTGTTTTGCCTCAATTTATTCTTTTCCATTGCTTATACAATGGTGAAGCCATCAGCGTCTCTTTCTGTATACAATAAAAACGTCCTCGCCCCAGTTCTTTTTCTCCGCACGATTTTGCTCGAGTTTAAAAATGGCGCGAAAAGTTGTTTTTGCGAGAAGAATTAAATCTGAGCTGAATTTTTCAGTTTACACAGTGAAAATTGACTGTTAAAGGATGAACAAGAAATTGCTCGTGAAGCGTTTTTGAGGAATTCAGGAATTGTAAACAAGTGAATTTTTCAAGGCACAAGAGTTCGTCTTCAGAAGTGGTCGAAAACGAAGTGACTAACCCGAGGTATATATGGATGAAAATTTTGGTTGGCGGAGCGCCTGGTCTTGTTTTAATTCTAAATTCTTCCCACACGGTCACATATTACTTCTCGGCTCCTAATTCTCGTGTAGTACTGTCGTCTTCTGGAAGTTTCAATTGAACTAAATTTCACTGGAGTTCATGAGTCAACTTATCAGGCGACCTGAAAACTAGGAATATGCTGGTCTCAGAAGCTTCTCATTCACATCTTAGATCCTTTTACAGTATAATACTAATGATATGAATGTGCAGTTTATCTCCAAAACCAAATATCTCGAAGCTTGAAGGTTAAGGGAAGAAATGAAGATTCGTTTTGGCGAGGAAGATTCTTGGAAGGTAAAGTTCACGCGGATTTCCTGAACTTCTAGCTGGGGAAATATTTCCAGCGTTTACTGAGGGCATTAATTAATGATTACAAATGTTTAAACTATGCTCGGTTTTTTCTTTTTATATATACCATCAGTTAGAACATTTTGATATGGAGATTGTATTGATTTTCTTCTACTAACGTCCAAAATTTCGTACATCTGAAGACCAACTGTTTGTTTGCTTGCGCGATAAAGTTGTTCAATAAGTTTTCATTTATCAAGACAATGGCTTGCACGCTTCTACTTAAAATTATCAGGCTTCTATTTCAGTCGGTAATTTCAGGAAATTATTACCTTATTCGTTCATATACACTTAGGCCTGGTTTTCACTGACGACATAAGCATAGTCATAACGACATACGCAAGCGCAGTTTGTACTGCATGTAAAACCGAACTCTTTGTACTTCCCAAGTACAACGGGATAAACCAATCATGAAGTGCTTTCTGCGCTTCCGTATGTCGTTCTGCTTATGCTTATGTTGCTAGTGAAAACGAGGCCTTATTGAGCCCCTCCTAGTGTCCGATTTTCGAGTAATCAAGAGATGTCCTCTTTCATTACCTGTAGCCGTTCCGATGGCGCCAATGAGAACAGCTGGTATGGCCATTATAATGCATCCAAACGACGCAGAAAATGACAGATACTTGGCTTGGGTAGACGTCTTGCATGAAAGAACTCTTTGGAAATACACTTGCCAAGGTATACCACCAAATATCTGCAGTGTTTAATTACATGAAATTATTCAAACCATGTTATTCCATGTAGAGCAATCCAATTTCTATATAATGTGGGAGAATCTTGGGAGAATCTTGGGAGAATATGGTAAGACATTTTATTACATCTGAAATCGATAAAAATGACTAGTAGAGAATGTGTTTGGCGGTAAGCTGCCGCGAAAGGCAAACTTCACTCCAAGACAATAAATACCACAGTTGACGCTTGTCAAACGGAGCCGAACATCGTAACTTCAAACCCTAATCTTGTTTTCATTTATAAAAACACATAATTCCACTGCATCTACAAAAGTGAAATGTGAACACACACGGGAATAACTTAGATGCTTCTTTTTGAGCCAGATAAAAAACAACGATATGACTTTATGATCCAGGATAAACAAAAAACACCGAAGTCCTTTAATACGTAAGGCTCACGCGCTTAAGCATCTAGCAGAGCAGTTTACGTGGGATTTCTCGGTGAAAGCGGTACAAAACATGGCACATAACCACTTTTTTGTGATTGAGGGACTAAAGAAACTGCACAAACCATTGTGAAGAGCGGCAGGGTTTAAGAGCTAACTTAACATATTAATCAAACAACTGTAAAGCTTACGTACATCCAGATTTTCGACAAAATCGACAATTCAGAAGAAATATTTATCCTCCAGCATATACTCTGCCATTTTTCTTGCAATAATCTAGAAGTTCTATCGAAAAAAATACTCACTAGTAATAACGTGTAATCCACCCAAACGCCTGCATATTTAGAATCCCATTCACCAATCCAAGTCTCTTGCGTTGTCTTAATACTGCTCACTGCTGCATTGGTCATCGCAAAGGGTACGGCAAGCCACTGAAAAAAAACAACGGCAAAAAAGCCGGCGTTTACTTACTTGAGTATCTTTGAACGATGTAAAACTATTTTATGACATGCATTGGTGCAAGGAATACCCTGGTATGCTGCATTTCGTTAAGAGAGGTGCGACGTCACATCTGCACCCGTCTTCCCATGGTAATACGCTTCTTTGATTCGCTAAGTTGAAGACTCTTCCTTCTTAAATGCATTCCCACTTACCAATCCTACGAAAATACAGATTAGTTGAACGATGTCCGTGTATGCCACAGAATAAAGACCTCCAAAAAAGGTGTAGAAAACCGCTATGGCTGCTGACACAATTATTGCTGTGGTGTTATCAAGATCGATGACCACGCTGATCGATGCCCCAAGAGCTGCCAGAATGGCTCCTGACCAGAATATCTCCCCCAATAAAGCAGGGATGTACATCAATCCACCCATACGGGATCCGTACTTTTCTTGGAAAGGATCCAACATGGTAATGTATTTCCTTGAACGCATCTTTTCCGCAAACAGCAGTCCACCTAGGAAAAAAAAGGTCATTCAAAGAAATTGAACGTAACCCACGTCCTGACACGGTAGTGGAGACCGAGAAAGAATGTGCTTTGTCATTCACAAAAATAGGAATCATGTGCGAAAGTTTTCGTTTTGAAATTGCAAGCTGGAGCACAACGTTCTTATGGCTGCCATAGACTTCTCACCACTATCACCAAGTTCCACCATGGACCCTTTGGGCAAAGAAGTATTGTGGGCCCTTATATTCGCCTAGATGTCTCGTTTTAGCCTTTACTCACGCGCTTTACTGTGGTACCGACCCCAATCACGTGAGGTCCGGACTCCGGGGAAGCTGTCCTGGCTTTCTTTTCCTCTCGTCGTTTTTGTCCCTTACGACATAATTACTGAACTTTTGACAGCAGTTAGTTCTCGTTTACTTAAAAAAATAATGCTTTACGAAGTACATCATCTTCTTACGCTTCACTGCACTTCATTTCCTTGTGTGTACGTGGTTTTGGTCTTTTTAATTTTCAGTTTTGCCATTGAAAGAAATTTAGCTTCTACTGACGTTCATTTGCTGCAGTCGTTGCTTCAGCTGTTTTGTTGGTATTGGAGTTAGTGTCAGTGTCGTTGTTGTCGGGCATGCATTATATCAGTCGCCGAGGACAAAGTACAAAACGTGATAGAACAGGACTTGTGTTTCGCCTAAGGAGCTTCTCTAGGGTCGACAAATATTAGACAACTTTCTCAGTGCTCGGGGGAAATTTTTATTTTCCGCCAGATCGCTTACATGTTTGACTGAATTTCCAGGAAAAAAAAAGAAGCCTGGGAACCGGTTTGAACTTGATTGGACCGGTTTTATATAGACATTATCAATCAGTGGATTTTTTACCTGCCGTTAAGCTGAGTGCATAGCCCCAAGGAGCCTGGACCCACACTAACCCACTAGTGTAGGTAGACTCCGTTGTGCCATTGATGTAGCCGCCTCCAACCCACGTAGCTGTCGGAAAGGAAAAAATGACGTCATACTGATGTTCAAGAAAGAAAAGTAGTTTTAAGATAGAATTTTAAGGCTTAATTATGTAATAGGAAGTTTTTATGTGACGAAAAAAACGACCCGGATGGAGGGCGGATGGACGGAAGATGGAGGACAATTTCAAAGTTCCGGCGTTCGACTGATCGAATAATTTATGGAAATACTTTCTTTTTCCAAGCATTTCCCCACCAACAGGGGAGTGATAGCAACCCAGCAGTAAGTTTTACTTAATCTGTTTAGGGTGATATGTTGGGACCATGCCTACAGTGAACTCCCTCTAAGACGGACACCTTCGGGACCGCTCTTACTGTCCGTCTTAGAGAGGTGTCCGTCTTAGAAGGAGATGAAGCAATCTGACACCGCCCTTCGGGATTAAAGCGATTAAGCCTCGTTCACTCAGCGTCAGTCTTTCTGCCGCGAGAGAACGATCCTGACATTTCGCATGAAAGCCTTTCAATGTAAGTCAGGTAGTTAACCAATCGATTTAGAATTTATTAATTTTTGGAGCAGAAGTCATCTTCGTTATTGTGACATATCAAAATTTCGTTACCCAAATCTATTGATCAGGCCGTTATCTGTCCGCTCTGAGAGGTATTTTGAACGTTTTTCCACTTGACTAGTGTCCGTTGTCCGTCTTATAGAGGTGTCCGTCTTAGAGAGAATTTGATTATGGTAAAATAATGTATAAACGGCCTGGACCAAACGTGGTGCCCATTTTAGGGAGGTGTCCGTCTTAGAGGGGTATCCGTCTTAGAGAGAGTTCACTGTACAGTCGAAAGCTAGTTCCGCGCCAACACACCTGATTAAGTGGAAAAAGGAATTTCGTGGTTAAGACCGCGAAATTTTCAGTATGTAATGCCGTTTGAACTTGAAATTTTATAGTTACTCCGTTGAAGAGTAATGCTAGGAGCCCATGCGACCACAGGTATTTAAATTATTATAATATTTAAATGCAAGTTGTGACTAGTATATTATATGTACTATGTAATGTGACATTTGGTCCTAAATAATTCTAGCTAGATCTATACACGTATACGAATAAGTCTAGACTAAATACATCTTGATGGATTACATTACTGAGTAAGGCTCAATCGAAAGTCAGATTAGGGATGAGTTAAATCGTTAAATGCAAATTCATAACTGTGGCAATGAAAGAATTATTTTTTAACCTGTCATTGTCATTGCCCCAACAAATAATCCAATATTTCGACCAGCCAGAATTACATCTTCACTCTCGTCCAATGTGGAACTTTGATCGTCGTCTGAAATGGTCACAGAGTGAGGCGCAGCTTTTTTCTTTTTCATCGCGGCCCAGATTCCAACGCCAAGGATCAATAAGTAAAAAATGACGATCCCGACAACTCCCACTACGTTCACGGCCATGATGAATCAATTTGATTTCTAAGGAAGGACAGAGAGTAATATTAATCAAGTTGCCATATTACGCGAGAGGATGTGTAAAGGCGGGTGGTGTGACCGACAGACGACCTTACCTTCTAATGGTTCTTCTTGTTAACACGCAACTTCTATGAAAGTTGGACAAAGGCAAAATTAACGAGAAAAAAAATTGCCAACGAACTATACACCTTTGCTTAAATCCCATAGGAACAGCGACAGCGAGAATAGACCTTTTTTCCGCCATCTTGTAGGGGTACAAAAACATTGGGGCGAGCGCGCGGTCAGGTTATTGAAAATGTGAAACAAGTTGGCTTTACTATCTCAACGATGTGATCGAGTAGAACATTAATTGAATGAATGAATGAATGAATGAATGAATGAATGAATGAATGAACAAACAAACAAATAAATTTACGTCCATGGAGTAAACGAACTAGTTAAATTACACTAGTACATCATACTGGTGTCTCATTGGTTTGACAATGTCTTTGGAATAAAGACGAAATATCACCGACTCTGTCTGTACACTCTTGTTTTTTAACTTAAATATCAAGAACACAAGATGTCTATTTTCGGAATTTGTTTTATTTTGTATTTTCTTAAGTTGTCTGCTTGCCGTGGTTATAAGTTTAAAAGTCCCTGAATGATATGGTTGACAGAAATCAAACAGGTTTATAACTTCTCACACGCGATTTAACGATATGTTTTCTGGCGATATTATAAAATTAAATGAACTGCAAAGTTTAACAGATCAGGTGAATGCGATTTGGATCAACTGTCATGTTACAGCATCATCATCGTCATCGACCCAGAATTATTTTCTCCGTGCCTTCGCTGCTCTTCAAATTGAATCCTTAAAGCAAGAACTTCAAGGTCTTATGGGAGCCATGGACTCCAACTGAGAACCCCCTGGGTGACGGAGAGTAGATCTGCCTGCAATCTTGAGAAGTGCCAGGACTGATCGTCACGTCAACAGCCAACGTAATTGCGAGAAACTGGGCTTGGAACTGGACTGACTTCTCTATTCATACCCTTGTTTTATGGTCGGAAAATAATCTGTCAACATCAACTTGAACTGTTTACATTGGATCTGATACAACAGAAGTGAGTCGTAGAATCAGAATGATGGTGATAATAATGATAATTCATTAACGAGCGTCATTAAGAAATGCACAGTTGTAATTAAGTGGCGATCAGAGAGACCGCGTTTAAAGTTCGTAGTAATGAAAAGTGGACTTTGCTCTGAAGAAGTTTCAAATTACTTGTTGAACCTTGGTTGAACTCGAAACTCATAACTGACGATCGAATGTAGAACTCATAGTCTTAGGCAAACAAACATCCAGGAATTAAATGCAATGGAAAACCATCTGTAGTATCCTTTCTAACATCACCAATAAATCATTGCTCACGTGTTTGAGGATTCAAAGATATTCTCTTACGTTACGAAAGCACAATATATGACATATCAGGCGCAAGCAATCTGTTCATCCATATTTTTTTAAAATGAACGCACTCCGCAAGCGAAAGAAATAAACCGAAAGGTATAATTCCTGGAGTTCTGTATTTCCTACGTCATTATGTTGGATGCGAAGTCTTAGGTCAACGTACATGTTTTATTTAACTCATGGGAAAGTTTTCTTTCATTAGTCAGTCTACTTTCTGTAGGCGAAGGAAGTCAAGCAAACAATAGCTGTATGGCCACAATAGAATAAATCAAGAGGATATCGCATGAACAATTTTCCTGACTTACCAAATTCTCAGGTAGTCCTTATTCTCAATCCTGTCTGGCGTTGAGCGTGGCAAAATGTTGAGAAGACTAGCCAACAACACGGTAATCCAAAACAATCGTGCCTTATTTTTGTCAATTTGTATTAAGTTTAATCTCACCACATGGCACTGAGCTGGTTCAACGTAACTCCAACCAGTAAGACTGGCAGGTCTATACTTAAACCTGTTTACAAAGCGCTTGTTTTAAAATGAATGGCTATGACACAGAATAAAGAATTAACTGTGGCTATGACGGTTCCGTATTGTCTTAAATAACTAAGCACGTGTTCGATGAAGTGCAAACAGGAAAAGCTTCAGGTTAACCTCAGTTTTTATTTGTGCGTAATCGTGAAGCTTATTTTTGCCAATAATCCCAGCTCAGTCTATTCATATCGTACTTCATATTGTTGGCTCCGAGTAGATATCGTGTATAAAAAGATCATATACCTCAATTTCGCAAAGTCGAAAGTTTGAAGATATTAGTTAAAGTACATTCCATTTAACCAATTATTAACCATGGTTAATTATGAAATTTTCACTCCTCATTCCCCTGAGGATGATCGTGAAACTAGCCGAAGTACCACGACTGTTTTCAATGAGAACGAATGAGGTACCTACCACTTCAGTTTAGCTGGTAATAGAACGGCTTAATCTCCGTACAAGTACTCCGACCGAACTCTATCAATGGCTCACCAAGGTGACGTCTTCTAACAGCGTCAATAGGAAAACTCCAGCAGGATTTGCGAAATTTTAAAGTCTCAGGATAACAACCGTTATTATTCCTGTGGTGACTTTGTAACCATTCTTAATCCAAAAGAGTCGCGTGAACCACATCAGGCTAGTGATGTGTATCGACCATCAACCTGAAGCAAGCCAATTTCCCTTGCAAGATTGAAATGTCGGGGGTAGTCGCACCTTTAGTTGCGCCTCGTGAGATAAACCGATCCTTGACGACAAACCAATATTCATTCTTTATCCCTTGCTGCCTACTTCTTCAAATAAATGTAATGAAGGATACTACATTTAAAAATGCTCTTTAAGCAGTTATAGAAGTGACAGACAAGTGTTGTAACGTAAGCCCTCGTAAGCTCCACGGTAAGAATTAGCTTAAATGCAATGCAGATTGTCCGTCATTTTCGTTGTTTGTTGCGAAAGAACCCCTGCTTTGAGTCCTCAGTCATCGCGGAAACACAACGCAGCAAGGAGAAATACAGAAGATAACTTATTTCTTAACGCAAAATGAAGATGAGAGTCCAGCTCAAAATTCGGAGATGTAATGTCGTCACACTCGGGAATTAGAAACACACGAATCGAGTTTCATAGAAGTTCACTGACGTTTCGTTGCCGACGCGCAACATTTTCAAAGTAATTAACAGATCCAAATATTAAGCTAAATATATTTATAAGCCCGTGATTTCAGCGAGCAGCTGGTCTGTTTATATTT
This sequence comes from Heliopora coerulea, assembly GCA_030142905.1. NCBI lineage: Eukaryota > Metazoa > Cnidaria > Anthozoa > Scleralcyonacea > Helioporidae > Heliopora > Heliopora coerulea. The sequence goes on along the minus strand of JASJOG010000072.1, from coordinate 609,246 downwards.
TGAAATGAACCAACATGTCGTTGGCATATTTTCTCTGATCAAGGCTTGAGTTGCACGATGAAGGCTTGAGTCACATGATGACATATGAAACTAGTTAGTATTGTTAAGACTTATCACATATGTGGAGAGAAGATCTAATGGCATCGAGTGCTTTAGTCATGCAATAAAATATAATCTGAGGTGGGAAAAAGTATTTCTGCTTTACACATTCCGCGAACTCAACCCCCATTTCATCCCCCTTTGTAGGTCGTTCAATGGCATTGTGGTGAGGAAGTCATGGCCTTCTTATGTGTTGATTGAAGATTACTCAAATTCGTTTCCATTGTATCATCAATTCATCTGAAATCTTATTAAGTTACATCTATTAGGTTTCTCGGGTCAGTGAATATGATGATTACCATAGCATATTTCTAATGTGCAAAATTTTCTAACTCTCAGTTATCTCACCATTTCAAACAGGCCATTGGTATTATTATCTATATTCTTCCCCCCCCCCCCCCCCCAGTTTATATAGTATGTGGTCTTGCACATGTGAACCTTTACATGAAACCCATCCCTTCGAAGTCCATATAAAGATGATGATTTAAATTTTTAGCTACGTCTGCACTGCTGTGCTGTCTTAAGAGGTTTATCTTTAAAGGTGATCTATTTCCTATGCAAGGCACATGAAAAGTTTTTACCAACGCGCGGCATTTATCTTTTGGACACATTTTTTATGGGTAACTGAAGGGGCAGAAAATCCGTTGCTAACGATTCGTTAGGTAATTTTCATCTTTGACCGTGGGATTGGTGACTAAATATGCCTCAGCAAACGTGTGTAAACAGCAGAACGCTGGAAGATGATGAACCTATACCGTTCCTACACTTGCCGTCCTAGTTCGAACGTTAATTTTATGGATGTGTGCATCAGTAAATTTCGTAAAAACGTGGTAAATAAAGCAAAAAGGATAAGTGTGGTGACTTACCCAATGTTAAATTTTGTTTTCGTCAAACAGAAGAGTTTAAAAATCTGCAAAGTTTGTTACGAAAAAAAAAATCACTGTAGCGACGACAGCCTTCCCTTACATTTAGGCTATGGTGTTCATGACTGTCATATCTATCCTGTAAGCAATTTTCCGAGAAAATCACCGAAAACTGATAATCTGCCCGGGTTGTGACATTCTTGAAAATATGTCGAAGTAACCGAAGTCCCAGCGCTATTGTTATTGTAGTATCAATAAGTAATTACGCGATTCGAAAAACATATCAAATGTTTGTGATAGTTCTACTGCAGTTTGCTGTGCTCAGTGTTAATGTAATTCTTTTAAAGGCAGAGTCGCTGAGACGCCCATAAATGAAGAACCACACAAACCAGAATCATGTAAACATAGAATCTGTTTTGTGCCACCCTAAGATAAAATAAATTATTGTTTCGTTAAGTATTAAGATCTAGAACATATCAAGTCAACCCGAACATCAGGTTCAACGTTTCTGATTTGGAGCAGTACTTCGTCTCAAATTCGCGTGTATTTTATCAGTTTCTTTTTTAACGGTTATTTGTTTTCGTAGTTCAACGGTTATGCTAAAGACACAATTCAATATCGCCTCTAAAAATATAATAGGATATTTATATTTTACAATTTATTGTACAGTAAAGGTCGAGATTTTTATTGGTTTATGTTTTGTACTTTTATATCGCACTTGAAAATTAACTTTGTTAGTAAGATCTAAAATCTGTACTCTCTCTCCACATATATACATAAATTTTGTTTCCATAACTCTGTAGCGTGGCTGTAACATGCAATATGAAACCTATCATGTTTACATTACAGTGTAGAAAAAAACATGTAAATGTAGTTTATTTATCTTCAAGGCATATCAGCTACAAAATTATGATTTTTGTCAATGAACTAGAAACGCGTAATGTTAATGAGAATTTAACGTTGCTTCAAGACCGTTTACATTGCTTCCTTGAGAAAACTCACCTTGAACAAACGAAGTGAAACAAAAGCCAAACTTATTGATGAGCGGTTGATCCAAGCTTTCTTTGCATTTCGTGCTTTTAGTAGGCGATGAACAACCAAAGTACGCTTTGCTTTATAAATACATACGGACAATTGTTGGCAGCTGCTTTAATTTTTAAAATGGGGAATTTCGTTGGTGTTATTTAATGCTCATTGGCTTCACCTTATCAGCTCTATCAACTTCATTGCTTGTGGTTGCTATAATGAATGCGAATTTTATATAATATAAATTCTTAACACAAGAAATATTATTTCTTGTGTTAAGACTTCACATGTGTCGACAAACAGGCCTTTCTTACAAAACTCTCGCCAAGCGGTCAATGTCAGGAGTGAAATTAACCAATAGTTGATATTTGTTTATGTATATATGTGAACTGCAATATCTTACATAAAATAAGCGAGAAAAAAGACTACGATGGACCCCTGACTATTGCGCTTCCGGTATTTGAAGTGTTATCGTTGTGGTAAGAACAAGAGACTAATATTGCCACATTCAATCAGCAATTAATCGAATAACTGATCACAACCCACAGTTTCCCGGTCTGGTTTACAACTACAGTGTTAGATATTGGGCATTGCTTTTGTACCTGGCATTTGACATCCTTTTTTCTAAGAACGTATTTCTATCCTCGTTGTTTCAACGGGAAAAAAATTTGACGTAGGTGAGCACGTTTATAAAAAAACGGCCCTAGACAACCTGGTTTATGTGGCATATACCTCGTGTAAAAGCAAGAATATTTTTTTTACGTTTGAAACCGGGTTAAAATGGGGGAACACAGTTGTTGAAAGAGTAAGATCAATGAGTTCGTGTGAATTTGAAGTACTTCAGATTTCTGGCAAATACATGATGTAGATGAAAAACGTCATCGGTTGGGTAGGTGGACTTACTTTGAAGCAATCCTAATTCAAGATCTGTACAAGAAGTACACTCGCGCTTTGGTTGAACTGGTCAGTTTATTGGCTCGCACTTTAACGTTTCTCCTTGTCTCTTACCAGATATTGCTATGAAGCTTAAACTTAGACGCAAACCTACTTTTACAGGGAACCAAGGTATGTGCTGTTAATAAAACGAAAGCATTACACTGTTGTGCCTCATCCGTCGGATTAAGGGACGGAAATCTGGCATTTAAACTTCTCATGATCGCTCACCATCAGTTATAAATTATTCCTGCTGACAATCCTCAGCCAGTCCCTTCATAGGCCACCTCAGGCAAGAATGGCTTGATGAGAGCGTTTTTGGTCAACTTCTGCCGAAACTGGCCTCAGTCGACGCATTCCTTGTGAATAAAGTGGTCTAAGTTTTGCCAGAGTAGAGAATCGACTATCTTAAGCAGGTGTCTGTTAAATAGTTCGACCACTCCTTCGTGAACAGAACAGTCAAACATCCCGTGTTGTGGGTTGGAGAAGGTACCCGCGACATCAATATAATAGCATGAGTCTTACGGTTCCCTGATGTCATCGCAAGAATAGTATTTTCGGCCACGTTATTGTAAGATCCTTGCAGTCGTGCGGTCATTGAATCAATTCTGGGTAGTGCATCTGCTTAATGCGTACGGTAACGCCCAGCAATTAGCATTGGCATTATCCACCGTGAGTGAACTCAACGAAGGCTCTTCCTAAAAGGCTGTTTCAACGGACGATTTTTGCCATTTGACACATACGATCGAGTGGATTGACTTCCGGATCACTTGTGCAAAACTGTACGGTACAAAACGGTACAATACTTTCGTGAGGTGTTTACTCCATCGCATGCTTCAGGGTCAGAAAAAATCACAAGAAGAATCGCCCGTGTAAACACCTCTTAAAATCAGTGCTATAATTTCTTATCTACTCGTCATGTTTCGTCATTCGCATTCACTTAAGCCATGCATTTTGGCAAAACGGTGTCTCGTAGCCTACCACTTTGTATCACTCTTGTCTCGTCAAAAATCAAAGACGACGACCTTCGCCATTTTAAATCTCTTTTCTGGGACTAACTTACAGTTGTGTAGCAGCAGAAATGGGACAACGGGAAATCGATAAACACTTTCTCCTAGACGGTTGATAACTCCATGGAATCAATCATGAATGAGTTTTCTTTTAATATTTATTGTTTACAAGGTGTCCTTGCCCACACGCTTGCCACTTCATCGCTCCGGACGTGAGGGTCCATGTACACCGAAAGGTGATGAAGCGACCCAGAATAGTTTTCACATTTTGCAGGAGTAACAGAATTGTTCCTGAAGTGAACTGTTGGGAATTTGGGGCCGCCACAATGAGCACGAAATGCCACAAAATATCCCATCATTTTATTATTTTAAAGTTGTCCACATCATGAGTGATTTTGTTCTCTTTCAAAAGTGTAAAATTCGCGTCACTTTGTTGCACTTCCTTTGGCGTATGTTTAAAGAATTTGAAGGAGTCATGTCTCGTGGCGAAACGCAGACCTTCTAACCGTAAAGAACTCCGTATGCAGTTAAGCGTGGGTAGAGCCACATTAAACTTTCTAGCAAACTCATCAAATTAGCTCGTGGGATTTCGCCGTGTGACGACACATTAGTAATTCATGACACATTTAATTAATCACTCCTCGGACAGCTGTGAATCGGGAATAGTTTTTCTGAAGTGCTGGCGAACTAGGCGATTCCTTTATCGTGGGCGAGGAAATTCGTCACTTGTTTTTTCTCACAGTTACTAAACTTGGCATCAAAGGACCACGCAGACTTTCGATTGAACCCCAGCTCTTCTTATAACTTCATTTTCGTCCGCATTAAGAGACGTTGGTCTGTTGTCATCGCTGACTTCCGTATTACTGTTGAAGTCAGATATCTTTGGTCCTGCAGCAACGTCGTTTCTTTCCACAGCTATAGGAGAGGGTCCTCCGCTGCATGGATCCACTCTGTTCTGCGACTTGACTGAGAGCGACTTCGAAGAGCGCTTAGCTTCCCGTTTTTGTCTCTTGAAGATTACAAGAGCAGTATCTTCGTATCTTGCGTGAATCTCCGCGTAATCTATGCTCGATGTTTTTCGCCGAAACATCCACTGTTCAGAAATCTTTTCCCGAATTTCTACAACATAAAAACTTCATTTGGAATTTTTCGTTCACAAGATCTACTAAAAGCCCACGTAACATCTCCGTTAAGCAAATTCTGTAGAACAAATTTTGAGGTCCCAAAATCGAATGAAAAACGGCCATTAATGAGCCGGTCCTATATTATGGTCAGCAGTATTGCCACAGGTATTGCCATGAGCAACAGTTAGGGTGATGGACACGGATTTAAACAAAGAAGTTATACCCAAATTACACCTGCTTCACACCCAGGGTTGAACGTGTTTAAAATCTGTTATATTAAACCAGCTGCAATGTAAATCTCACACTTGCCATACACATTTTGCTAGTTAGCAATGGTGGAATTTTGCATTACCAAACAAACATTATTTGACAGTGTTTCACAATTTGAAATGACACCAGAAAAGTCCAACTAAGCAAACATAGGCAACTTAACCAAACATATTTTGTAAGTGTGAATGAAGTATTAGTGAAGAGTGGGCCAGAGGAAAAAAGGTGGATGAAAAATAGGATTTGAAACATGGGTTTAAGAGGGGATTTGGTTTCAAGCTTAGCATATGCACGTCATAGTAAGAATACCAGGGCTCTAAGTTGATCTGACCAAGCCATTTTACTGCAGAAAACTCATACATTATCATAAATTTTTTGTCAGCTTTCAGCTTCACCAGGGGTGTAGTTACATTTTAACCTCTACACATACTGCATTCAGTTCTGAAGGGTTGGTCAAAGTTCACTTGGTAAGGTCACCATGGATGTGAAAAGGTTAACTTGATTCTGCTGAGACAATTTGCTGGCACAGTCCTCCTGCCTAGGGAAAAGGTCACATTAGGCAGGAATAAGCTTAGTATGTAGTCAACATGAAAAACCCACAACTCTACAAAAAATTTTATTGTTCTCTTAAAGTTACCCATTGTGGTAACTTGGAACTAGCTGATATTCTGATTCACAGAAGCTTGAAAAAACACACTTAACCCTTCAGTGCCCAGTTTTGTCCATATCACTTGAAAAATTGTCTGGTATTTAGCCAGAATAAAACACTTAAGTGAGCCTTTACCCCTTAATGTGTTAAACACAAGGAGGGATTAATTTCTAATTGTTAGGATAAGCACAAATCATTACCATTAAAGATGGTTCAAATGACCAATGTTTGTTGGCACAACAACTTATACCCAGGTATAAAGTGTAGGTGCAGTTCTTCAAGTATTTTTGGTCTGATTTTCTATCCAGAATCCTCTTTCAAATAACCACAATGGTTAAGCTGTAAATAATGCTAAATAATTTCTGATAGGATTAGGTTTTCAGATATGCACTGTATTAATGTAACACTAAAATTTCTAGGCTCTTGGGAAACGGCCTGACATTTTAATTAGGACAACTGATTATAGAACTTTAAATTCATACTAAAAGGGTTGACCATTTTGTGTTAACCTTTGCAAAAATCTTCAACAGTTGAGGATTTTTACAAGTCCAATATTTAAATATCTGACTCAAAAAACACAGAAACCTAGGGAACTGTACAACAATCACACATTCACTGTCTTTAAAATATGCAAGACATTTTCCTCACTGTTTAAGGGTGCAAAAAGGATTGGTTGCGTTCATCTGTTACTTAAATCATTCATACATCTAGCTCTTCCATTCAATACTTTCCACCACAACAATTATAAGTCTAGACAAGATGTTTGATGTGAATGGTGGTTCCTCAAGACATTCCCATAATAGTTCATAATGTATGCACCTAAATTCCATATAAATCCACCAAATTCACAGTTTAGTTCCCACAAAGAATTATGTACAATTATTTTTCAGGCAGGTTCCTTTTAAGTTAACAGACGCCATGCTTTTTCACAAACTAACAATAGACAGAAAGAGCTAGGAACAGGATGCTAATATACTTGAAATCTGATCAACATTGATGGTTGCTAAAGCAGATGTTGCACCCTCATTGTCAGCATTGCCTTCATTGACAATAATAGTAATTTCATTACCAGATATGGGTATTTCTTGGACCACCTCAATGTTTACAGAATTTATATCTTTAGCTGAGGCTTCTTGTGTTACTGTTGAAGGGTTCAGCAATTTGCTGTTGATTTCATTATTTACAGTCGTGCTAGAGGGTTCATGACATGGCTGGTTACTTGTGTGGCGACGCAAGTGTTTGTAGTAGGTACCAGATTGTGTGAATGATTTGTGGCATAGTTCACAGGTGTATGGTTTCTCTTTGGTATGAACACGCATGTGGTATTTTAGATTGCATTGCTTTGCAAACCTAAGGTCACAGAGGTCACATTGAAATGGCTTTTCACCAGTATGAGTCCTGATATGATTTCGAAGAAGTCGAAGCTGTGAAAAAGCTCTTTCACACATTGTGCATTTGTATGGTCTCTCCCCAGTATGTGAGCGTTCATGCTTCTTCCTTGTGCTACGATCCCTGAAAGCACGCTCACAGAACTGACACTTATATGGTTTCTCCCCAGTATGAATAAACATGTGCTCTTGGTAACGATACTTGATATTCTTGGACAAGCACTGGAAAACTTTGCCGCAGATTTCACAAGAGACTTGCTTTTGGCAAGAAAGTATGTGCCTGTCATATTTTGCTTGGTGGACAAACTGGTGTTTGCAGTTAGGGCAAGTCCATAGTGGCCTTTCATGCTTCTTCATGTGCTTCTCAAGAAGTTTAACACTTGCAAAAGCAGCTCCACATTGTAAACACTTCTGAGCACTGTATTCTGTCGTATGAATAATGTTATGCTTGTTGAGGTCTTGTTTTCGCACAAAACCTTGTGTACATACACAGCATTGGTATGGCTTCTCACTCTTGTGTGTGTAAACGTGCTCTTCATATTTGCTATAAGCATTTCGTGCACCAGTGTTAAAATCTTCCCCGCAGAACTCACACACGAGATTCTTCCCACAAACTTTCACATGCTTTTCAAGACGTTTTTCAGAATGAAATCCTTTTTTACAGTGTGGACACAAATTCTCTGGTTTCTTAAACGTGTACTTCCTTTTCTTCCCAAACTGGGGATTTTTCTCAGGAATTGTTTCATCATTCAGTGGCACCTCAGAAATGGGAGTTTTGCTCAACCCAGTGATCAACTGTTTGCAGTTCTCACTTGGTAATTTCTGAGAAGGAGCTTCATTTCCACGAACTGGCTCAGTGGAATCAACCTGGGACAATAAGTGGAATGATTCACACTCTATGTGGTTCTTCTCAGTTTCCTCCAAGGGATTTACCTCACTTACGTCAAGACTCAAGTTAGACGATCCTTCGGTCACGTAATCATCCAGATCATCCCTGCCGTAAGTGTGACCTGCTTTTTGAAGTTTAGGAGCACTACCATTACAATGTTCATCTTGCTTCTCCAAATTGTTCATTAGCAGATCGTCACTTTCAAGATCAGCTCCATTCTCTGGATATTTGTTCTTCGTTCTTCGGCCATCCTGCTTGTGGAGGCCCTGAACAATCGACTGGGCTTTTTGGTCAAGCTGCGTCTCGCTCGTAGACTTCGACGCTGTTTCTGAGGTACAGCTCAAATCTTCCTGGTCTCTTTCAGCCGTGACAACAGTTTCTGCACCTTTTTTGCTTTTTCCACTTCGTTTTGCACAGGTGGCACGGTGATTTGGCCTTCGCTTAGGTTTTGTAGAGCTCTCAGCTGCATTCGATGAGCACTTGTGCTTCACGTACTGCCGTGAGTTTGCAAAGCTTCTTCCGCAATTCTTACAATCATAGCTTCTCTTTTGTACGCTACTCAATTTAGTATGACAAGGTTGTGCTGCTGGATCACTATCGGTACTATAGGCAACCGCCAATTCTTTGCTTTCGTTGTTCTCGCGGACTTGTAAGCCCAGTTTTAGACAGTATTCGTGAAGACTTTCCGATGGGAGGTCTTCTTGCATGTTCTTTTTCGTAAGTTTGGTCAAAAATGATCGAGTTCTGACCATAAATTCCTGAATTTAAAACGGTGACCAAGTATTAAGTTTTCACAGCCTGAACCCATTGCTTGGTTGTCCTGTGTAGTGCAGCTTCGCGCGCGCGCGCACGCAAAGCTTCATGCTTACGAAGATTCTCCGAGTCTTTATCGAGGATAATTTCCCGGAGAAGCATTTTGTAGTGTTAAGTTGAATTATATATACTATAAATACCACTGAAACATTTATATCTTATAAATACTTTAATATCCAGATCGG